>ML803408.1:78992-169692 GCA_009831015.1 Picea engelmannii
TGACTGGCCAGCCCCAACAACACTCACTGAGCTTCAGAGCTTCTTGGGCCTTGCCAATTTCTACCGCAGGTTCGTGTTGGGTTTCTCCCATATTGCATGGGCCCTCAGCCAAATAAACAGGGGTGGTGGTAAGGCAAAATTTGCGTGGGGCGGGTCCCAACAACAAGTGTTTGATGATTTGAAGTAGTGCTTGTGCTCAGCCCCAGTACTTTCACTACCAGACCTGCAACATCCTTTTGATATCGAGACAGATGGTTTAGACTATGCTGTGGGCTCCATTCTCACTCAGCATGGCCATCCTGTGGCCTATCATAGTGAGACACTGTCAGATACTGTCCGTAAGTACCCTACTTACGAAAAAGAAATGTACTCCATTGTGCAAGCATGCCGCCAGTGGAGACATTACATTCTTGGGAAGGAGACAGTCATCCACACTGATCATAAGCCACTGCAGTTCATGCAGACACAGGGAAAATTGTAGAATGACTGCCATCAAAAGTGGTCCACATACTTGCAGCAATTCCACCTCAACATCAAGTATAAAACATGAAGCACCAATCCCGTCGCTGATTGCCTCAGCAGACCGCCAGTCATGGCACTCACCACGGTGCTAGACTCTTGCGGCCATGGGACATCTGGATGGCCCCAACTCTATGAGACAGACCCTGACTTCGCCACCACCTACCAAATGTTGGGTGCAAACGCAGTTGTCGATAATTTCCATCTTCAGGATGGGTTATTGTGTCATCTGGGCCATATCCGTGTTCCATCAAGTGAGCGAGCGAAGCTGATCTGGGAAGCCAACTACAGTTGAGTGGCATGACACTTCAATGTTGAAAAGACAGTGGCGATGCTACAAAAGAATTTCTACTGGCCGAAACTTCGACAAGAGGTCAACAAGTATATCAGGTCGTGCACTGCCTGCGCTATTTCCAAACCAACCACTAAGAAACAGGGCCTGTACACCCCTCCTCCTACTCCTGACAGGCCATGGGAATCCATCTTAATGGACTACATGTTGGGCCTCCCATCCACCAAGAGGGGAAATGAATGTGTTTTTGTGGTTGTTGATTTCTTTTCTAAGATGACGATTCTGGCTGCCTGCAAGAAGAGCATCACAACAGAGGCCATTGCCAAGTTCTTCTTTGAACGAGTCTGGGTACATTTTGGAATCCCACAAACCATTGTCTCAGATCGGGATAGTCAATTTCTCAACACATTCTGGTCGAGCCTTTGGTCACTGCTGGACACTAAGCTCACCAAATCCACAACCTTCCACCCCCAGACAGATGGCCAAACTGAGGTTGTAAATCAAATGATTGTGCATATCCTTTGCATGTATAATTCAAAGCACCCTCACACATGGGATGAGAGCCTTCCCTATGTCCAACATAGCTAGAACCGAGCCCTGCATAGCTCAACCAACCACAACCCTTTTCAAGTGGGGTTGGGATTCCAACCATTGGGACCCATAGATGTTGCACTTCCCCTTGCGGTCACCTCGACCGACTCATCTACTACTCCAACTGAAGCTAACAAAGCCACCTGGTTCATTGAGTATATCTAGCACATCCTCCAATAGGTTCAGGATATCCTACAGAAGTCCAATGACAAGTACAAACAACACCATGATCAACATCGGGTGCCACATAAGTTTCAGGTGGGCGACAAAGTTTGGTTGCACTTGCAGAAAGAATGCCTTACAGGACCCCATCGAAAGCTTTTCCCACTCCGTTATGGGCTGTACACTATCACCAAGGCTGTGGGGGATAATGATTTTGAGCTCAACATTCCTCCTTTCCTTAGTCTGCACCCAGTGTTCAACGTGGATCTCCTTCGCCCTTATTTCCCACCATTATTGGACACCTCAAAAGTAGAAGAACAACTGACACCAACAGAGCTCAATCCCGACTACCTACAACAGGCATCCAATGATCAAATTGTGGATATACATATCAAGGGCACTCGACAACAAAGGATCAAACTTTATCGAGTCGTCAAAGCAGGGCAGCTCCTGCACCAAGGCAAGTGGCTCACCCAGGGCCAAATTCAGCATAAATTTCCTCATCTAATGGGGGACCTCAACGCAATGGAGACCATTTATTACTAAGGAGGGAGGATTGATCCAGATGGATATGGGTGGCCACCCACCTTTTCCAACTGGCTCAAAACAGTTTTCTGACAATTTTGGCAATTTACTATTTTTAGCAGTTTTAACTTCCGGGGCCATTTTGAGGGCCTAAATGAAGGTTTTTCGGGATTGATCTCCTCAATGATAGTCGAAGGCATGATTGAGCCCCCAAAATGAATCCCTTCGATGATACCTTTCCAACGGGTTATCACACACCTAAAACATAGATCGTATGGAAAAGTTACGACCCCAGGAAGTTGATGTACTAACTTACCCAAACGGGGCCCACATGACTTTTGGCGCTTCATCTCCTAGGGTTAGGTTTTTGGATGTCTAGGGTTTTTGGAATTCTTGTTTATTGTAAAAATTCCTTCAGAGCCTCATTGTAATATTCTTCTTGCGAATGCACACTGCCGTCACATCTCTTCTTAGAGATAATCCACCACCATTCCAGCAAGCTTGTTTCCGCTGCATTTTACAGTTTTAGCTTATTTCGTTATTGAATAGAAAACTAGTTTTACTATATCTCTGTTATTTTGTGTTAAGCACCTGTTAATAATCTATATTCATTTAGTTATGCTCATAAAATATGGATCATTGATAGATTCTATCCTAGCTTGAAAACTAGGGTATTAATAGATGAAAAAAGATTTGATATGAGTAGATCTGATAAGAATAGTGAAAAATATGTTATACCTATGCATAGAAAGGATGTTTGGACTAATAAGTGTATGTAGGATCCTAGAAATAAATGTTTGCATGTTAGCTACCATGATCCTAGCATGCAGTACAGGAAAGGCCGGGGATCATTTAAAATAAAGAGAGGATTAACCCTCTGTTACAGTTGTAGAAGATCAAGACATCTCGCTAAGGAATGCCTTGGGAGAAGACCCAATTGTCTTTGTTGCAAAGCTATGGACCATGAAGTATTGGATTGTCCTAGAATGATTACTAAGCTTGAAGAAATGAAGATGAGACAAGAATACCCTAGGACAGTTCCATAAATTAAGATTATGGCAGAACCCCAGAAAGAATCATAAAAAGTATTGCTACCGATGAAAGAAACCCTGAATGACCACCGACATGTCAGTTTATAAGAGATATTCAAAGAAAAAGAATGCCTTGAAGCAAGAATAGGATACTTCGACATTGACTGTGTTCTAGATGAAGAAACACAAGTGAATATCATGAAAGAGAGAACTTGGGAAGCTATAGGGAGGTCTGCTACGATTCCTTCATTAGGAGGAATAGGACTATTCAAAGGAAAGCTGATAAACCTATGTGGAAAGGTCACCCAGATACCTATGAATGCCAATTGAACTTCGACAGAGGAAGATTTTGAGATTATTAAATTTATCAAGACCAGTGCCCCATTTACCATGCTACTAAGAAAACCTTGGATTGAAAGAGATCAGGCCAGAAGGCAAGAAGAAGAGGAAGTTTTAGAACAGAAGAAGCAAGAGTTAAAAGAATTCATGACTAGAAGGATCACACACTTGATTGAAGAATAAAAGAACATATCGAAGCTATTTAACACTAGAGACCTGGGTGTCGAAGTTGCAAGAACACTAGAAGACCCACAGAGGATTGAAGTACCTATTCCAGATAAATAAGAAGGCTCACCCTCGAATCTTAGGAAAGACTCTCAACATCGTGAAGTAACTATGCCAAAAGAAGGTAAGAATCAGAATGGAAAAAGGCAAACCAAGATGAATCTCACTAGGAAGAAGGCTAGAAAGCTAAGTAAGAAGAGAGATAAGATCGAAAAGTTGTAGAAGGTTCCAGAGGGGACCTCACAGAAGGAAAATTTGCAAAATTGGAGCTTCACCGGGATATTAGAACAATGGCACATGGCACTTCGCCATGGCGAAGCAATATAGCCGTTGGGGACATTATAACGTTAGATCAACGCTCCAAATGGGTAGAAAGACATTTATGGATAGAGAACTCACCATCTAACTATTGGGACCGTGCCATAACGAATAGAACAGATTTAATGAAGGCTTCATACCCTTTGCAAGCGACCCGTTTCCGAGTTACCTACTTATCCCATCGCACCATGCACCGAGTTTTTTTTTTCCAAATGAGAGTTTAAACCCATAGACTAAGTTGATTTTATACAGTGATCATCGCACTCTTGCTATCTATTCTATTGCAATATCTTAGTTACTCCCCGAACCCGAGATTGTTGACCCTGAGTGTGTATGTCAGAAGATTTGGGTGCTACAGAGAAAGCTGCTGAAAAAGTTCTGATCGACCTGATGACTGAAAGAGTCATGTCGATGTCTATAGGTGTGCAAGCATCGTCGACGAGAGGACTGCCAACCTCTCCATCCACTGCTCACGGAGCAACTCAAAGTACAAGAAGCGGTCAACAGAGCACTTTGCTCTATGATAGTATTAGAAATCAAGGCAGAAGACCGAGTTACACAACAGGTGAACCAGCTTACAAAATCCATCCAGCAGCTACAACAATGCATAGTTGATTTGAAGCTACGCACTGTACCTGAGACCCCACAAGATGTAAGAGACCAAAGAGAAGCAACCGTCCAGAGTGCAGTTTAAAGGCTAAAGGCTCTTAGCCTAGAATGTAAGAAACTCACTAATCATAGTGCCCAGACCTATGAAAAAATCACGGAGAACTCGAAACTAAAGGCACTGGAGTTGCAACTCCAAGAGGCAAAGTATCAAGCCGAAAAGATACAGGCATAGCTGAAGTCCCTGTTAGCTGTGGAAAGAATGAAGCGCTCCCAAGAGAAACACACTGCACAACAACAGTTCCATACTATCTAGAGCAGAGTTATGGAAGTAACTTAGAAACTCCAACCTGTAAAAGATAAGGCCTATCAATTGTTTACAGAGGTAGAAGGCCAAGGAGCAGAGCTAGAGCAGGTTGTCACTAGAGATGAACAACGTCTAGAGGGACCTATCAACGATGCCGTCATCCAAGAGTTCGTTGAACATGAGGCCGTAGCACAATAGCAAGTCGAAGCAGCTTGAGCCAAGCTTGAGGCCTTCAAAGAAGAACTAGTCAGACCAGAGTGACTCGGGATGAGTCACAGGTGAGTTTTGGAGGCCTGTTGGCCCTTGACCAAGTTTTGGGAGATCCTTGGTCAAGTTTGACCTATTTTGGGACTTCGAAAGCCTGTCGAAGACATAGATCAAGACGAAGCAGAGATCGCGGGATCTCGACCCCTTTTTAGGATTTGGGAATATGTAACGGGTATGGGATGTCGGCCCATGGGTTTACCCATGTTTAGGCCTATTTTGTAAAGTATAAATAAGTAGCTAGGTGACATAAGTAGAAGATGCCGATAAGATAAGTGAAAGTATGGTTTGTATATGCTCTGTTCATATTGTGAGAAACTTGTAGAGCTAAGTGCAAGTGGTTGTAACAGAGTGTGAAAAGATTTGTGCTAGACCTAGCTTGGGGAAGGAGGATCTGGCGAGGTGCGTGCAAATCTCCCGTCCTATGTGGAGTAGGGTTTTTGTGGCTCTGTGCACGTAGATGACTGATTGAAGCTAATAAAGAAGAAGAGTTGGTGGACATAGCCCCAGGGTGGGGGTGAACCACACAAATACTGTGTTATTTTTCTCTGTGCGATGTTCTGATGTGTTTATGTGTTATTTGCTAAGTGCTTGATATAGATAGATAGATAGATAGATCTGTTTATGCTTTGTGCTTATGATGAATCTAGATGCTAGATTTGACACAGGTGAATGTGCTTAGTGCTTGAATTTGCTATATCTGATCCATTTACTTATGCTAAGTGCTTAACTACATTAGATCAAGGTGAATGTTGTGATGTTTTGTTTTCTCTGTGGAGTAGATATTGGTTAAATAATTATGAACTAACGGTGCTAAGTGATTTATTAAGTATTATAATCATAGATCTGTGTCCTAGATAAAGTTGTATACACTTGAGTCAACCCCCCTTGCCTCTACCTCGGGTGAGACTTCATCTGCTTCATAGGTGTTTTTGAAGGGGCCAGTAGTTAGGGTTTTGTTGGTGTGCTGTAGTAGCGTTGAACCCTAGGTCTTCCCCTGTGCCAACACTACTATAGAGTATTTGACCAGATGGGTAGAATCGAGAGCAGTTAAATACTGTAGTGCAACTACAACTGTGCGATTCATCTTTGGCGATATCATAACTAGATTTGGATTCCCGAATATCCTTATGATTGATCAAGGTACACACTTCACTGACAAAACTATTGAATCCTTAAGTCAAGAGTTTGAAGTTCACCATCAGAAGAGCACACCATACCACCCTCAAGCGAATGGTACAGTCGAATCTTTCAATAAGATCTTGAAGACAACGCTGACTAATATTTGCAGTGTTAACAGAGATGATTGGGATTTAAGAATTCCAACAGTGTTATGGGCTTATCAAACTACTTGCAAAAAGTTAACAACGCAGACTCCCTTTAAGTTAGTTTATAGCTTGGAAGCAATGGTACCTATGGAATACTTGGTTCCTAGTTTAAGAATTGTAGCATTTACAGGTATGGATGATACTGATTTTTTTCAAGACAGGCTTGCACAGTTGATGGAACTAGAGGAAGAGAGGTTCATTGCAAAATTTCATTAGCAAGTAAAAAAGAACGAGAAAAGGGTTACCATGACAGACATATCAAGAAGAAAGCATTCAAACAAGGAGATTTGGTACTTTTATATGAAAACAAGTTCATGAAGCATCCAGGAAAGTTCAGGACACATTGGATCAGACCATTTGAGGTCGCCTATGTTACAGAAGGAGGCGCTGCACAGTTGAAGACTCTTAACGAAGAATGGAAGGATGGTTTAGTAAGTGGGAGTCGGTTGAAGCTGTATTGTGACAACCAACTGCCTTGCAACTCTCAGTAAAACAAAAGGAAGAAGGGTCTAGGTACCAAGTGTAGTTGAAATTGGGTACCAGACACAGAAAAGACAGTATGCACACAATAGGGAGGGACAGAGTAGAAAGCACAGTCTTTTGCATGCAGTCTGTAGTCAAAGTAATACAGAAGGCTCGATCTTGCAGTGAATCAGGATGAGTCACATGTGAGTGTTGGGGGCCTGTTGGCCCTTGGTTATGTATTAAGGAAGAAAATGAAGATTAAGAAAGAATAAAGACAAAGTATGAAGTGCGCAGAAGGCACACAAACTGAGGAAGGGTCAAAGTGGTTAAAGAAGCATAAAAGAAGGAATGAGGTAAAGGAAAAGCAAGCCGTTGAAAGAGAATATCAAGGAAGACAAAGTAGCAAAGAATATTGATCGTGGACAAATCAACAAGCGGAAGAAGACACCAATGGGTGCTTTGGAGCACCTCACGGAGAAGAAGGAAGAACAGGTTGGCGAAGCCCTTAAAATGCGGTGTATGTGGACTTAGGGTTTTGACACCTAGGCTTCAGTATAAGGTTGTCTAAGAGTCATGGAATGTATAAATAAAGGTCTAGAAGAGTTGAGAGGGTTGTTTTTGGTGATAGAAATATTGAGAGATAGAAGTTTTTTGTTGTAAGAGCACTCTTGTATTCTGTATCTTCAGCTGGGTGCGAAGATCAACCCTGCAGCTGGGTGCACAGGGAGGGGAAATAAAGAGGAAGAGAGAGAATAATATGTAGCTAAGTGCACAGAAAAAATTGTATGTTTTCATCTATTATATCAATAAACATAGTTCTGTGGACGTATCCCTAGGGAGAGGGTGAACCATGTAAATCTTGTTGTTCTTTATGGTTGATGCTGTGTTATTTTCTATCTGTTACACTATTATTGCATTGTTGTTTTCCCTATTAAAGACATGAGGTATAAGCTAACTCCGCAAAGCTAAGTGTAAGTCTGTTAAAGAATCTCTAGGTTATATTGCGTTGTTGTTATGGAATCATCTTGCATTTTCTCTGGTTGTAGACACCTGTGTCCTGCAACCCCCCTATTGCTACTTCAGGTGAGACTTCATTTGCTTCGCAGGTGTTGCTGAAAGGGACAATAGTTAGGGTTTGTTGGTGCACTGTTATATTTGAACCCTGGGTCTGCCCCTATGCCAACAACAAGCCTATCCTTCCTAAAGAAGGTACCACGGTAGGCTTTCCCAAAACTTCCCAAGTTTCTTCTGTCATAATATTCACTTGTGTTTCTTCATCCAAGACTATACAGTCTATGTCAAAGTTTTTTATTCTTGCACTTATGCGCTGTTTTTCTTTCATGATTTTTGGTAAACTGACATCTTTATGAACATCCATTGTTTCTTCCCACTATAATAACATAGTATGAAATTCCTCTGACCTTTTCTCTTCATGACTTTCTAACATACCATTAGCCTCTTGACTCTTTTCATAATTTTCTTGTCTTATGTCCCTCCCTTCAACTTTAGTAATAATCCTTGGACAATCCTCAACTTTATGACCAACAACCTTACAACAAAGACAAATAGGGCCTACCTCAGGGAATTCCTTAGCAAGATGTCCCGACCTTCTGCAATTATAACATAAAGTCAATCCTCTTTTTCTCTTAAATGTTCCCCAATCTTTTATGTACTGCGCACTTCCCCTAGGATCATAGTGTTGGACCTGCAATCTGCAAAAAATCTTTCTAGGTTCCTGCATCCATTTATCAGTCCAAAAACTCTTTCTATGCATAGGAATAACATATCTTTCTTCATTTCCATTAATTTTACTCAAATCAACTCTTTCTTTCAATTGCGCCCTAGCCTTTAGACTAGGACATAATCTATTAAACATACTTAAATTCATGCTTTCAAAACAAATTTTTTCACTTATCTTTCTCTTACCAAAGTACAAATCTTGCCCCTTTTAGAATCTTACCTTTTTTCTTTAGAACAACTTAATTTCTTGGTGCAAAGCTTCACAAGTCAAGTAGAGTACTGTGCACTTCAGAAACAGACCTATGCTTAGATATTTTCTTTTTCTTTACTTCATTTCCAAACAATCACAGTTTCAGGTCCCAACAATAATAGTTTCAGGTCTCGACAATCACAGTTTCAGGGTCCCGACAACGGAACCATTTTTTGGCACAGGGGCAGACCCAGGGTTCAATGCTTAACAATGCACCAACAAAACCTTGAATGCCGACCCTTTCGAGAACACCTACGAAGCAAGTAAAGTCTCACCCGAGGTAGAAGTAGGGGGGGTTACAGGACACATGTGTCTGTAACCAGGTTGGGATACGATTATGTGATAAGAGAAATTCACAGAATAATCTGTTAACACTTAGGAAGTGAACATGCATTAGTTTATTAACCTAATTAACACTGCAGCGCATAATCAAAGACAGATAAGCGCAATGAAAACAATGATTATGCACCCTAAGCACTTAACACTGTGAGTTAAGTCTAACATTCATTTACCATTTAACATAAGTAAATTTATTAAGCAACAAAATCTATATATTCATTACACATAATAATTAAAGCACTAAGCAAATTCATAACAGAAATGACACTACACAAAGCAAACCATGAGACACCAAATATATGTGGTTCACCCCAGGGTTGGGATATGTCCACAAACTGCTTCCCCTCTTTATTATTCGCCAAAATATTACATCCAGTCACTCCTGTGCACTAAGTCACAGAGTCAAACTTCACACAAGACATGAGATCTATGCACTAAGCACTAGATCCTCCTTCTTTACCTTCCAAAAATAGGTCAAATGCACATAGCCAAAATCTCTTATCATGACACTTAGCACCTGCTCCACACTGAGCATCACAAGCACTAAGAACAGTCTACAAAATTATAGTCAAGCACCAAGACTCGACCACATACATTCCTTCGCACACATAAATATTGCTTCTACAATAAATTCCTCTTTATTTGTACTTTACAAAATCTTACAATAAGGCCTAAACATGGGGAAAACCCATGGGCCAACATCCCATAAACCTGTTACAAAACCCAGAGGACCCCTTACTCGGTCCACATAACCCTCAAAGTAGGTGAGATCCACGATCTTAGCTCCTACTTCAACCAACGTGTCGAAGTCCAAAAGTGGGCCAAAACCTCCAAAACTAACCAAAGTTTCCCCAAAACTTGGTCGAGGGCTAACAGGGTTGTAGCTTCCTTCTAGTTGTAGCCAAAGAATTGGGGATTTGGAGCTTCCCTCAGGTTGTAGCCCGAGAAACTAGGGGGTTGGAGCCTCCTTCTAGTTGTAGCTGGAAAACAAAGGAAGTTGGTGCTTCCAATGAATGTCATTCTTAAAGACATATAAGAAAAAACATTCTGTGGTTTTCTCCCGCTTTGGGTTTCCATGTAAAACACTGGTGTACTGTGTATGTGTGTGATTTCTCATTTGTTCATTGTTTATTTACTCTGCAACTATTGGATGATAATGCTACATTGATATAACACTTGCATTTTATGGTGAAAAAGGATTATATTGCTCTATTACTGATTCACCCCCCCTCTCAGTAATCCAACTCCTTTATCATTTGATGTGTTATGTGTTAATTTTTTATGGTTTTTATATGACTGATATGTTTCTCATGATTAAGTAAAAACTCATTAAACTTATGTGTTAGTAAGTTGATCCAATTACCCAAACACATACCATTTATACACTTGCAATTTAAAAGAGATAAGTCTTCTTCATTTTCAGATCTGTTAGAAACAAACTCATTCCAATTTCAGATAAGTTGGTATCATAGCATAGGTTTTTGAAGGCTTGATTGTTTGCAAGTGTTTTTATTTTCTAATTCTTACAAGGTTGAAGCTCAAAAGAGGAGAAGGTCAACTTGTAGAGCCAAGTTACCAACTTTCAAGATGGAGAAATATCAAATCACCTCAAACTTCAAGGAGATATTCACCAAGTATGGCTGATGAGGAGAGTCATGGAACTCTTCCTTCAGAGGAGGAAAATTTCAGAAAAGGTTTTTATGATATGACTGAGATGGTCGAAGTTTTGTTTGAAGAAAGAAATGCAAGATTACAAGGTGAAAGCACCAACCCTCCAAAGGGAAATGGAGATAGTGGTGATAAAACTCCAAAGGGAAATGGAGGGAATGGTGATTCTCCACCTCCTTCACCTCCATCTTCCACTTCTTCTACCATTTCAAAACCAATTCCAAATTCTCCAAAAGGACATGGTAAAAATCCTTTACAAACTCCTTTACTAAAGATTTATATTAAGTTTGAATTGCCAATGTACAATGGAGAGGTAAATGCTGATAAATTGGATAACTGGATTCGTCAGATTGAAGTGTACTGTAGGATACAAAGAATCACATATGATGAAACTAATATTCAACTTGCTTCTCTTAGATTGGACAATGCAACACTCATTTGGTGGGAAGCCAAAACTCAAGAGGACATGAAGAAGCATGGTAAAGTTTTATCCTCTTGGAATGATTTTATTGTTGCAATTAAAAGGATATTTTATCCATTAGCATACATGAAAAAAGCTATTATGGATTGGAAAAACTTTAGGCAAGATAAAGGGCAAGATGTGCAAAGATTCACTCAAGAATTTAGGAAAAGAGATTTGGTTTTGGGTGTGGATTTGTCTTCACAAGATACTTTGCTCAATTACATTGGAGTTTTGCATAGCTATTTGACGCATACACTACTTATGTTTAACCCTTCAAATCTAGATGAAGTTTGTGTACATGCAACTCATTTAGAGGAAAGAGGAAGGAATGATCCTCAAGAGGGAAACAAGAAGTCTTTTTCTAATGGAGACAAGGGAAAGATGAAGTTTGAAGGAAATGGAAAGAAAAATGATTCAGTCAATAAAGAGAGAGAAATTATCTCGTAAACATTGTTCAAAGGATGGCCATGATGACGACCATTGTTGGAAATTTCATCCTGAAAAGAGACCCAAAAAGTTCAACAACAAAGAGAAACCAAACATTGCTGCAACTGTACAACAATATTTAGGATTTGATTCGGGAGATGAAACAAAAATCACAGCCATGGGTTTTCAAGGTAAGAATTTTGTTGCAAGTACTAGTTCTTCAAGTAGTAGTAGCCTTAATGTAACTCAACATGAAAAACAAAGAATAGATCTTTTTCACATAAGGGTAATTTCAAAACATACCAAGATAGATACTCTCTTTGATACGAGATCACAAGCAAACCTCATCTATGAAGACATTGTCAATAAACTAGATTTGAAAACTACTCCTCATCCTAAACCATACCCTTTAGGTTGGATATGTGACAATGCCAAATTGCATGTGACAAGAAGGTGTAAACTTAGATTTTCCATCACTGCAAACTATATAGATGATGTAGAGGTTGATGTTATTCCATTGGATATTTGTGGTATTGTGTTGGGAAGCCCATACTTATATGATAGGAGATCCATCTTTCATCGTCATGAGAACAAATATCATTTGTTTAAAAATGGAGTCGAGTACATTGTTAGAGCACATACAAAGAAGATGAATTTGTCACTTACAAATGCTGGACAAATGAAGAGACTAGTCAATGCTAGTAAGAACCTTGTACTTTTGATGATTAAACCCAAAGACAATGATGAAGAAGAATTTTTCCAAGGATATGATGAAAAGTTACAATTTGATTTATATGAGGTTGTTAACGAAAATGTTGAGATGTTTCAGGAACCAAGGGGATTGCCTCCTAAGAGGAGTATTCAACATGAGATTATATTACAACAAGGAGGTCCTCTTCCAAACATTGACATGTAGAAAATGTCAGTCATGGAGAATGTTTAAATCAGAAAACAATCCCAAGAGTTGCTTGACAAAGGGGTCATCAAACCAAGCACATCGCCATGCAGGTCACCAATTGGTTTGGTACCAGAGAAAGATTGTATATGGGGTGTGTGGGTAGATTTCAGAGCCTTGACCAAGACTACGGATATGATTGCTAAAGGAGACACATGGAAGAAACATTTGAAAGCAAAGCAATCTCCATTGCATTCCTTGACAAGCTATGTTTTCCATTTGGTGATAAGGTATAAGAATGACATGTATGACAAAGTTGCTAATATGCTTACTAGGCCTATTGTTAGTGCTTTAGTTATTTTTAAGAATAATCCTATATTGCATAAGAATGGTTTGGAACAGTATGATTTAGATACTGATTGCAAAAATGTGTATGCAACTTTATGTCGTACTAACCAAGTTGAGCAATTGGATTCCTATGTGCATGGTAAAATTTTGTATCTTGGCAAGCTATGTTTTTCATAGGGTGAAAGAGTCAACATGATAAGGGAAGCACATTCTTCTCTTTTTGCTGGCCATTTTGGTGTAGGCAAGATGGTGGTTGGTTTGCAAAGAAAGAACCCTAAGTTTTGGGATGAACATCTACACTATTTTCAACATGCTTATAACCGAGCTAAGCGTTCATTGACTCAGACACTTCCATTTGTAACATGTTTTGGCTATTTGCCAAAATCTCCTTTAGATTTTATCTTTGGGAAAGATGTGGCTATTGATGGTCACAATGATGTTGACAAGGCCAAGAAGTTCATGGAGCATGTTTAGATTCCATCAAGGGAATATTTTCTTTCAGAATTGCATGAAGATACAATCCTTGACAGGAAGACAAGGTCTTCAAAGCGAGGCGATATTGATTACCTTTGTATTGGTCTCAAAGGCACCAATCCAAGAAAGGTTGAATGGATTGAGGTTGGAAATGTGAGGTGTTCGCACAGGGGCAGACCCAGGGTTCAACGCTACAACAACACACCAAAAAATCCCTAACTACCGACCCTTTCAGCAACACCTACGAAGCAGATGAAGTCTCACCCAAGGTAGAAGCAGGGGTGGTTGCAAGAGTCAGGTGTTTGCAACCTTAGCTAGGACACAAATATGTACATTGCCTATCCTTCTATTTATACATACAAAATAGGCCTAAACATGGGTAAAACCATGGGTCGACATCCCATTCCCGTTACATATTCCCCCAAACCCAAAAAGGGGCCCAAAAGGGGGCCGAGTTCCCATGATCTCCGCTTCATCTTGCACTCCTCCTTCAATTGGCTGTCGAAGTCCCAAAATAGGTCAACATGACCAATAAACTCCCACAACTTGGTCAAGGGCCAACAAGCCCCCAACACTCACCTATGACTTGTCCCGAGTCACTATGGTCTGATCAGTTCGACTTTGAATGCCTCGAGCTTGACCCGAGCTGCTTCGAATTGCTGCTTTGCTGTGGCCTCTTGTTCGATGAACTCTTGGATTACTGCGTCGTTCATTGGCCTGTATAGGCACTGTTCTGCTATGGTGACAACCTATTCTAATTCTTCTCTTTGGCTCTCCACCTCTGTAAACAACTAGCATGCCTTATCTTACACAGGTTGAAGCCATTGAGTGATTTCCATCACTCTGCTTTGAAGCATATAGATCTGCTGCTGAGCTGTGCATTGTTCATGAGATCTCTTCATTCGTTCTACAACCGAAAAGGCCTTCAACTGCGCCTGTAGTGTATCTGCGTGCTGCTTCACTTCCTGGAGTTGGGACTCCAGTGTCTGTAACTTCGGGTTTTCAGTAAGGTTCTCGTAAGTCTGGGTGCTTCGGTTACTCTGACGAAAGATATTTTAATCTGTTAACTGTGCTATGGGCAGTTGCTTCCCTTAGGTCTCTTACATCTTGAGGAGTCTCGGGAACAGTGCGGAGCTCCAAGTCTGCTATGCGCTATTGGAGTTGTTGGATTACTTCCTTGAGTTGTGCCACCTGCTATGGGAATCTCTCTTCGACCCTTACTTCAATGACTGTCACAGAGCGAAGTTCTCTGTGAACCATTTCCTTAACTTCGATTTGCTCGGCGAGCAACTGTTCCTTGCTTTGCTATAACTGTACTTTTTCTTCATCCCACTTCGCTTGCAGAGCCAACTTTTCCCATTCTGCAGCACTGCGTTTCTCCTCTAGGTATTTTTGTAGTTGTGCTAAAGCCTGGGTGGCTTGTGCTGTCTCTTCCTGAGCTCATCGAAGGTGAGCTTCGACTGTATCAGCAATGCAGTGTAGTTGTGCTGGCTCGTCACCTAGTTCTGATGTTCCTACTGACAGAGGCACAATGGAAATTGTGCGGTTGGACTGTATGGCCTGCTGCACCCCTTGGAGCTTCTCCTTAATATGTCTGAACACCTCCTCCTGCTTAGCTTCTTGCTTCTCTTCTATCTCCAATGAAGCATCGTTCAATGCTGTGATGATGAAGTTAAAGTCGTTTGAGGTGAGGGTGGTCTCAAATTTGGTCCTAGTTGCTTTCATTTTATTCCTTGAAGAAGGTTTTAGAGGGGAAACCTTCCTTTTATTTGAGGGGTCCTCCTTGTCTCTAAGCGGTGTAACCTCGCCTTTCTTCGGTTCAACTTCTGCGCCATCTATCTCTCCACCATATCCTCCTTTCTCTGCTGAGATGAAAGCGGTCTTCACGGATGCACTATTTAGATCATGGACCTCTTCGATCTTCTTTGTCTTGCAATGTCTAGGTATATCCATCGCAGTTGTTGGACTGTCAACATCGAACATCTCCACAGGATCTACTAGAACAAGGAGGTCTGCCAGCCATTCCTTGGTAATCTCTTCCAAGTCATCCTCCGTCAACTTGTAGTATGACTGCAGCTGTTGTTTATGCTCATCAACGTGCGTTGTGATATAGATGAAATGGTAGTCCGCGCTAAATTTCATCAAGTGCCTGAACCTGTGTAGAGTGTTTGGGGTTATACGAGGCATAGACTGGATGGATACCTTCAACTGGTTGTATTAAGAATGGAAGACGACATTTGATTGCCACTGCTTGTTCATGTCATTCGAGTACCATACTGTATTGAACTTCGTGGCCAGAGGTTCAAACGGCTCGATGTCCGGGAAGGTCTCACCTTCCGGCATCTCCCATGCGATGAAAGTGATCAGGATGAGAAGCCAGCTGAAGTGGAACTCATATCCTTTATCTTGCGCTTCCCTGCAGTCCAATTCTAGTTGGTTTACAAGGTACTTCGCTCAATTCATTTGTAGGCCCTCCGCGCACTTCCCTGCGAGGTCGACTACAAATCCAGTCACTTGGGTGGTGTTAGTGACCTATAACGATAAGGGATCTGACGATTCAGAATCTATTTGTGGGTTTCATGATGAAATTCCCGATTTTCTGGCCTATTATCTCCTCAAATAAATTAGTCAATTTCATTTGATTAGGTGTTAGGTTGTTATGAGAAAGAACATTTCTGAATTTTTAAGGCTCATTTAAAAGAGTTTTAAGCTTGTAATAAACTTTGGAAAACATTTGATTTAGTTTTTATTTCAAAAAACTCAAAATACAGGTTTCAGTGGCTAAGTGTATTTTCAAAAGGGTTTCTAACCCACCGAAATCCCTAGCTTTCGGCGGCTGAAACACAAAACTCAGGGCTCTCCTAGACACTGAAATCACAGGGAGATTTGAAACGGTCAACTCGTCTTAGTGAAATGCTATGATTGTATTTAGTCGTCTAAAAGTCAGGGGAGCTGTCGAGTATGACTTGGTAAGTGGTTGTTTACGGGTTATTATATTATGATTTGATCTACCTAAACTTAAACCCTCCGGATATTACACCTGTCCTAGGAATTAGGATCTGATCTCGGCGTATCCTGACTTGATCATTTCAAATTTTGTTTCATAAAATCATGTGGTCTTTGTACTTCCAATCCTTCAAGGTTTATTGAATGATCATTATCATTTCAAATCTTAACTACCCTCTCACATCCCTCAAAATCATGGCTCGCCTTAATCACTTTTCTCCATTTCTCGCCTCTGTCATAAATGAGCACAAACCTCCCTAATTCTGTGTTGAGTGGTCTCCCTCCAAGCCCGAATTTCCAATTGCGGGTACATAAGCATTCCAACTAATGAAGAGAGGAGCACCAACATTGAGGAAGGAGCTTGATGATATCGGTTACCTAGAATCACACCCAAAGGTGTGTCAACTATTCAAGGACATAGGTTGTTATGAATTTTGTAAAAAAGTGTAGATATTTCATCAACAGGTGGCATAATATTTTTATCTCACATTTGATGGAAGAAAGGCAGTCACTGGCAAAGATGAGTTCCTGGTGGATGAAACTCTCATAGCAGAGGTGACAGAGATGCCAAGGATTGGAGAAAACTGGTTCAAGACCACTGTTACAAAGGAGGTCTAATTTAGGTCTTATTTGAAACTAGAGCACAAGTGTTTGATATGGAAGAAAGACATTCCTATGTCTTTTCTGGAGGAGAAATGACAATACCTACTGAAGTCAATTCTTGTTTACATAACTTGTGAGGGTAGATATAATAGGGTAATGATTTATCATTTCAAATTGATGAATCACTTTACTGGAAGGAGCCCCTTGAACCTGCCTTATTACCTCCACATAAGTTTAACTAATATGGCTCATCAAGTCAAGGATAAACCAAGCAAGGTTGTAGGCAGATTATCCCAACATGGTTTGATTAAGCTCTTGATTTGTGAGCTATTGCAGAGAAGGAAAAAGGATCGGGGCCACTTATTATTTTGGAATGAGTTTTAGACTGATTTACAACCAAAGGATAAAAAGGGGCCTTCTTCAAGGAAGTCTTCCACTCCCAGAAGTGGAAAGAGAAAGAGGAGAGCCATCTCTCCAGTCCCAGTTGATCAGTCCCCTCCATCTTCTAAGCCTAAAAAAGCTAAGAAGAAACTGGATTTTAGCAAGGATGTAGAGAAGGTAGAAGAACCTCCAGTGGACAAGAATATCCTCAATCTCCCCTATACAGACTCTAAGGATGAAGTAGACCATGTTGCAGCAGAGCAAGAAGTAGCCCTAACATAAGATCCAGTTACAACAAGGTATGAAGATCTTCCCTCACCTACACCAAAGGAGGATCAAGGCCAACGAATTGTAGAGGCCTCATCTAGCAAGTCAAAGCAGTCTAGATCTCATAATATTAAGAAGATTAAAGAGACAATAGCACAATAGGAAGTATCAGAGAAGGTGATAAATACCCAATATGATACTTTATCAAAGAATTTCATAGCAACCAGTGCAGCCTTGGAAAGATTGGCACTTGAAAATGTTAAAGAAAAGAAAAAGAAGAAGAAAATCATAAAGGACTATAATAGTCTATGGAGAGTAGCTATGCATTTGAAGAAAGAGGTCAGGTTATTGAGGTTGCAAGCCATGCCTTCAAGACCTCATCCTCAAGCACCTGTTGATCTTGAAACCCTAGCAAATTCAACCATCCATTTGAATGATCCAGAGACAACAAACAATCCTACAACCATTCCAGAACATGCTCAAGATGTAGAGGCTTCAGAAGATCAGCCCTAAGGTGTTTAAAAGCTAAGACAAAGGTATTTCACAATTTTGTTAATTTTCACTAAGATGAAACTTTTGGTGGCTTAGGTGAACATTTCAACTGTTCATTAGCCACCGAAAGTGGAGCTTTCGGTGGCTAGCAAGCTCAGATTTTTCCTCTCTTAGCCACCAAAAGCACAGACAGGACATATAGACACCATTTTTGCACAGATCCAAGTTTTTCTCACCCATACACCTCAAGGATGGTTTGTAATGATGGATAATAAATAAGGGCATCAGTTTTGGGTTTCTGTTCCAGTTTTCAAGGCGCCTAGCAAGGTGGAAAGGTTAAATTGGTTACCTATTTTTGGGCAAAAAACTGTTTTTGTGCCAAAAGTGGCAATTTCGACTTATCCCACATCTTATGAAGATCAAACAGACTTCAAAGGCTTACTACACCTGTTGAATACTTTGAAGGATATGAATACCATCCAAGATAAGGAGTTGACCTATTTTATAGGATCCTTTCCCATTTTCTTGTGTCAGTTGTTGATTTTCTATTTTAAGTAAAATTCGATCCAGTATTTTAGGATCTGGATATCTGATGTAAGGGCTATAAAGACACAAACTTTTGAGGAACCAAGGGTTGGACTTGGGATGACCAAAAATGTAAAAATTCTCACAGGCTTTAATTGATTGTAACAAATGAATACAAAGACTTTATTTTCCAGATTCTTATGTCATTTTCTGTGGTGAAGTTTTCTCTGATGTAAACTGTTATTCCTTTGTTTTTCATATTGTTTTTCTGTTCTCATTGCTTAAAAGAAGAGTATGCTCAGGATTTGTCATGGACACCCTGATCTGGTTTAAAGACAATGTTTATGTTTTCTTCTGAAGATTGAATGCAAAATATAGATAAACTCTGCTCTACATTTGAAATGACCCCTGATATTTTCCTCTCGACACCTCACAAATTATAATAATCCACTGATATGACTATCTTGCCTAGCTACATATGTCTCTATTATTTATTCATTTAATCATCTCTAATCTTTGACTCTATTTTGCCCAATGGTTCTTCTTTATGTCTCAACCAAACCAATTCTAAATTACCTCAAACAAATCTTATTCTGCATAACTAGCCTAATATCTTATTTCCAACAAAGTTATATCACACAGAGAGATCCCTCTCTGAGTCTTGGAGGGCTAGATCCAAGACTCAAAGTGGTTTTGATGTTGCCTTTGTGACTGCCTCCACAGCCTTGGGAAAATTACAGAGTGCTAACAGGTGGGTCGGTTCTTGCGAAACAACTTTCCTCTGATCAATTGTCAGGCTAGGCACACTGCGCCACTCTGGATAGAGGCTACCTTGTAGCCTAGCGTTCCCTTCTCGACATCCTCGTAGGTGTCTTTTATCTTCTGTGCAAGAGTGTGATCCATGGTTTTCCCAGGATAGACATCATGTGGGTCAGGGCCTTGCATTCTCAGCCCTGTGATCCGATTAATCAACGTTGGATCCACTGTGATATGGTGATTCAACCATAAAAATCCTCCATGGTAGTAGGAAAACAGTATATTGACACATGCGTTCACTTCTTGGTGCCTTCCGAAGTGCTGGATGTTCATAACGTTGAGGAGGGTGGACTACGCGAGGTTCATGGTCCATGACTGGGGTACGATCTTTGAGTTCTTTCCCTTGGTTCTGGTCAGATACTTGTGCGGGGTGAGCATGTTGTACACCTTCTTGTCGCCGAGGTTGAAGTCACTAAACTTAAATGCTACGATTTTATCTTGGTTTGCATGCACTACGCGTATCCCCTTTGGGAGGTACGTAGTGACTAATTCATATTCAAAGTCTCTGGGTTCACAGTCTCAGTTTATTGTGCCACTTAGAGGTTTTAGATAGGCAGGTAGAATGCTCAGAATCAACTTAGAATTCGCTAAGTCGTCCTTGTGCTTAGTTCGGATTTCACAGGACGGTCGGCTCCATGAGCAGTGGATGGGGACGCTTGCACTATTTTTGTGGATGAAGCCTGGATACCTTTAGACATCGACATGGCTTTCTCAATCATCAAGTCGATCAAAATTTCCTTAGCATCTTTCTCTGCAACGCTCAATGCTTCCGACATACGCACTCAGGGTGAACAATTCGCGGGTTCGGGGAACAACTTAGACATGGTAATTAGATAGAGAGTGAGATCACAATGATCATTTTATAAACTTGGCTTAGTCTGTGGGCTCGAATTCTCAATTAGCAAAAAGTGTTCTCGGTGCATGGCACGACGTGATAAATAGGTAACTCGACAACAGTGTGCTTACAACGGGTATGAGCCTCCATTAACTCCTATTCGATCCATTATGGTGCAGCCCAATGGTCTGATGATGAACCTTTATTGCTTTTTGGTCCCTTCGAAGCGGGATTCGAATGGATATATCAGCCCCAACAACTATATTTCTTCATCGTTGCGAAGTGCCATGTGTCGCTGTTCTGATATCCCGACAAAGCTCCAATTCTACAATTTTTCTTTCTGTGAGGTCTCCTCCAAAACCTCTTGTAACTTTGCAGTCTTAGCGCTTTTCTTTCTTAACTGTCAAGCCTTTTTTCCAGTGAGCTTCATCTCGGTAGTTCTTTTTCCATTCTGATTCTTATCTTCTTTTAACATAGTCACTGTGCGCTGTTGAGATTCTTTCCTAGGATTCAGGGGTAATACCTTTTCTTTATCTGGAGTAAGTACTTCAGTCTTCTGTGGGTATTCTAGTGTTCTTGTAGCTTCGACATTAGGGTCTCTAGTGTCAAATAAATTCGATCTTTTCTCCTGTTCTTCAATCAATTGTGCGATCTTTCTGGTCATGAAATCTTTTAATTCTTGTTTCTTCTGCTCCAAAACTTCTTCTTCTTTTTTTCGTCTGGCTTGATCTCTATCAATCCAAGGTTTTCCTATTAACATGGTAAACCGAGCATGGTTCTCAATAAATTGAATAATCTCAAAAGCTTCTTCTGTCGAAGTTCCATTGACAGTCATAGGTATCTGAGCGAGCCTCCCACACAGGTTTACCAGTTTTCCTCTGAATAACCCTAGTCCTTCTAATGAAGGGATCATAGCAGGACTTCCTATAGCTTCCCAAGTTCTTTCTATCATGATATTCACTTGTGTTTCCTCATCTAGAACACAGTCAATGTCGAAGTCCCCTATTCTTTCTTCAAGGCATTCCTTGTCTTTAAAAATCTCTGATAGTATAACATGTCGATGGTCATCCAAGGTGTCTTTTATCTGTAGTAATACCTTCTCTAATTCTTTCTGGGGTTTTGCTATAGCCTTAGTTTCTCGACCTGTCTTAGGGTTTTCTTGTCTTATGTTCATATTTTCAAGCTTAGCAATCATTCTGGGGAAATCCAACACTTCATGGTCTAGAGCTTTGCAACAAAGACAACTAGGTCTTCCACCAGGGCATTCCTTAGCAAGATGTCCCGGTCTTCTGCAACTATAACAGAGGGTTAATCCTCTCTTTATTTTAAATGATTCTCGACTTATTTTATACTGCGCACTAGGATCATAGGAGCTAACTTGCAATAAATTCTTTCTAGGATCCTGCATCCATTTGTTAGTCCAAACATTCTTTCTATGCATTGGTATAACATATCTTTCACTAGTCTTATCAGATCTATTCATATCAAACCTTATTTCATCTATTAATGCCCTAGTTTTCAGGCTAGGAAAGATCCTATCAATCATACCTAGATCCATACTCTAGAAACAAAAATTTCTACTTATCTTACTTCTACAGAGAACAAAGCTTCTAGATCTAAATTTTTTAACTGTTCTTAACTTTATCAGAGCACAGGGTTTGCAGATATTACCTCTTTTAATCATAAATTCTTAATTTTACCTTTTTTAGAGTACAAATATTTCAGTTCTTGCTTCTTTCCTTCAGATATGATCTTCTTTTATTTAGATCGAGCTTCTTTCTTTCAGATCCGACCTTCTTTCTTTAGCATAAATCTTTATAAATCAAGTAGAACACTGCGCACCAGGGCACAACTCTTTTTCCCAAAGCTTCTTCTTCCTCAGTTCCCAACAATCATAGTTTCAGGTCCCAACAACAGAACCATTTGTTGGCATAGGGGCAGACCCGGGGTTCAACACACCAACAACACACCAACAAAGCCCTAACTACCAACCCTTTTGGCAACACCTGCGAAGCAGATGAAGTCTCACCCAAGGTAGAGGCAGGGGTGGTTGCAAGACTCAGGTGTCTGCAACCTTAGCTGGGACACAGATCTATGATTATAACACTTAATACAACTCTTAGCACCGCCAGTTCCTTAATATGTAATCACTATTCACTTCGCTGATACAACAGAGCTTCACAGTATTCACACTAATCTACAATATTCAAGCACTTAGAATATACAAATGGATCAGAATGAGCATATCAAGCACTAAGCATGACTATCTATATCAGATCTAACATTCTCACATAGAATAAGCACAAAGCATAAATAGATCTATCTAAACATATCAGAGCACTTAGAATATAACATATGAACACATCAAGACAAAGAACAAAGTACATAGCACAATGTTTACGTGGTTCACCCCCACCCCGGGGCTATGTCCACCAACTCTTCTTCTTTATTGTCTTCGGTCAATCGGTTACAAGCACAAAGCCATGAAAACCCTTACTCCGCATAGGACAAAAGATCTGTGTAGCTTACTAGATCCTTCTTCCTTACACTACATCACTAAGCTCTCTACAATCCTCTACAAGGATCTGCACTTGGCTCTGCAAGTCTCTTACAGTCATGCACAAAGCACTTATAGACTCTACTCGCACTTAACATACATTCACATCACATAGATGCACTATTGTCTCCTTTATTACATTACATATCCTTCTATTTATACATACAAAATAGGCCTAAACATGGGTAAACCCATGGGCCGACATCCCATTCTCGTTACATATTCCCAAAAACCCAAAAAGGGGCCGAGATCCCGTGATCTCTGCTTCGTCTTGCGCTCCTCCTTCGACAGGCTGTCGAAGTCCCAAAATAGGTCAACATGACCAAGAAACTCCCACAACTTGGTCAAGGGCCAACATGAGGGAACTGTACCCTCATATTCAAATTAAATAAAAGTAGTCTTTTGGAGGTCCAAAAGCTTCCCAATGGGGAGGTGTGATTCAGGGGATCAAATTTTTCTCAAAAAATAAAAGTGCTCAAAATCGCTTGAAAATGGACACATGTGTAGGTATCATCCTCACGAACCCAACGCAACTTGAACGGGCTCAAATAAATGTCATATGAGTGAGATATCATGTTCTGTTCATTTTCCCAAACAAACAAAATTTTGCTGACTGTGCAGTCCATACAGTGTTGACGTGGCAACTGACCACACAGTCCATACATTGCTAACGTAAAAACTCATTAAAATTATGTGTTAGTAAAAACTCATTAAAATTATGTGTTAGTAACTTGATCCAATTACTCAAACACATACCATTTATATACTTTCAATTTAAAAGAGACAAGTCTTCTTCATTTTCAGATCTGTTGGAAACAAACTCATTCCAAGTCCAGATCACGGGGGGAGTCCCATAGGTAAAGGTTAGAATGATTTTGAGTAAGAATATGGGGTTCGAATGAAAATTCATATGGGAACTATAAGGAACTCCCGGTCCTATGGAATAACTTCTACATGGGCACCAAATGGTACAAAGGTTCTAACTAGGGCACCCATGTTTGGTAAGCCTCTACTACTTAATAATGACACTTCTAGTAGCACTAAGAACATTTTTATCACTAATAAATGGGTTTGTACCTAAAGAATATGGATCACAGTCATAGGACAATGAAAGAATTCAAAATGGAGTGACAACCTATACTATATGCCGGTGAGAGAAAATAACTGCCGAAGGTAGTGAATCTCAAGGACTGAGGGGATGGGGTTGGTATGGCCATGGAGGAGTACATTTCCACCCACTGTGTTGCAGGAACATATAAATTAGGTAGCGAACTCCCAATCAAGGCGATCGAGAACCTGAGATTAAATATCATCATACTTGTACTTACACATATTTTGGGGTCGACCTTGTTGCGCCAGGCATCAAGGCCACTCATGTTCTATGCGGTGGAGTGTTTACAACCCACTATTTATTACTAGTGTACCTCACTTCTGGCTAACATGAAGATCCAGCTAACGAAATGCAAATAAATGAGAAAGCAAAATTTTGGATTTGCATCCATTATGTGTAGCTTTTTCTTTGAGTGGGTTCCAGGCTTGATCCCTAGAGTAGAGATTATTCCACACGGACCACATGATCCAACGATGTCACGGTGGACCGATGTGATGAGGCAGCTAGGAGGTGGTAGGGTGCCAACCCCCTATAGTTATGAGTTCTTTTTCTGGTGGTGTCGACAGGTCATAGCCATTGACGACTACTCTTATGATGAGATTGACTATAGAGGGGATTCAAATATGCCTTTGCCACCGGGTTCTGCCTACGATGATATTGGTAAGAAATGTTTTTTATATATTTCATTTTTTTGTGTTTTTCAAAAAGAATAAAAAACACAAATATTTTTATATGGTATCAAGTCTTAACAATTGCTTTGTCACATAGATGTAGGTCCGTGACATTCAGAGGGATTCCCATGACATCGATGAAGGATCCGGGGAGATGAGAACGCGGGAGGAGAAGCAGAGAGAATGCTGCAGAATGTGAAGGGGAATCTGTCTCAATTGACACACATGATTCCTATGGTTCAAGTCGAGGATCTTCCAGAGGCTATGCAACGACAGGTGGTGGGTGTACCATGTGCATGGATGCGACTCTTCTGGTGTCTCACAAATGCTGTAGTGTGCTATCATGATACACATCCGACACCACAGGTGTAGATGCCGTGGTCATATTATATACCAGCCATATATGTATTTTGGGGGTGTGAGCCCCATTTTGTACTATGACACCATACTTTTAGAAAATATGAAATTTGAAAAATTTTGGTCTTCGACTTTACTTATATACGTTAAAATGTGTACATGCATGAATGTGTTTTATTTTCTTAGTTATGTGACAAATGCCATTCTAAAATATAATTAGCATATGCATTAAATACATGATTAGAACTTCTAGGTATGTGATTATAAGTAAGAAAATCAAAGCATTGTTCCAAAATTTGTACCCATAGGAATCGTCGGAGTAGAGTAGGGTCTTGCACATGATAATTGTCGTTTAAATGACAAACGACTAACTGGCAGTCCAGGCGAACCTCTAAAGACTTAACACCATGTGAAATGGCATCGCGTAATATTTATATAATGATGCTATACTCATCCACATTATTCGTTGATGGCTCCAGATGAACACCACTCAAAGACACCAGTTGCCCCTTGGGTGAGTAAATGACCCAAGCGGCAGAAGCCATGTTCCATCTATGAAAACTGGAGCCATCCACGAATCCTAAGTAAGCTGAAGACTCCGTTGACATCTACCAACCAAGGAAAAAATTGATAACCAAGCCGATGACATGAAGGAAAAAATATATATACATTAAAATACACTAGTATACATAAGGTCACGCCCAAGCTTAAGGGCTTACACGTAATAAATTTTAAGGTAGAGCCCATTTATGGGCTCATCCAACATATTCCCTTCAAAATCTTCCGATTCAAATGCTCCTTTCTCTAGGACACATCACACGATATAAGGAACATGCCACATGGGGTTGAAATTTCCTGCCCCCAATGGTTCTTTGGCTTGGTCATATAGGAGAGCCAAGTCACCCTCAATGTACTATCGAGGATTGACAGACCTATCATATTGAAACTTAACACATTGTTTATTTGCTTTGATAGGTGTAGAGGCATCTTGACGCTTCTCATCGAGATGCTTTAGGTTCACAAGGCATTCTTCAAGATCAGACGTGTCAAGAAAGAGCTCAATTTCCAACTTAAGGGAAGGGATTTCACATTCAATCGAAAGAATCGACTCCATGCCATGTACTAATTGAAAAGGAGAAAACCGATGGAAGTCTTTATTGAGGTTTGATATGCCGAAAGTGCAGGGTAAAGCATCAGATGCCAGTTAGAATTACTCTGGTTGACAATATTTTGCAAAACAGTATTGAGATATTTATTCACCGCCTCTACTTGTCCATTTTCCAGGGGATAATAAGGGGAAGAATGACCGTGCTTAAACCCAATTTTTGATGCTAACTCTTTCATCATTTCATTCTAAAAGTGACTTCAATGATCAATGACAATCTCTTTTGGGATTCTGAACTGGGGTATAATTTGGTTGAATATGAAGAATGTTGTAGTCTTACCATTGAATTTAATGGTAGGCATGACCTCTACCCATTTAGTGGAGTAATCCATGACCACAATGATATGTTGATGCCCCCCAACCAAAGCTGGGTTATAGTCCATAAAATGTACCACCCACTTGGTGAAAGGACCGATGATGATGACTGGGTGAAGAGGGGTTGGGTGCGAGCACACTTTCTGAGTGAACACCTGGCAAGGGTGACACTTCTTGACTACTTCAACACAATCTTTAAAAATTGACAGCTAAAAATAACCGACTCACAATATTTTTTGGGTTGTCGCAAGCCCTAATTAATGACCACCACAAGCCCCACTATGACATTCATTGAGAACTGACTCAGCTTCCTCGTGAGTCAAGCAAAGACACAAAATATTATCTACTCCTCAATCAGACAAAGTGTCACTGATGATAAGATAATTTTTATCTTGATGACATATACGTTGTCGATCGTCTCTCGACAGATGTTGGGATAGCTTCACGTTTTGAAGATAAGTTAGAATGTCTCCATACAAGGGGTCTGAAGATGAGATAAGGAATATATGTTCATCCACAAATGAATCATCATGAAAAATTTCCTCATCTATTCGAGGGAATTTTGATATCAACTCAACAAAAAATAATAATTTCTTAGACTTCCTCGAAGCAAAATCAAGATCAAATTCTTGCAAAATAAAAATCCACTTATTGTATTTCCTTCCTATGATATGCCGGTGAGGACATATTGAAATGGATTGATAAATGAAACTACGATAGTTTTGCAAAGTAATATATAATGTTGTAATCTTTGAACCACATGTGCCTAGTTTCTCTACATGAGAGTATTTAAGTTCAGGACGACCAAGTTTCGACTAAGATAGTAGACAATGTTCTCATGGAGCTCATCATCCTCTTGAACAAGAATCGTACCAACCGTCCCTTTGGACACAAAAATATAAAGAAAATAGTCTCCATTGTAGTATGGAGGCTTCAGCAGAGGTGCCGATACCAAGGATTTCTTCATAGCATCGAAAGATTCCTAGGCTCACTCATCCCATATAAACGAAGTATCTTTCTTCAAAAGACACATGAAACCCTTAGTTAAATTGGCACAATTCACTATGAAGCGACGCAAGAAGTTAGCCTTCCCCTGTAAACCTTGAAGTTGTCAAATGTGGCATGGGGGAGGCAATCAAAGTATTGCCTCAACCTTCATAGGATCTACCATGATCTCATGCTCAGGTACTAAGAATCCTAAAAGATGGCCATACTTAATGCAAAAGATGCACTTGTGAGGGTTCAACCAAATGCGATAGTAAAAATATATCTTGAATACTAATCGAAGGTGAGTGGAGTGATCTACTCTCTTGCAAGATTCAACAACAGGATCATCGAGGTAAGATTCAACAATATGCTTGAGATCATGAAAAGCAAAGGTCATGGCACATTGGAAGGTTTCTCTGGTGTTTTTAAGGCTGAAAGGAATTTTACGGTATGCAAAAGTATCCTAAGGAAAAATAAATGTCATCTTATGTTGATCCTCGGGTTTGATTTGAATTTGATTATACCCTGAAAATCCATCCACAAAAGAAAAGATTTCTCTTCCTGCACACTCATCAAGAATCTGGTCAATGAAAGGAGTTGGGAAGTTATCTTTAGGACAAGATTTGTTCAGGTCACAAAAATCCATACATAAGCGGATGGTTCCTTATTTTTTATTCACGGGAACGGGGTTGGACACCCATTTAGTCAAGGGAACCAGGGAGATGAAAGCAACATTAAGTAGGTTTTCTACCTCTGCCTTAATAGCAGGAGTCGTCCTAGGATTAATAGCTCTAAGACATTGTTGAATAGGTCTAGCATTCAGATAAGTCTTTATCTCATGTTCGACAATGATGGGGTTGATCCATGGAATCTCTTCCTATGACCAAGCAAATACATCATAAAATTATTTGAAGAGATCGGTGTAGATTTGAATTTATCCAAGCGAACTATCTGCACCGATATATACGTTCTCATTTTTTCCAGAAACTCGAGATATGTCAATCGTGACGGTAGGATAAATATTCACCATGTTTCCTTTAGCATAATACCATGAGTATCTAGCAGAACCACAGTCTGATCGACCATATCACTCAAGGTATATCTAAAGTCATCATGTTCGATCCTAACAAGCTCTTGGAGGAAATATGAGCGATGATGCATATCATCCCAAGGCCTATTAGGACCATACATGGCCTCTAATATAGTTTCATCCAAGGGTAAAGTATCATTGAGAAAATCATGTGAACAAGAAGATTGGACAACCCATACGGTCTCTAGAAAATGATCCTCCTCACCCGTCTGCGAGGAGAAAGGATCCAGGTGAGCAATAGTGTTAAGAATAGCCTGATATGCAACCTCTGCCATTGAGAGTGACATTTCCATCCCAATGTGCGACTGACCTTCGTACGGCATAGTCGGGGAAGGTAGGGTCCAAGGGTCATTGAAATATGAAGTACAGAAATGAATGAACCTCATCGACGACGAAGACTCACTGGAAATGGCGTGAATGTGATGAATTGGTGCCACGAAATCAAAACTAACCATGCGAGAGGAATACATTCCGACACCAACATCCTCAGTTTCCTGTTGAGAATTGTTGATCACTGGGACTGAAGGTCCAACTGATGCATTAGGACTAACGCGCACAAAGGACAATTGATCAATCATCACTATTTTCCCTTCATGAGGAAAACATAGAGTGCATAAAACAGACGACACGACTGATGTCATGGCATAAGTCCAATCACGCCCTAGTAGTAAATTATAGTCAAGTGGCGCATCCACCACTTCTACATCAACCTCCACTATCTTTCCACCTAATTGGACTGGAAAAGTGGGAATAATTTTGTGGGGTCGAAATGAACTCCCATCAAATGCACTCAACATAGTCATAGATTGGGATAAAGTCAGAGAGCTAATGACTTTCCAACAGGTTAGGGACATCACGCATGTTGCGACACCTTCATCAATTACAGTGTGTTTGATCGTAATTTTTGTGTACTCCACATGGATTTGAAAGGCCATGGGGTAAGGTAAGCGAGGCCTAACATCCGTGACGTCAAACTTAATAACTTTCAAGCCACACAGGTCTAGAGATCCTAAAGAAAATAACAAGGCGCTCCTCTGTGAAGGACACATTTGGAGCACCTCCAAAGCCAAAATCACATAAGGAGTTTGACCCAGATCTTCGACAATCAAATAGTTCTGGGTAGCATTGACATTAGGATTGTGGGCATAGCGTTTTAGTACTCCTTTCAGAATATGAGGTAGAGGTTCCAGGTTTTCAATCTGCAAGGGTGTTTTCGGAGGAGGGGGAGACTCTGGACCTACAACAGTTTGAAGAACCGTAATCATAAGATCGAGTGGATACATCAATTTGAGACTTGACCATATTGACACACAGATGGCCACCTTCATGTTCTGAGGGGTTTTGATTCCTGCTTGACACATTTCCGGTGTTGGGGGCCCCTGAGGCCATGTGCTAATTATGTGGAAATGGATTTGTCAGCACAATGGGTGGCTGTGATAAGAGCCTCGAGGATTCCTCGATTTTGGGGCATAGGCGGGTAAGGCGATCATATTTACAAATATTACAGGGACACTTCACCTTCCATTTTTCTTTCTTGCCCTCACCAACATTATTATTCGATCTATCATTGTTAGTATCATCCTTCACTTTATTATTATTTTTCCCACCCTTACGATTATTATCTTGTCCTTTCTTTCTGTTCCCTCCTAGTTGTTGTTTACTATTTGGGTTGGTTGACGACTGTACATAATGGACATCTGCTGACTGAGTGGGAGTGGAGGACGAAGTCAAAGCTTGTCCTACTACATGCTGGCTTAGAGACAAATCTTTCAACTGGTTCATCACCAAGTCTGTAGACTTATCATTTGCAGAGCCTATGATGCCATTGGCATGAGGCTTAGGCTTTTGTCTAGGGTCATAGTTCGACCGCGACATGTCAGGAAGGATTTCATATAACATCCCAGATTAAGAATATATGAGGTCCAGTTGTTGGGATTTGAAAATAAATTCTTCCTCAGATGTTACTCCAGATGTGGAAACATCCTTTGAAATATAAGGCAATAAGGACATAAGGAACCACTCCAACAAAAACTCTAGAGGAATGTAGGCTTTGATCAACCTCTTTCATCGATGCCACTCTTGGATATGGTCCAAGATATGCATGGATTTATCTTAGCGGAATGCCGACATTGTAACGAACCGACAACTGGAAGTGGTTGAGAAATACCAAAATCATCTGATTAAATTTTTTGTATGTTCCTCCAGTAGCTCAATGTACCACTTCACGACAACCCTCATGAGGGTGCGTTGAAATAGCCTCAAACAAATATAATCATCATTAAGGGAGTTGGATGAACACCAAATATGAAATGTAGTGACATGATTACTCGGATCCTCGCCAGTATTTCCTTCGAATTTTGGAATGTCCGAAGGAAGCTTGGTGGGGATGGGGGGCCATGAAGAATCTTGACGCACTGGGTTATTCATTAATTTTGACAAATCTAGCAGATTAAGCATGGCCAGAAAAGGGAGTCAGGGTTGCAGCATCTGAGCTCATGCTCCTAGGAAATATTTGTGTTGAGGGATTGTAGGCTATCCAGGGTTCTTGTATACACAATGGCCCTATCCGGTAGGATAATATCCTCCTCCAAACTGTTTCATAAAAGGTTGTATGGTAACCATACCTGCAGAAGTGGCATAATGAGGGTTATATACACTACCCCCAACTAGAGGAGCTCTGGGCTAGGGGTTGCCCATAATGAGAAATTGTCTCCCTCCGGATGGAACTCTAGAGGACAGAGGGGGATTTTCCATAATAAATGTGTTTTTCAGAATTGGAATGGAGGAAGAAGGGGTAAAGGACAAATATAGGAAGTGACTTGTCCTCCCAGTCTGGCACTCCATCCAGGAGCATTGAGACTAGGATTAGACCTGGAAGAAAAAGGAGGCCAACCTACAACTGCATGATTCGTTTGGGAATATGACCTCCACTAAACGAGAGAGGAGCATACGGAGGAGCCATGCCCCCAGGTCCAAAACTAGGATTTGGATTAGTCGCCGGAATAGAGGATGAGAGTTGCGATGTCATGTTGGGCATACCAAAAGAAAAAGGATTAAAGAGTGAAGGTATTGACTAAGAATTATATCTTGGCATACCAAAAAGAGACACGAAGGGGTTCATTCCTATGGGTCTAGTAGAACCCACAGGTTGGGTAGAAGCATGGGCGAGGATCTCCAACGCTCCAATAATTTAGGCTAAAAAAGTTAGAGGGATCCCACTAATCACAAAAGGTATAGGAGTCGAGGGACTCCCTGTGTCGTTTGAATTTGACTTAGTACTCATAACTGGATAATCACAATTCCGGGTGGTGGAGATATATGTACCACGTTTATTAACTTTATTCATTTAATAATGTAACTTCGGTAAAGACTCAAGATACGGTGGTAACTTCAACAAACGATGAGACCTGTGAGGAAGCTGGTTTTTCTCCAGGATGACTCAAGACTTGAGATATAAAACCAAATCCTAGGGCCAACTAACAATCAGAGACCACACCAAAATAAAGCAAAAAGGCCAAATGCACACAAACATGATATAATGGTTGAAAAGGGGCCTCCCTCACTAGAGTAGGCATGCCTCTCCCAAGAGGGGCCTAATACTCCCTTCAAAATATTGGAGCTACCAGAAGCAGTTATAAGGGCCCTTGTGGGATTAACAATGCAATCGGTCATATCCCCCTAGAGACTAATCCTCGATAAAGGCTGTGTGTTGTCCGACCCTTATCTGATTCAGGGTACCTGTAGAATAACCCCTACAAGTAACTTATGTGGCTACCTATGTCAAGTAACTAGAGTCGCCACAATATAACCAATGCGCAGGTGAACAGTCATAAGTCTGGTCCACCATATGGGAAGGGTAACAAAGCCTGAAATCTTGAAAGCACTGCCTCTCATGGATATAAATGTACTATCAAAACCCCCAAATATGAATAGAACCCCAAAAATATCTCTGACGCTAAGAAGGTATTATAGGGCTATCTTTGCAACCAACTTCACGTGACCTCGTGCTTAACTCCGGTGTGAGAGGAGCCTCCTGACATCACTAATTACACAATGGGTTTCACCACTCCCTAGTTAGACACATATTTTTAGTTTAATAGCCTTGGATAATTTTACTCACAAAATTCTATTCCAAGGCCCTATGTCCTATACTTGTTTGTGTACCCTGAAAAATAAAATCGTTTCTAATCAATTTTCATTAATCAACGTTACTTTTAATGGATTCTTCTTACTCAAGAGGTGTGGTCATGAAACTGATGGTATTATGACTCAACATATAAAAGAAGTGAATATAAAAACACTGCTAAGTACTAATATTGAATTGTAAAGAGATGGTATGCTTCTAAATGCAACTTTTCAATGCAATCTCTACAATTTCAATGAAATGCAATGTCTCCACATGTGTTAAAATCAATGCAAAGTAATCAAAAGAGAAAATTCCATAATGCCATAATGCAAAATGACAAAATGTTTTTGTATTTTTTATACAAGGAAAAGGAAACACAAGGACTGAATAGTAGCTTCACATACAGACCTTACTGCAAGCAAAAGAGACAAGCCAAGTAGGATACCAAGAAGCAAACACTTAGACCAATGTGCAAGGACAACCAATGAAAAGATGATAAGAAAGAATACCCCCTGAAAAATTCAACAATAAGAAGGTTTCCTATCACTCTATAAGCACTTAACAGTTAGGACAGAGACCCAAGAAGACTCAACAACCAACCAAAATCATCCAATAAACACCAAACTTAGCTGGCAAGACTATAGAGTTGATGTACGCGACTCTTTGAGAAAAATTCGCGTATGTATGCACCCCACGGAAGGAGAACTCACGTATGTACGTATCTCTAAAGGGAAAAACCATGTATATATAATAAAAAATTGACAGGGCAAGGGTTAAGCCAAGAAACTCAGATGCAAAGTAAAAGTAGGCTGTCAAGAAATCAAGCAACAAGGAAACTCAAGCCAACAGAGAGAAAATCAAGGAGAACACACTCCAAACCCTAGAAAAGAAGATCATCCCTAGTATGGTTGTCAATTTTGTTATGAGGAAAATCTCTCCATGGCATGGGGTAAACTAGAATAGACGTAATGACATGCATAAATCAACTCTAGTCCCAAATATGCTATATAAATGAAATGCTAACAAGACAAGGCCAAGATCCTACCTCGTCCGGACGTTTGATGAAGACCATCGTTGAGCACACAACTCAAAGCTTTATACCTGCAACTTGTCCTCAACAACCAATATACACACACATATGGTGATGATATATAGTGTTAGCATATAGATTAGAATAATCCAATAACATTCATGACAAATATGCCCATGGAATAATAATTCAAATATTTGCAAGACATCAATTGGATGAGAAAAGCGTATTTCTATTAAAATAATCAGCAAAAGCATATATGTGACACAATTTTGTACCGACACATATCGAAACTGAGAAACTAAGTCCCTCAAGCTGGGCCTCCACCACTTCAATCCTCCACCAAAGGCAAGCTCATATAAATGAGATAATGATGTTCTCCATCAAAAAGAAGGAAGAGCTTGGGGTCTAAACAAGGAGTTCAGACTTTCAAGGATAAAGGGATGCAGACTCAATATGAAGTGAAATTTCTCTAGAGTGTCTTTGCTCTCAAAGTTGAATTCTCTCCTCCTTTCAAGGCTTGGATATGGCTCAATTTATAGCCTTCAAATGCAACTGAAGGTCCGAGTCAGAGCATTTCTAGTATATGGAAGGTCAAGGATCATGGATCTCATGACATGGCATGGAAACCCAACATAATTTTTAATTTTTAGCGTTAAACCTGATGTATGCAGGCTGTAGTGGAGCAACCTACGTATATGCTTGTTGTATAACTGATAGGGAGTGTATATGTGGAAACATATTTTTTTTTGGCTTTGGAAGGTACAAAAGGGGACTTTAGGTTTGCATATGGAAATGGAAAGGCCATATAAGCAAGTTGCATGGGGTGAGGCAAAATTTGCTTTAACAACAACATAAAAGCCAAGAGATTTGAAATAGTAGATGACCAATGTCCAAACACAATTTAAGTATTATATAGTATATTAGTGTTCACTTTTTAGAACCATGAGTGGTGAAACTAAATGGAAGGATTTTCAAGTTAATTGAAGTACATAATGAATGGAAATAAGAATGGAAGGATTTCAAAGTTAATTGGAGTACATAGTTGCCTAGGATCGAACTTGGAATGGGGATGGGATTGGTGCTACAAATCATGGTCATGTTATTTATTCCGTTGAAGGATTCTCAAGTAAGTTCTTCATCTTCCCCACCATTGAGATAATGTTGAATTCAAATTTGTAGAAAAAAGGGCATCATGGTAAGTTTAGGCCCTAGTCCCTTACAAATAGTATATGGTTTTCGTATTTAGGTTTCTATATGAAAAGATACAAAAAGAAAAGTTACTTGAGGTTGAATAATATTGATACCTTGAGGTAGGAGGTGCCCTAGTGAAGGTAGGATGGAGTTTGAAGAGGAACAAATCATAGACTATTCATATGATCCAAATGAAGGGGAAGGGGGATTTTATTTATGCAAGAAATATACATAAGGAATTCAAGGCCATAAGGGATTTGGAAGCAGAGGAAAAATCCAAAGAAAATTCCCAAACAAAGGGTTTTATAAAACACTTGATCACGTATGATAGGATCATAGAGGATATGAGTTTCTATACCAAGGCATAAAAAAAGGTTTAAGGAAAAAATTAGAGGTAAGTGCTTCGAGGGAAAGGGAGTAAGAGCTAGACAAGAAGTACCCCTAGAGGAAAAAACCACAAAAATCTCCTATTCTCTTGGTTTGGTTAGGGTAAACGAAGGTTTTAGAGGTATGAATAGGAGGGAATAGTCAAGAGGCTTTGATTCATAGGAGGTGATTAAGGAATTGGGATTTGTTAGAAGTAAACTAAATATTGAATTTCTAATAGGCCGTGATCAGACTACAAAAAATATGAGGGAGGTTTTTAAGGCTAATTGGGAAGAAAGAGAAGAAAGAGCATTAGAAAAAGAAAAGACTTCGTGACAATGGTAGTATGGGAGAATGTTAGGTTAGAGAATATCATGGAATACCAAGGGAAGGCATTGACAATAAAGTTTTTTGGGGGACACATATTAGAGAAATATCTAAATGAATGGATGCATTAGTTCTTGTATTTGGTTATAGGGTACTCTCCAAACTTTCACATAACATGGAGGAATTGGATAGGATTTATGTTTAAATACATTATTGATTCATTAAAAATCTCATGGAGTAATTGGTATTGGGTTCAATAATATTCACCTTGGAACATATGGATAGTCTATTTCAACTTGGTGAGCACTAAATTACCTATCCATGTAAAAATACTAGGTTTATCCATAAAGTTGTGGATTGATAATATTATAAGGGTGATAGGTGATATAACATGGGTAAAACCATAGATGATGATGATTCATATGAGCACTATGTATACAAAGTTGTAGCCCACATATTAGTTAAAATGAACCTAAAAGAGGGTTTTCTAGAAAGAAATGAGATAGTAGTGTGAGGGGGGGTTACTCATAGGCAAATGGTAGACTATGTCATTTAGTTTAGGCATGTTAGGTGTCTTATATATGGGCATTCAGTGGAAGAATGAAAACATGCCTTCATCCAAAAAATGCGGTAGAAAAAATATGTTGAGAAGGCATTATTATAATATGGGGCTATAACATCGTTAATTTGTGTCATTGTAGCCCTCAAACCCCTAGTATAGTGTTTTTTGTTGGTGTTATCCCCATTTTGTGGGATGAATAAGGATATCATGCCTCGAGTCCCTCATGTTGCATACATGGAGTGCTGAGAGACTACATGACCAACAATATCCACTTGCATAGATGGATACCCTTCTCACTACCATAGAGGTCAGGATTTTCAGATGGAATCCACCACACTAGTTGGATTCCAAGAGGCACTGAGCCTTGATCCATGAGGTACAATTCACGTATTATAGTGAGTGTCATTTCAATATTTGAGGCATTTTGAGTATGTTGTATCTTAGACTGGTTTATATTTCATGACATATGCTTGGACATTATTCCTTTTGCCCCGTTTCACCTTGGTGGTTGACATTGTGCCCTAGCAAGTGGTCTTCCTCGGGAATGGGTTTGCTACTAGGAAATCCCTTAAAGAAACATCGTACCATTCCCAACCATACTCACCACTTTCCATCACCTAAAACCCCACATTTCCTTGTCTCTTGGGATTTTAGGGTGTATTGACCCAAGAAGGGGTTGTCCCACATTCTATGGGAAGAAGGGGCCGAAGACCCAGAGAGATTGTTGTTGGATAAAAATATAAAATCCTATATATAAACCTTCCAGATGATTCACCAAGAGATTCCCCAAGAAAGAAATGAAACACTTCTCTGTAAGAAAAGGGGAACCCACAAGAATAAATGATAGTGAATGCTTAGGGGGTTAGTTGAAGGATAAGAGGTCTCATCAAAAGTCGACCTATCATGATCATGGGTATCTAGCAGTATGACATTACCATCTTCTGGCCACCAAGCCAGGGTAGTTTCTCTCACTTTCACAACTGAGAGAAAGCGGGTCTCATCACGAGATAACCTTCTTATTTCCGCAAGGTATTTGTGAGTGACATTGTCATTATCTAGAAACCACGCCAAGATAGTGGCCTTCAACTCATTCCTTAAATAATGAAAGAAACAAAGAATGACAAGAGGATGGGCTTGGAGAAAGTTCATTACAAACGAAGGTGCCATACACCCTCTACAAAGGCACCCATGAATGAGACACTACAACCCCTTGTATTTCATAAACCCCATTCCTAGTGAGTCTTGACCCATAACCACATTATCTATTCACATGGCTTAAAGAGGGATCACTTGGGAAACACTCCTTGTTCTAGGGAAAGATCTACCCAATATGACACCTCATCAACCCTCCCATATCCAAGCTTGGCAAGTTGCATAATGTCTTTGAGAACTTACTTGTTTAACTGGGTAATCTTTGATGCACATGCTTAGGTGGCTCATTTACTGATTTTATTTACTCACCATGATACTATGTCTTGAGATCCTTGGAGGGTGTGCTTATTTATCTTTGTAGGTCCTAGTTGGTGGACAATTTTGGGAGAACAAGCCCAGCTTTGGCTTCCATGGGGATTGGAGCCCACAATTTGGATACCAAGGGCTCACATGCCAGATGAGAGAGATATACCATTGGAGGCCTAGAAGACAATTTGAGATACATAACCTAGCCCTCACATGCCAAACGAATTGCCTAGGAGAGGAAAAATGTCTCATTGGAAGCTTGACGCCACATAGAAGGGCTAGGGTTTGGTGGTGAAGACGTTGTTCATTGACACATAGACGTTTTGAGGAGAAGAAGACCTTGACCAAGAGGAGATGGCCTAGATGAGTGACATGTGGCCTTTGGAGGCATAACTATGCATCTCCAACTCCAATGGCTTGCTCCTAGTGTCAAAACATCCCCTAAAGGGGTGATGTCACCTTATGCTAGGGTTTCTTTTGTGTAAAAGTGAAATGTAAGTGAATTGTTTAATATTATTTTTTTGTAAGGGGTGAGATAATGGTTGTGGGCCCCTTATCTTATGTTTTACCCTTGCTAGTGTGGACAAACTATGTCAATGGCATTTTGTATAAATAGAGATCATAAAATCTCATTTTGAATCATAACTCTCCCATTGTGAGAAGTATTGGAATGCAATTTTCACTACCCTTGAGGGACAAGGCTTTTGGTTATCTTTTGTTATGATATGGTGTTTCTTTGGTTGTGGAGTTGATGATGATGATGCGCTAGATCTTGGAATTCATTCTTTTTCTTTTGTGGTGGTTATCTTGGCATGCTATGGTTTATCTTGTTGCTATTTGAATTGGTAAGACTTTTTACTTGTTGTTATCATTTGTAATTCTAGCTCAAGGTTGTTTTTTCTAAGGAAAGGTAGGGAATATAAGTGCATACACCCCTACTTTAGTGCCATCATAATTTTAAGCATATAATTCTTGTTTGCAAGGGTTTTTCTAAGGAAGTATAAGGGCATACACCCCTTAGTTTTAAACCCTATCTAAGGTTACTTTCCTTGGGGAATAAAAAGATTTATACTCCCAAGGAGGTAGTAGCTCTAGATATTTTATTTTGACCCCATTACCCATAATCAACAACACTAGTCATTGTATTGGAGAAGTAAAATGTTGCATTGGTAAACATGAAAGTTTCAAGTTTTAAAGTTCTCTCACTTGGAAGTTGTTCCTTGAGCCCTAGGATTTCTTACCTTATTGAGGCATCCTCTTCCATCCACTAAATCTTGTTGCTGTTAAAAAACTAACCTACAACAATTAGGTCTACAGAAAACTAACACTTTAACCCTAAATAACTCCTAAACTAACCCTAAGAATTGGCTACAACTTTGCCCTAACAAACTACTAACCCTAATGCACTTTTTGAGCTACTTAAAGGCGATTTTCATTGGATGATTTTTCTGTTATAAAACTTGGTTTGCTCTAGCCATAAGGTTGATAAATATCACTGCAATAATCTTTTGTTTCAGCCTTGCTTTTGTGCTAAAGCATTACTTTATCATTGTTGAGTTAAGCTAGCTTTCACTAGCTTGTCTCTTGCTTATTCAATTATACTTTTAGCATTTATTTTGCAGCCTTTATTATCTTCTATATGCTGATATATATCATTGAATTTTTCTGCAATTAGGGACAACAAGCTTAACTTGCTTGTCCAACTAACATATTATATCATATACTTGGTTTTCTTTGTGTCTCGGGTAGGTATTCACACTTGGTAGGTTAATCAAATCATTGGAAACCTTAAGAAACCCTCTAGACTCATATCCAAGTTCCCTTTTCCATCTAGAAACTTGACCTTTAGGTCATTCCATCCATACTTATCATTTTCCATCTCAATTCTCCCTAGGACTACCCAGATTCCCCCCTTGAGGTGACTACCTCACCTCTAAAGTGATGGGAACAACTATCTAAGGTGACAATGGGTAGGTGCTCTCAAATTTGTCACCAATTGGTGGTTGGGTTGGGATTTTCCCAACCTACAACTTGTGTGATAATAATTGGGATGTATCATTTTTTAAGATCATTGGTTTGCACCACCATTGCATTGTATTCACGATGCTCAAAATGTTAAAAAACATGTTTTTTTTTGTTTGGCATCATGTTAGCATCACATTACATCATTATTGCATTGCTTATGCATCACATAAATTATTTTTGCATCCTATTACATCGAAATAATGTCTCCTTCATAGATATATAACAATATATTAACATCGTGATGAGATTGACAATAAACAAATTATGTTTTATGAATTTGTTGTTGCATTTGCACACAATTTTGACACATTCTTGAAGGGAGTTCCAACTAATCATTGACAAGAGTGGAGTTTGTAGAACCTTATGTGAAGAATCATAAGGTAATTGTGAAGGGAACAATAGATCCTGATGTAAAGAATCATTAGGTAACTATGAATGTTTGGTGGGGGGAAAGGAGAGAATCATAAGGTATCTAAGATAAATTTCATGGAAAACATTAGGTTGTTGGCTAAAAATGCATTTCAATGCATTAAGTTCACATCGATAAAATCCAAAAATGATGGAGATTCAATAAACCTGTAAAAACCCCACAACTCTATTGTGCCTTCGACAACCCCCATAAGTTCTTTTTGGAATTTATATTGATCTTAACAACTCATTTCCTTGCAACTTGGTTTCTTTTAATTCTTTTGAAATAATTAATTTAGATGAGCCTCCATGTTTCACTCTCTTAATTATGACATATATTTATTCGTTTGATTTGAGTTGATGTTTTCCTTTAATAGGTTGAACTTGCTTACTTTTCGAACTTTTGGTTCTTTTTCTCATCTTGGTTTTGTTTTTAAAGTTTGATCTCCCTTTATTTTTTAATTGAAGTTTATTTTCTTTTGAATTCAAGCCTTTTTTGTTCAAACTCTTTCAATTATCTTATCTTCATTATCTTTCTTATCCTAAGTTTGCTCCTTTGATTTCCAAATTAGGTCCTATTGTTAAATCAATCACCCTTTTCATTTTACTGGCATCCTTCTTGCTCAATTTTAAAATTGTACTTGACTTCAACATTGGGCCCCTTCTATTAAGTTGTTTGAATGGTCATTTCTTTTAGAATTCAAATTCTTATTATCTTCAAACTCACCTTCCCTCATTTTTTCAATTAGCACCAACTTCAAAATCAAGCCCTAACTTCACTTCTCTTTTCTGAAAGTTGTTCCAATTTGGAGGTTGGCCCCAATTTCCGAATTGGCCCCTCATATCATCATTTGAATTGTTTTAATGTTTGATTTTGCTTAATAATTTTGTTGTTTTACTTTCTCTTTGATATTTGGGATGAACCTTGGAAGGTCAAATTCTTTAATCGGTCCAAATCTTCTAATCATGCCCTCCTGTCACCAAAGTTTCATAATTCTTGGTCCCATATAGCAATCAGGACAGATATTCAAAATTGAGCCTTCCCTCATCAAAGGATAGTGAGAAGAGGTCCAAAATTTTCAACCGGTCCCCATTTTTAGATTGACCTCCCTTGCCATCAATTTTTGTTTGCTTCTTTGATCTTCTTTGAAGCCTCCATGTAACCTTTAAACTCTTGCTCCCAAATGAGAAGCCTTTCTTTTGAAAAATTTAGAGTTCTTTCTCTTATTCCATGATTGGTCCCGATGGTATATTGGTCCCTCCCTCTAGTAAATATAGTGAGAATGGGTCCTGATTGTCAGATAGAACCACTTCGCTTTTGAACTCTTCACATGTGTGGAATTTTAAAAGTTCAAATTGAATTCTATAACATATACATGTCATTTGTGCATTAACGTGCTTTTAAAGCATGTCTTGTCTTGGCTCAATTCAATGATGTCATAACTTGAACCACCACCTTTTGAACTTACAAATAAATGAAAGCTTACTCTTTGGGTGTTTGAATTAAAAAGTTGGAAGTCGAATGTGAAATCTCATTTCTTCAAATAGTCTAGATGTCGAAGTGACAATTGGTTGCCCCTCGTAACACTTAAACGAACCTGGAGGAGAATTTAGGAATGTCACAGCCCAAAAATAGTGGCCACTCCATCAACTTCGCTAACCATGTACATGATTTGGAAATGCTCTTAATTGCTTAGCAAGTTTTATTTTTTAAATGAGCTAGTTAGATGCATTGTTTTATTTTAGCTTGCAATGATATCCATATGCATTCAAATTTTTTCTTGGTTTGAATCTACTCAGTGATTGCATGAAACTCGATATATTTCTTCTTCCTTCGCTAAAAATGAATTTGTGTTTGAGTGAGCCACTTGCATGAGATCCAATTACCTTTGTTTTTCCCTACAAATTGATTTTGAGAAAGCCCAAGTTTGAATTGTAAATCTCAACTAAAATTCAAATCTCCACATCTACTACGACAACATGTTCCTTAAGTTAGGGTCAACATCACCATCCTTAAAACTAGTTTTCATCTCAAATTGCTAGGAGGAAGCTATTAATTTGTTTAATTTAATTTTTTGAGCTAAACCCCACGTGCCCTTTTTATGGTTGCTCTAACAAGTAGGAATTTCTATATGGCTACCAAATGATATGATGGGAGGAAGAAAGGCATGCAAGAGAAGCCAATAACATGCCAATAGAATGATCAATTTAGATCGTAGAGGTTACTGAGGAAACAACACCAATAGGAAAGTAGAACCCCACAACAACATAATCATCAATAAAAAAGGAGAAGATATATATTAAGGGCAAGAAATCATTCATGGAATCCCAAATGGCTAAATATATTAAATTGCATATTTATACAAACATCTCATACACTACTAGAATTTATGGGGCCCACAGATATAATTAAATATTTCATTCAATTAAATATTGGAAAGGGCTTAGGGATGATGAGAAATTATATGAAAGAGAAGAATAAGAACTCACCATAGCACAAAATTTCAAGAAAGTACTCATACACAATGGAACAACCAAATCTATAGTAACTCCCTATGCATAAGTGATCAAATATATGACATAATAGATAGAGGTTAGCACAAGGAGAATTATGAATGACCAAGGAAAGTGTGTTCGATCTTTCAGATCAACTGATTTTAAAGCTTAATACAAGATGTCAAAGGTTGAAATCTACTTCGCCAATGCATGTCAAAGAGTCTTTACTGATGATCATAACTATTATGAAATCCTTGTCGATTGGTATGAGGAAGGTAGGAGTTTCAAAGATTTAAGTAGTAGGCCTTTCCCCACCATACACCTCAGATAAAGATACATGTGGGTATCCCAATTGGTAAGAAGGATCTATGGAGAGAAAGATGCAATTCATGTGAGGATAGGCTAAGTTCCAATGATGTATGGGATAACTAAAGGAGGTGAAATTTTCAACTAGGCTACTATCCTCTCCAACTTAATTACATAAGCTATAGGAAAGGCTCAATCAGATGCATTGTTAGAGACACTATAGTTTTACATGATTTCCAACATATTTAATGTGGTTCATTCTTCCAACACATTCATGGGGTGAGGATGGTCTTGGTCCCTAGAGAAGCCCCCTATTGATGTCTATTTAAAAGACTTATGGAAGAACATCTATAGATTTCAATTTTTGCTTATCTATGATGGATTTCTAACACCATTGCATGAGCTTATCTTTTGTAAACCTTTCCCAAGTATATCTTGAGAAGTTATAGAATTATTGAAATAAATTGGAGATTGGTACCTGGATGGATACTCCACCTATATCAATATTTATGGTGCTACACAAGAACCTTATATGCTTCTATATTATGTGCAAAATAGGTGGATCATTTGGGAAATTGGATACTAAACTGCTCTACATGGTTTTAATGCATGCCTAATCAAAGATCTAAAGAAGATGTGTCCAACTTATCCACTATATATAGGCATGTATAGACTAACATATTATACTTGGGCCTAGATAGAAGGATAAAATAGTTAGGAACACCATTTCAAACTAGAAAGAACTAAAATGCATGATCCCATAGGAATTATAGAAAAATATAGAGTTGAGATGAAGATCTCCTTCCCCTACCAACATAAGGGAATGAAGATGAAAAACCTCGTAACAGAGCATTAACGTATGAAGAAGTTCTAAATAATTTGTAAGTTATTTATAAGGAGAAAGAGAGAAGAAAGAAAGAGGAAGCTGAAAGGGATGTTGTTGAGAGATGAGCCCTTCAATATAAAATAAAAGAACAAGAAAAAAGAGTATTGGAAGCATTATAGAAGGCCAAAGAAGAAGTCAAGGCCAAAATAAAATAAGCGTAGATAAAGATGCCAATAAAGAAGAATTAACATAGAAAAAAGAGGTTGATGTTAAGGCCAGAGTCAAATTATCAACAAAAAAGGCATAAGCAAAAAGGAAAAAAGAAGAATATAAAGATGCCAAGAAAAGAGAAGAAGCAGAAAAAAAAGCCAAAGTTGATGTAGAGGTTGAGAAGTAGTTGAAAGTCAAGGCTTAAGGAAAAAAATAAAGCAGCAAGAGTTAACTAAAAAACAATCTAAAGAAAAATTTGAGGAGCAAAAGAGAATAAGAGAACAACCGAGGAAGAAAAAAAGAAAATGATACAGAAGTAGGAGAGGCAAGATAGTCAGGTAAATAATTGGCACATCAGACCAATGCCAATGAAGGAAACATGGAGCAACAAAAATTATCCATCGATGGATTAAATCTTGACTACTCAAACCTTTTCCAGTACCTTTGGTCTAGGCATGGTTGCAAGAGGTGATGTCCCTATTCCAATGCTAGAAAATAAATTTTATAATTTAAAATTGTTTTCATTTGATAAACAAAGGAATCAAGTGATATGGAAGAAGCATAAGAGAAGGATAACCAATTTGGATATTTCTTAAGTGATACTCACCACTAAGACTATGTTGATGGATACAAGAAAGACATGTTTGTGTTCCTCTAATTCGGCTGGTTTCGCTATTTCCCAAGCCAATGTTCATAACGATATGGATGTAGAGAACAAAATGAAAGAATATGAAAACAAAATCACCTTGCTAAAAAAAAAGTTAACCACTATGAATCCCACAAGTATCAGACTTCATATTTTATTGATTATTCTTTGAAAGTGTAAAATGAATTGAACATTGTACAAAGAGAATTCTATGACAAATCAAGTCATGTGCAGGCCCATGGTCAAGATATAACTGATGTCATGACCCATATTTATTAGGAATAAAAGGAATTTGGGGAAGAAACAATGTTCCTAAGGGACATGTCACTTGTTCTTCAAGACGATGAGGAGAAAATGGTGGAAGAAGTTCAAGTTACCTAAAAAATACAAATATATTACAATCTAAGAATTAAGGAGAATGTTCACTTAGATCCTTCTACATCAGAACGTACCATAAATCCTAAGAAAAATACAGTTCATCCCCACTCAAGAAAAAAACATTAATAAACACACCTTCGATGAACATGGATTAGAATGTGATCGAGGATATGAAGAAAATGTTCAATATTTGACATTTGCAATATTCCTCAACATTCACTACTACATATAACTAAAATTCCGACGAACTATTTCCAATGGTACAGACAAAATTGGCTGTACTATCGAAAAATTGTTCATTTTTTTTTCTTCAGTCGTGCCCGCATTCGTAGGACTGGTGACTAGTATGGACTTTCGTCGGTAAACAGACAATATTTTGTATTCATCGGTATTGCGCTGAAAGTCACTATTAGTCTCAATTCCAATGAATGTAGAGCTAACCGTTGCTCTCTACAAACAATCACCCACTATTTGAAAAAGTCAACATTGACTTTGTCAACTTTCGTCGTAATTACGATGGACTATATATATATATATATTTTTTTCCTTGGAAAAAAGCGTAATTTTATTCATCTGAGGAGACAAAATTACATTCCGTAGGTGTTGAGCACTTTCCATATGTTTCAAACATATGAGTTGTCCTTCTGTCATCAGTAGGAAAATATACAATGCGATATGAGATACACATATAAGTGTCGAGTAGATTTTCAAATGTCATGTGTAGGTTTCCTGTGAGTGAAGCCATACTATGCCAAAGCAAAAAATGAGTCATTCATCCTTTGGAAGGATTGTTGTTTTCCAAAATTATGTAGGAACGTAAAATGCTGGAGGGATTTTTATCCCAAGGCCTCTATGAACGGGCAGTGGAAAAAATCATATGTGTCTTCATCCTTTGTTTCTAAAAAGTGCCAGGATCTAAGTGGAAAATGTAGTCCAGCTTTTAAAAGAGAACCAACTAACTAATTTCATTCCCTGTAAATATGTTTAAGTGAGTAATTGTTAAGAGTGTGTAATAATTTGAAGATTTCCTCTAAAAATGGTTGCAAAAAGATGTTGTGGCAAGATTTTTGTTTGCAAGTCCAGTTGATAACATTTTTGGAATCTCAAAAAATTTGAAGATTGTGGATCCCTTTTTCCGCTGCAATTTGTAGTAGTAAATTTAAGGCCAAGAGTTCAGCAAAATTATTTGTTCCTATTCCCAGTCCCATTTTGATTTTGAAGAAGTGTCTATTAGAGAGGTAAAGGGCCACACCGCCTCCACAGAGTTGATTTTGTGAGGCTCCGTAAAAAAAATCCCAAGGGTCCGAAGGGTCGATGGGAGGGGGGGATGAGGAGAGAAAGGGAGGGGGAACTTTTTCTTGAGGGAAGTGTGGGAGGATTGCTATTCCTTGAGAAACAATGAGTTCAAGAAGGGCTGGTTTGTCTTGGAATATTTCCTTGTTGCGTGCTAGCCAGATCCCCCAAAAGATGATAAAAGGTAGGGCTTTGATGTTTCTGAGAGGCTTTTGTTGAGTCCAGTGTTGCTGGGCTATTTCAACTGAAATTCCCTCCCAGGTGAGTCTTCAGTTTAGGTGTAAATATAAATCATTCCAGACTTGTTTGGTGAAGGGGAAGAGGATGAAGAGGTGTGTGTTGTTTTCATTTTCTCCTTTGAAAAGGGTGCACCAACCAGGTCCTTCAATGCTTCTTTTTAGCACGTTGTCCCAAGTGAGGGTTTTTTTATTGAGTACACACCACATGATTTTTTTTTCTTTTTGTGGACACTTTACTTTCCAAAGTCCTCTCCACCACCAGGATGGTTCTCTTTGTAGTAAATCGATATTTATTGAGATATATCCCAATTTTGGGGTGTATTTCCCAAGAGGAGATTTTTTCCATACAAGTTCATTTTCTTCTTCTGTGATGTGAATGTGACTTGACTGGAGAGAATATATATATATGTTCCAAAATTTTGAGTGCAGAGCATGTAACTTGAGGGTTTAAGATTTTTTCCATTCTTGTTGCCAAGTGTTTGTGGTGTAGGGGTCTGTTACCTATGAGAGGTAGAATATACCTTGCTGATGTAATCCGTCAATCAACTCAGGGATCAGTAAATGGTTGACCCCACTACCCGGTCATGGGTCAAGTCCTATTGGTAAACGGGATCCATTTCCCACTTTCTAGGCTAGTCCATCAATTCTTACATGAAAATATTTTTGGATGGATTTCTAGATAATGGAGTAGTTTGTGAGGTGTTTTTCTGGTTTTCGAATCCAGTCTTCTAGTGAATTCGTTCTAATGTACTTTTGTATCTGGATAGTTGTCCAAAGACTGTCTGTGGTGAGTAATCTCCAATCAGATTTGGATGCCAAATATTTTGAAAAAAGGAAAATGTTTTTTAGGCCCCATCCATCCAAGTATTTTGGGCAAGCTAGTTGTTCCCATTTGGCCCAAGGTGTAGTAAGAGTTTCCTCTGTGCCTGACCAGATAAAACGAAAACACATTTTTCTGAATTTTTATAGGATGCCTTTGGGGATCTAGGCAAGAGACATTGGGAATGACTTCTAGTGCCGATTTTGTCAAAGTGAGCCTTCCTGCTCTTGAAAGCCACCTGTAACTCCAACCTTTTAGTCATTTTTCCAATTTTTCTGGTAGCCAACGCTAGTTTGACTTCCGATAATCATTTGGTTTTAAGTGAAACCCAAGGAATTTTATTCCTTCTTGGAAGTTCATAGTCATGTAGGGGAAAAAAGATTTAAAGAAATCTTCTGCTTTCTCATCCATCCGATAACAAGAAATTGTTGATTTCTGAACATTTATGATCACACCAGTGGCGAGATGGAACATTTTAAAAATCTTTTCCAATTTCTTAGCATCTCGATGTTGGCCACTGCAGAAAAGAAGAATATCATCCACAAAAAGTAGGTGGGTGATTTTGTGACCTGAGGCGATTGAAATACCAAGGAGATTCCTAGATCGAGCTTCATGGTTTAAATCTTGGATGAGGCACTCAATCACCAAAATAAAGAGGAGTGGTGAGAGAGGGAAACCTTGCCTTAGACCGCGCTCAGAGTGGAAGAAGGGGGTGGCTGCCCCATTTATTAGTAAAGAAAAAGAAACTGTGTTTAAGCAAGACATGATCCATTTGATAAATGAAACTTTAAATCCCAAATGTGTAAGGAGAAGTCTAATGTAGGACCAGTTAACTCTGTCAAAATCCTTTTATAGGTCTATTTTTAGTATAGCTCCTTGGGATTTTGAGATTTTTATGCTATGTAGGCCTTCCTAAGCTACACCGATAGCTTTATGTATCTGTCTTCCTTGCAAGAACCCAAGTTGTTCTTTTGATATTTTGTTTGAGAGGATGGGTTTTAGTCTTCTCGCAATAATCTTGGATAATATTTTGTATGGGCAGTTGCAAAGAGATATGGGCCGGAAATCATCGAAGGATTGAGGTTCATCTTTTTTGGGAATGAGGGAAATGAAGGTTTTATTTATAGGTGCATATATATGCCCATTTTTCCTTAATTCCTCTACAACCTTTAGGAGGTCCGCTCCAATTAGATCAAAGAAATCCCTAAAGAATTCAATAGTCCACCCGTATGGCCCTGGGATTTTACCCTTTTGAAACCTCTGAATTGTTTCTTTTAGTTCTTTTCCCGTGACTTTAGCAAATAAATATTTATTTTCATCCTCATCCACGAATCTGGGGAAGCAGAGTATCGATTTTATAATGTCCACAATGTTTTCTCTTGGATCAACTTTAAAAAGAGATTTGAAATGTGTGATCCCTAGTTGCGTTAGATCCTCGAATGAGGTGGCTGAAGAGTCCCCTTGGACTTGTAATTTACAAATAGTGTTTATTTCCTTCCTACCTTTTGTGTTTTCATCGCCTTTGTCCAACCATGTGGCTCTACTATTGAGGCACCAATCAAATTCTTTGTTGTCCAACAAATTTTTGTGACAGGTCTCTAGAGATCTTAAGTTTTCTTTTGTCTCATGTGGGTAAAAACCTCCACCCTCTAGTTTGGAGATATGTTCAAGTTGTTCTTCAATCTGTGTTCGTTCTGCTTATTCTATGATGTGCTTTTCGCTAGCCCAAGTTAAGGTCATTTTTTTTAATCTCTTTAGGTTTTCCACAAATTATATTGTTGTTGGGGAGCCAACTACTGGATCATAAGTCTTCCAATTTATTTTTACCAAATTCTGGAAGTCTTAATCCTCATTCCAGGTGGCATTTAATTTGAACGAATTGGATGGTTTCTTTGGGCCATAATATAGTTCAATCCAAATTGGGTAATGATCCGAGTCTCCTCCGCTTCCAATCCATTGTTTTAGTTGTAGGGGGTAATTTAAGAGGGATTCATGGACTAGGAATCGATCTAATATTTTAGCCACCCTGACATCACCAGTTCTCATATTTTTCCAGGTCGGAAGGATCATGATGGGTGGTAGATCGATGAATCCCAAATCATTGAAAATATGGGAGAGCAAGGTAGAAAGGGGGTCTGGTCGAGCCGACGATCCCCAAATCTCAGCATTCCCAAAGGAGAAGTTTATGTCTCCTCCTATAATATATTTTTTTTCTTTCAAAATGTCCTTTTTAAAGAGTGATTCCCATAAGGTTATCCAATCAGAATAAGGTTCATACACATTTAGAACCCTGAGTTCTATCCCCATTCCCTCCAGAAAAATATCAACCCCTAGGCAGGATTCCAACGCCTAAGAGTTTTGTAGGTTGACTGTTTTTTTACACCAACTGACTGCTAGTCCTCCCGAGCGACCAATTGAATCTATCCCGATAAAATTCCAGGAAGGAAAGAGTGATTCAAGTGAAGAGGTTATTGTAGCTTCCAAAGACATCATTTCTTATAGTATAATTACAACATGGTGATGTAGAGTAATCAACCTTTTTAGTGCAAGTTTTTTTTGGGACTTGTCAAACCCCTGCAATTGAAAGAGAGGAATTTCATGGGGAAACCCATGTCAGGGTTTGTGATTCTCTAAGGACCACAACAATGTATATTTGTCTTCCATAAGCGATGTCAATTAAGGCATGGTTTTTTGCTTTGGAGAGATGGGAGGATCGACCTCGACCTTTTTTAGATTTTTGTATACCTGGATTTGTGACGGGCCCAGTCGCATTTGGTTTTGGAATCAAGATGTTGTGGTTTTTGAGGTTAAATATGATATCATTATCCTCAGAACCATTCGAGGAGGGGTTTTCAGAAGAAGAGTCAGAGGGATATTCAGGAGGCGGAGGTTGTAAATGGGTGGAGGGTGTAGGAAGGGGGGGGAGAAAGGAGGAAAGAGTGGGAGGGTCCCAAGGGGACGAGAGGATGGGGAAGGGGAGGTTTTGTATAGAGGGGGGTTCCAATTTTAAAAAATGAAAAGAGTGAATAAAAATGTTGATAGGAAAAGGGACAAGATAAGAAATATGCTTACCCACTAGGGTATGGAGAGGTAAGCATGGTTGTTGTCCAGTGGGTGGGTCAGCTGCTGGAGAGACTTCCATCTAGGGGGGAGCATGTGGATAAGATTCAGTGCACGTGGTAGTCCATCTACTCTCTAGATTCACTTGTTTCTTTCCTGAGTGTTGAGAGTGATCCAAAGTTGAGTGTGAATAAATGGTGTTGTGAATGATCACATGTCCATGGCGAGATAGGTTATGAGCAAGTGGAGAGTTTGAATTTCGGCCATGAAAAATTTGTTGACAGTCCCTCAACATGTGCCCATGTTCATGGTAATTTTTGCAACAAAAAGGGATCACTTCATAGTCTAATATCTGTGTGTGGGTGCATCCATCTTCCATCATTTTGAATTGTTTTTGTATACCATTCCTGATATTGAGGGAAATGAGGATTCATGATACAACCATTTCTCCTGTTTCCTTGAAGGACATATTTTCCTTGATAAATGTCCCTAGTTCATTTCCAATCACTTGGAAGCATTTTTTCGACGAATATTGTGGTGGAAGACTTGGAAAGAAAACCCAAATGGGGATGGCATCCATTCTTTCAATGGCTTCATCGAAAGTGGGTTACCAATTTTTTAAGAGTACCGGGATAGATTCGATGCTCCAACCACTTAGAAGGGATTTTTTGTTTAGGTTGTGGTTCACGAATTTTATCATAAAACACCCTTTTGAAAGTCTGTTGAGTTGAGGAGGAGATCCCCGCTAAGAATAAGAGACCCAAAATTGTAGGGTTTTGAAACTAAAGTCTCAACCATAATATTTTCCCACAAGGGTTTTGTCAGCCATGTTTGAGGCTTCCTCCATAGTAATGTTTTGACCAAGAACAATATATTATTATATTGTTGCAGCCGAAATACAATTGTTCCTTATGTGCTTCCAGTGACCAATGCTGGGAGGAGGAGTAGTGTTTGCTACGGGGGTACCAAGAGCGCCCAAGGGGTCACCCAAAATTCCATCCCAACCATTTGTATTGGAAGGGTCCAAACTAGAGGCTATAAGCCTAATATCCTGTTGAGCACCAAGGGGAGGGGGAATGGCCTACTCAAGGTCTAGGTAAAAATAGGAAGGGGGTAAACCAGGTTCTTGGAGGAGAAATACCTCTGGGGAGGGGTCCGAGGTGGGGGTAAGTTGAAGGGGTTTGAGCTCGAGAGTGGAGGAGGCACCCAAGGGTCTAGTGTTATGGAGGGGTTGTTTTGGTGAGGGCCAGGGAGGTAATCAGAAAGTGGGGGAGGAAATGGAGGGGCAGGAGATGGTGGGCCTGTGAGATGGGAAATGAGGAAGATGGAGTAGAAAAATCCTCTGAGCGAAGTGGGGGAGTTGGGAGAGAGATGGAAATCCCCGGAGGGTTGGTGAAGGATTTTTTCAAGGAGGGTTGTGACAGGTTTGGGTTGGGGGGTCTGAGCCGACGAGAAGCAAGAGTGGACTGCCAGGTGGCGAGGTCCAAGGCAGGAGTTTAGTCGGGTCTGAGGAGTAGTCTATTAGGTCATCATAGTTTTCCATGGTAGCTAACCAAGCCGCAAAGGGAGAAAGACACCGCAAAACGGAAAAAGGGGGAACAATAGTGGGGGAGAGGTTCAGGTTGCAGGGATTTGTAAGCATGTGGCCTCTTTGGGAGACAAAAAAAAGGTGGGGGAAGGGAAATTTCCCAGAAAGAGGCTGGGGAAAGGGGGAGGGGAAAAAGGGGGGGATGGGAAAGGGAGGGAAGAGGGAAAGGGCCTGCAGCCCTAGCGCCTAGGTTTAGAAGCCTACAACCATATGAGAGAAAATCAGAAAGACCCCCAAGAGCTCCCATATGTGTGTGTGTGTTGATTTTTAGAGATGTTGTGATATTTTTCCTATAACAATGATAGTTCATAAAGGGTATAAGGTGTTCTTGTCAAGCAAAAAAAATATTTATTTTTATATGTCAATTGCATTAGAAAAATATAATAGATATTCTATTACGCCACTTGATTTTATATGATAATCATCACTGCATTTTTGTGGGGAAGAATGTCAGAATATTTTAGAGGTTGGAAAAAATATAAAGATGGTGAAGAGGGTGATGGTAAATGTTATTTCCCTTGCAAAATATGCTATAATACATGTCCCGTAAGAATTTTAATAGCAACAACTAATAGACATTGTAGGAGATATGGGCACATTGATGGGGGATCAAATAAATATTGTCCCATGGTAATTAACTATATATTCATTATGTGTCTTTATATTGATTGTATTTATAAAATTTTATATTGTTTTAATATTTGTTATACACACTAATTTTGCATGATTGTTTGTAATTATAAAGTTAGAGTTACCCCCTAAATTTATGCAGAATTCACCAAGTAGTAGTAGAAATGATGTTGTACAAGATGAGGAACATGAAGCAAATAATGAAGATGAAGTTAAAGATGAAAATAATAATTTAGTTCAAGATGATGGTACAAATCAAATGATCAAGGACTTTTTCACTCAACCGGATGATGATGGGGACAATGATGGTATTTATGATGAACCTCTGATAGAAAAGGCAAATAAATGACTTTATAAAGGCTCAAGAGAAAATATTCTCTTCGCTACATTGTTGCCGGTGAACTTAAAGGTTATAAATCATTTTTCGAACACTTGTATGACATAGATCCTAAGGTATGTAATATGTTTCATCACATATACATAAAGGTTGATTTTTTTTTTTTAAGTGTTAATTAATGTGTAAAATAAGAATGCAATATTTACGATTAATATTCTTTACATTAACTAGTTATTTTTTATGTTGTAGATTGTTAGGTGAATTTATGTTACCATCGTCAAATATTTTACCTCATGCATATATATATTTACATGCCATTATGAAAGATAATGGAATGGAGTATCAAACTATAGATGCGTGTCCTAATGATCATATTATATATTATGGACAAAATGCATAAAAAATAGAATGCCCACAATGTCATATCAGTATATATCAAATCGATCAAGTAACAAAAAGGGTGCCTCGAAAGGTTCTTCATCATATTCCCATAATTCCATGTTTGCAGTGATTGTTCATGTGTGAAAGCATAACACCGTTTATGGATTACCATGCATGGAACATAAGTGGAGATGATTTTGTTCGAATGCCTACAGATGGTTATGCATTGTTGGCACACGGTCAGACCCATGGTTTAGTTCTAATAGCGCACCAACAAGCCCTAAATACTGACCCTTTCAGAAACACCTGCGAAGCAGATGCAGTCTCACCCGAAGTAGCAATAGGGGGTTGCAGGACACAGGTGTCTACAACCAGAGGAAATGCAAGTGGAATCAAGGCAATCACACATGGAGATCAAATTATTCTTTCTCCCTTTCTCCCTTTCTCCCTTCCCTGTGCACCCAGCTATAGGGTTGATCTTCACACCTAGCTGAAGATCTTACAATACAGAATGCTCTCTCAGCACAATACTTCTCTCTCAATACTTATCATCAAATCTAACTGATGACATGATCCCAGGTCCTCTTGAACTTTATTTATACATTACAATCACTCACTGACAGCCTTAGGTTGAAGCCTAGGTGTCTAAAACCCTAGATACATTCTAGGTGTCTAAAACCCTAGGTCAACTTGACCAACATTTTTAGGGCTTCGCCAACCTGTATTTCCTTCCTTCCCCCGAGGTTTTCCACAATTTTTCTTCCTTGCTTATTTGTCTTCCTCGATCTCCTCATCCAATGACTTGCTTTCTCGGACTTCGCTACATCTTTTCTTCTCTTTTGCTCACTTCGACCCAGTATCAGTCACTATGTCTTCTGCACAGTTCACATTTTGTCTTTCCTTCCGTAATCTTTTCTTACTTCCATAATCAAGGGCCAACATGCCCCCAACACTCACCTGTGACTCATCCTAAGGCACTCTGATGTGAACCTTTTTCTTTTCTTCAACTGCAGACTGCAGAGCACAGTCTAGGCTTTCTGCTCTGTTCCTCCCCACTGTGTGCAGACTATATTTTTTGTGTCTGGTACCTAGTTTCAATTGCACCTGGTACCTAGACCTTTCTCCTTATGTTTTTACCAAGATTTGCGAGGCAACCAGTTGTCATAGTACAATTTCAACCGGCTCTGATTCACCAATCCTTCCTTCCATTCTCCATTCAAAGTCTTCAACTGCGCAACTCCTCCTTCCATGATGTAGACAACCTCCTACAGCCCCATCCAATGTGTTCTGAACTTCCCTGGATGCTTCATGAATTTGCTATCGTATACCAATACCAGATCTCCTTGCTTAAATGATTTCTTCTTGATATTCCTGTCATGGTAGGCCTTTTCTCATTCCTTCTAAACTTGCTGATGGAATCCTGCAATAAATCAGTCTTCCTCTAGTTCGACCAACTGCATGAGCCTCTCTTGAATAATGCCAGTGTCATCCATATTTGTAAAGGATGCAATTTTTAAGTTGGGGACTAAATATTCCATGGGTATAACTGCTTCTAGGCCATAAACCAACTTAAAAGGGGTCTGCATTGTCAACATCTTGCAAGTGGTTCTGTAGGCCCATAATACTGCTGGTACTCTCAAATCCTAGTCATCTCTGTTTACACTGCAAATATTCGTCAACACTATCTCCAAGATCTTGTTGAAAGCTTCGACCATCCCGTTCGCTTGTGGGTTCCCGTTCACTTGTGGGTGGTAAGGAGTGATCTTCTGGTGGTGAAATTCAAATTCCCGAGTCAAGGCTTCAATAGTCTTATTAACAAAATGTGTACCTTGATCACTCATGAGGATCTTTTGGCATCCAAACCTAGTTATGATATCATCAAATATGAAACGCATAGTTGTAGTTGCACTACAATCTTTAATTTCTCTTGCTTCATCCCATCTAGTCAAGTACTTTGTCGCAATGATGATGTATATGGCTCCTGTGCGCTTCTCTGGTGGGTTTATAGGTCCCACAATGTCAATGGCCCATTTCTCAAAGGCCTGTAAGGTTAGCTAGGGTGATAATGGCATGTCATATCTTCTTGACGGTTTCCCAACTCTTTGGCATACATTGCAGGCTCTATAGTAGTATTTAGAATCTCTGTGTAAAGTAGGCCACCAGAGGCCAGCTCTAAGAACCTTCTGCGCTGTTTCTTTTCCTACGTAGTTTCCTCCTATGATGCCTTCATGACCATATGCTAAAATGAGTGGTCTTTCTGCTTCCATGACACATCTCCTTAGGATCTCATCAGGTCCCATCTTGTATAGCTATCCAGCTATACGTGAAAAATCTGCAGTGCGCACTACCAACTGTTTCTTCTGGGTGATTGTGTATTCACTAGGTGCTATTCCCGTTGAAAGGAACTAGACTATCTTGGTGAAGTGATCATCAACCTTTCTAATGTCTAGTAACTGTGCATCCAACAATGTATCCTCCAAACTAGTAGGTTCCTCTTCGTGTTCCAATCTCGACAAGTGGTCAGGTCCCTTGTTCATCCTTCATGGTTTTACCACAATTTCAAAATCATATTCCTGAAATAACAAAATCCATCTATGTATTCTTCCCCCCAACACTGGATTTTTGACTAGGTATTTTAGCACAGAGTGATCAATGAACATTTTAAAGTGTCCTCCTAACAAGTAGTGACAAAACTTCTGCAATGCATACACCATGGCTAAACCTTCTCTCTCAGTGGTGGTGTAATTTATCTCAGCTGTCGAGAACTTCCTACTAGAAAAGGCTAACGGGTGGTCAATATCTCCTATTCCTCATTGTGCTAACACAACTCCTAATGCAATAGAGGATGCATCAACATGCACGTGAAATTCCTTGCTTCAATCTAGGAAAACCAGAATAGGCGCAGTAACCATTTTCTGTTTCAGTGTGTTGAACCTCTGCTGGCATTCTTCCGTTCATTGATATTGACAGTCTTTCTTCAAAAGATTCTCCATGGGTGTTGTAATATGTGCATATCCCTTAATGAACTTCCTGTAGTATCCAATATGTCCCAACGCAGTGCACAACTGTTTGAATGAAGTAGGAGGGGGTAAATCAAATATAATGGCAAACTTAGATGGATCTACCAGCAATCCCTGCTTACACACAATATGGCCTAGCAACACTCCAAAAGGTGAAAATAAGATGCACTTATTCAGGTTCAGGGAAATTTGACATTGCCTGCACTTATCCAACATTAATCTTAAACATTCAATATGATTTTGCAATAAGCTAAAAACAGTCCGATCATAAAAATATGCTTCCAGAAATTTCTGTAAAAACTCCTTGAATTCCCTGACCACCACCCTAGAAAAGATGGCAGACACATTCTTTAATCCAAATGACATCATTGTATACTAGTAGGATCCCCATTTTGTTGCGAATGTGGTCTTGTGGCGATCTTCTTTGGCAATCCTGATCTGATGGTATCCTAAAAATTCGTCTGTAAAAGAATATACCTCATGTCCTCCTACATTATCTAACACTTCATCAGTAAATGGTGTAGGGAATGGGGCATGTAAACATGCATCATTTGGATTTCTGATATCTACACAGATTTCGATCTCTCCGGTCTTCTTATCCTGCACCACCATAGGGCTGATCCATTCTAACTCTTCGACAGGTTCTATGATCCTTGCTTCCAACATTCTGTCTAGTTCAATCTTCACTTTCTCCTTATATTTAAGGTTCAATATATAAGGTATTTTTTCAATTGGCCTTGCATCTGGTTTCAAGGGGATCCTCATCTCTCCCATGGGCCCTTTATTTCCCTTCATATCAGTGAACGTGGTTGGAAACAAGTCCTGATATTTGTGCAGTAACTCTGTGATCTTATCAATAGTGGCATCATCCCAGTAATCTCCAACATTATCAAGCTTAGGTGATTTCTCTGTTCCTATATTAACTTTCTTGATTTTGATTGGTTGTTCAATAAAAGGAGTTAGACTACTAGTCCTTCTATGTTTTGTTGTCCTTATGTTTCTGTGATGTTCACCTTCCTAGGATCATCGTCTTCATCGCCATTAATATTGTAACATCCTTGCAATTTCTGAAGAGGTGCAGTCCATTCATCCTCTTCTTGATCCACAGGGAGGCTAGGGGATTCCCAAAATACTTTCTGTCTTACAACCTGTAAGGATTGATCTACCAGAGGGTGATGACTTTCAAAAAAAAATGTAGCTACAGAATTCTGAGTCATACCTTGCGAGTCTGCAGTGGTGAGGCACAATTTGGCTTCAAGGTACCAGTTGATAGGCATTGTGTCTAGAGTATTGATGAATTTATGCATGCACTGCTCTTGAGGAATGCAGCTCCAGGCCTCATCACATATTCACACATGGGCGTTCAGACACCTTTGACTTGTGTACCTAACTTCACATCCTTCGACTTATTCTGAAAATCACGCTGTCATCAAAGTGCGACATTGTATCCAGTTCACGATGTTCCTTTTATGTGTTCCCAACCATCTTGTTGGAGTATATTTCAAAGCCTCGTTTAGTGCCAATAGTCTCTATTGTACTGGTACAATTTCTTCAAATTCCAATAAGAAAGTTTCTAAGTGATTCAAACCATAAAACATGGGTAAACTACTTACTGTTGTGCCGATCCAACAAACTTCTTTGGTCAATCTAGCACATTGCCACGTAGAAAATTCATACATCTTGTTCTGCCAGTTCTCTAGTGATTCTTCTAAATATGATGAGCATGCGCTGTCACTTCGCCAGTTTAAATTCCCATTTGCTGTAGGATTAATGTAATCATGCTGTCTTGCGGTCAATTTGTATATATTCTCTAGCTCATATGTGCGGTCCTCTTCTCTGATGGGCTCTGTGTATCTGGGACCTTCATCAGGATCCAAAGGTGCGATGATCCTAAGGCAATCACCTTCAAACGTCATTCTTCTTTTCTTCAAGTCAACAACAATAGAATTGTTGAAAGCCCAATCAATTCCTAACAACGCGGGATAAGGACAACTATCATCGACTATCTAAATCACCTCGAAGTCCACAAATGTTTTGACCCCGTCGATGTCCACAGGAACATGTTTTAGTCTTCCGAAGGGGCTCACAGCCTGTTGATTGGCCATCCTAAGCCTGATGGGGGATGAATCAACTTAGGTTTTCCCATCAGTGCCCAGGTTTTCTTTGTCATAATATTGACCTCCGACTCTAAGTCGAGGACCACATAATCTATATCATAATCTCCTACTTGAGCATTCAGATGTAGCTCCTTATTTGTCCTTCTCTTTTTGGATAGTTGATATAATGCTTTACTTAGTAGAGGATCTACCTTTCCTAGCTCATACTGTCTGATCAAGTTTTGTAGCTCTCATTCTTTATCAAATTGATGCAAGTGCATAAGAATTCCATGAGTCTGCTTACCTCTTTTCCTTCTCCAGGCGAAGAAGACTGATAAAAGGCCAGGGGAATTCCACATTCTCTCACTTCTGGTTGTGCCTTTGATGAAGAATCCTAATCTCTTCTAAACTCTTTTCTTGCCTCTTCAAATGTCTGCTTCTCTTTCTTTGGATCAAACTCTTGTGTCTTCTCTGTAGCTTTTCTGACTCCTGATTGTTCTGTAGTCTTTCCTCGAGTCACCCTGTCTTCTCCTGTAGCAACGCCTCCTCTAGTGATAACAATGACTCTAGTCTGCTCTGTGAGGTTCTACTATGATTAGTTGTACTTGTTGGTTTCCTCCTCGTCTTTCCTGAAGTTTGGTTAACAACGCAACACAATCTTCTATGACATGTTCAAATGAGTTTCACTAACTGCAAGTGGTACAAGGGTTTTAACAGTCCCTTGCCAAATGACCTGGCTTTGTGCAATTATAACAAATGATCTAACCTCTACCTAGACCCATACCTCCTCCTCCTCCTCTTCCTTTGAATCCACCACGAGGGTTGAAGTTTCCTCTTCTAGGGGAATTATACTGCGTAGTGTTCCCTTCTTGCTGTACTTCACCTTGAATTTTGTATATATCCATTGACCTTTCATGCATGAGGTCATAGGCACTACAATCTCTATCATCATTCCCTACTGACTTACAGAACATGCAATACAGATTTGTGGGTGTCTGAACATATTTTTTCATGTAATAACATTCACCAGGGTGATGTCTATTTCTACATACCTTGCACCAAGGTAGGGTAACTTGCTTCAAAGGGATTGGAGCTCCAGAAGCCAAATATTCATGAAACAGGGGACAATGATCCTTGTCATGGCCTTCTGATTTGCATCTGATACACCAAATGTCTTCTCTTTTATCTTTTCCCTTGTCTTTTTTCATATCTTCAACCTGGAGTGATAAGCGAGTTAGCTGACTCAAGATTTGACTCATACCTGAGATGGATTCTCCCATAGGGGCTGATTCTAGCTTCATGCCAATATCCAGTGCCTTAGCCTGCGAAATGATCTTCTATTGCATTAGAGGGACTCTGATGTGTGGTAAAAGGGTAGTGATGAACCATTCCTTTTTCTGCTCATCTGGGATCTGAAAAGTCAACCGACCCGTTAAGGTTTTAAACCTCTGATCAAACTCCCAAACAGGTTCAACTATTCTCTGCTTGATTTCTTTCAACTCTGTAATGCATTGTGAATCTGACTTGGATTTCTTGAATTATACAACCAACACATTCTTGATCTCATTCAACAGTTTAGGCTATGCAATTCCTTGGACAAGTTTCATGTACCAGCTCAGTGAGCGATCTCTCAAGGTAGTACTAAAATGAGCTCGTTTAATAGCTTTGTCGGTGAAATTCTTAATACTCCATACAACTTCACATAGAAACCAATGTTGATTAGAATCTTTGGATCCATATCCTCTAAAGGTGGGTAACCTCATCTCATCTGCCATATATCTTCGTAGGTTTCCTGACTGAGTGTGCGTTGAACCACTTGTACCAGTGCTTTGATAACTTAGGTTACTATGGTTACTTAATGCTACTGAAACAATAGGGGGTATAATAGCACTTAATTCAATAGTCTACGCAATCCTTGAAGTTTCTGACTCTTCTCGACGAGGTTCTTCAGTCTTCTTTTCTTCTGCCCTAGCGGACCCTGAATGTTCCTCGTTCAAAAACTCTTCTTCTTCTCCACTTTATAACCCTTCTTCTTGTGCTGGTTTGTGACTCTGCTCGAAAAAGTTCACCAGAGGAAATTCTCTGAAGGTCATCCCACTGCGCGTGTGTCCGATCTCTGTGTCACTGTCGCTGTCTGAATTCTTGAACATTATATTTTTTAGTCTGACCCACTACTATATCTTCAAGATGTTATTCTCATGCAATAGCATCTGGATATTCAACTTCAAGAAGTGTAAAATTTTTCCTCTAGGTCCTTTAAAGAAATATCTCTCTGCTTGGATATATGATTCTACCCTATCAATAGCAAACTCTGTGATATACCCTCCAATGGTACTATCAAACCAGTGATCTACTGCTCTTGACACGACATTATCAACTCTTTTGACCTTCTTGATCAATGCCGATGTCCAAACCACAGGTAGTCTAGATCTGATCTCAAACTGAGTGTCTGCTAATCTGGCCAACCACTCATATAGCTCCTTATGAATTCCTCCAAAGAAGATATCGTGTATATGAGTAAAGATATACCTTCCCAACCAATCTTCTATGCTAATATTAGGGTTCTTATTCTAAGCTTCTGTGAAGTCCTTTTCTCATTCTTCTATCCACTTCTGAATCTCTGTCTTCGATGGAAACCACCTTGACATTCCCTCAAGAAGATCCTTGTCCTGAAAATGGAACTATTTGTTGGCACAGGGGAAGACCCAGGGTTCAGTTCTAATAGCACACCAACAAGCCCTAATTACTGGCCCTTTCAGAAACACCTGCGAAGCAGATGCAGTCTCACCCGAAGTAGAAATAGGGGGTTGTAGGACACATGTGTCTACAACCAGAGGAAATGCAAGTGGAATCAAGGCAATCATGCATGGAGATCATATTATTCTTCCCAAACATAAACCTACTTCGCACAGTTATATATCAAATATACATACTAATGCATCATTAGAGTAACAACGTAAAGAACACAACATCAACCATACACAACAACAAGATATACATGGTTCACCCTCACCCTAGGGCTACGCCCATAGAACTATGCCTTATAATATATTAGGTGAAATCTTACAGTTCTATCTACGCTCTTAGATTGCATATCTCTCTTCTTCTCTCTTTTTTCTATCTCTCTTTATCCCTTTCTCCCTTCCCCGTGCACCCATATGCAGGGTTGATCTTCAAACCCAGTTGAATATCTTACAATACATAATGTTCTCTCAGCACAATACTTCTCTCTCAATAACAACAATCACTCATCATCACATCTAACTGACGACACAATCCCATGTCCTCTTGACCTTTATTTATACAATACAATCACTCATCGACAACCTTAGGCCGAAGCCTAGGTGTCCAAAACCCTAGATACCAAAACCATAGGTGTCTAAAACTCTAGGTCAACTTGACCTGTGTTTTCAGGGCTTCACCAACCTGTCTTTCCTTCCTTCTCGAAAGGTTCTCCAAAGCATCTACTGATTTATTTTTCCGCTTGATGAGTTGTCCACGATCTGTCTTCCTTGCTTATCTGTCTTCCTTGATCTCCTCGTCCAACGAATTTATTTCTCGGACTTCGCTCCATCTTTTCTTCTCTTTTTTCTCACTTCGACCCAGCATCAGTCACTGTGTCTTCCGTGTAGTTCACATTTCATCTTTCCTTCCGTAATCTTTTCTTACTTTCCATAACCAAGGGCCAACAGGCCCCTAACACTCACCTGTGACTTGTCCCAAGGCACTCTGATCTGAACCTTCTACTTTTCTTCAACTGCAGATTGTGAAGCACAGTCTGGGCTTTCTTCTCTGTTTCTCCCCAATGTGTACAAAATATATTTCCTGTGTCTGATACCTAGTTTCAACTACACCTGGTACCTAGACCTTTCTCCTTCTGTTTTTACCAAGAGCCGTGAGGCAGCTAGTTGTCATAGTACAATTTCAACCGACTCCCATTCACCAATCCTTCCTTCCATTCTCCATTCAAAGAATTCAACTGCACAACTCCTCCTTCTGTGACGTAGACAAACTCATACGACCCCATCCAATGTGTTTTGAACTTCCCTGGATGCTTCTAGAATTCACTATTGTATACCAATACCAGATCTCCTTGCTTAAATGCTTTCTTCTTGATATGCCTGTTGTTGAAACATAGCTTAATTTTTTATCCGTACAACCAAGATTTTTATTTTTCGGGTTTCAGGCTATTCACAGAACACGAGTTTCGTATCTTTTCTAAGTATATGATACCTTTTTTCTTAATTTTTTTTTAATTTTCAGATAATGAAAGAGAAAAAGGATTTACAAAAAATTATAAAACTTCAATGCTTTTATTTGAAAAATTATTTAAAACATGATAAATATTAAAACTAACGGGTTTTAATTAAACATTAAAGAATTATCGGGATTCGGGGTTTGCAACAAGCTAAGTTTTTGATGCAAATCGAATTGCGAAACCCCGATCCCCAATTTCCCGATACGTTTAAGACTTAATCAAAACACAAATTACTTAATTCTCTTTTAAGAAGGTTTAAAGATTAAGATAATCACGTCGCGATATCGGGATTCACAGTTCAATAATTTCATATCTCTTGTCATCGCGTTTCCTGAATTCCCGATTTACGAAACCCCGATCCACAGTTTATGTTAAATTAACTAATCCTGTTTTAGTCTTAATCATGATTAGATAATTAATTAAAAGGAATTAAGTCTTGTTTAAAAAGAGTCATCGCGATTTCGTGATTTTGGGGATCGTAACTTCATTGATAACATGCTTCTTGACATCCGGATTTCTGAAATCCCGAAAGGAGTCTAATCTCAATTAATTGAGGTGATAAAAGCATTTAAATCTAAATTTAAATATTGCTATTTCGTGATTTTGACGATCTGATTTCTTCGATGACATACCTTTCGACATCACGACTTCCGAAACCCCGAAAAGAATTTTTTTCAGATTTAATCCATACTTAACACTAATAAATCCTCTTTCAAAACATGTTTAAAGTTAATCTTTCTTTAAGTCTACATTAATGCTTCTTTTTCGATTAAGCAAGTTTCTTGTTTTTTTGAAAATGCCGAGAAAGCCTAAGTACGGACATTGAATGCATATCTCCGAAAATATTTTTTACATTAAGAGCTTTAAATTCGTGACAAAGGTACAAATCTCATTATTTATATGATATATTCAAAGTAAACGTTCGAAACGTCTGCATTTTCATTTTAAAGCTAAGCTTATTCATCCACTTTCTGTAACAGGTTCTCAAGTCAAACGCAGAGCTATGGCACCTAAAAAAAGCATCGAAGAAAAACAAAGAACCACAGGAAGGTGATATTATCTCGGATACTACTCCACACACCATACACTCCATCAAAGCATGGGATCAAATTACCGAATTGCTGGAGGATGAGTTAAAGTATGCAGACCCTGATTCTGAAAATCATCTACGGGTCGTTGCTAAATCTAAACTTCATAAGGTTGCTGCGATTCCGAGGCTAGTGGCATATACTGAGATGGTCGGTTGGGCTCTGGATAAGGTAGATATCCTAACAAGGAGTATTCATAATGAGCAAGGAGCTATCGTCGGCTCATTTCGGCTGGAGCACATTCAAGTAATGTATAAACTATCGCCGAATTATAAACACACCTTTAATGCTGAATTTTTAGCTGAATTTCAGAGAAAAGAATGTATTGAGCCAGACCAGACATACCCCGACATAATTAAAGGATGGGCGAGGTCTGAAGCAAAGTTTAGGGCTGATTTTCATGGGATTTATGCTACAACTTCCTTAAACGAATATATGGTTTATGTAGCCATGATGTTATGCAGACTTTTCGAAAGAAAAGATCCCTGTCACTTTCATGCAGACTGGGTACCCTTCTTAGAAGAAGTTTCAAATGGAAATGGTTTTAATTATCGTAAAATTTTATTGGATAACCTGACACAAGAAATTTTAAATTATAAAGCAGCCAAGTCAAAGGGACAACCAATGTCTTTTTATATGTCTGCATATATTATGGATTCCATCTGTTTTATGACCCCATTTCCATTAATGAATTGGAGTTGGAGTGTTTCCTGCCTAGAGCCTGTTCATAAATACCACTCAACCCTCTAGGAAGAAAATGCTAAAGAAGCATTTTACGAAGTTTGTCATTTTTTCATTATTCCTATGCACAAATTATTTTTTGGATGTGAACCCCCTCACATTTCTAATGCAATTATAGAAAGTCTTAAATCCGTTGCCGACTGGTTTATTGAGGAAAAAGTTTTCTATGTTAGGGTCTATGGCTGTTCCATTCCTCCTCACGCACTCCCAAAATTCTTACCAGACAGATTGATATGCAGAGAAGTAGCTCATCAGTTAGCCAAGGGTGGTATTGGGTTAGAATTAAAAGCACTTCAGAAAAAAGCATGGCCATCTTTCCTTGTTCATGTCGGGAAATTTACTTTATCAAATTTAGGCCATTCTAAGGCAGAGGCCGAGTCATTGGAAGAAGTGAAGTTAGTAAACATTGAGCACATAAAACATGACCCCTACCAAATAATAAGTAGGCATTATATACATTGCAATTTAAAGGCATATGAACATGAAGTCTCTGTTTATGATGATATTTTTAAAGATGTTAAGTCTTATGAGGAAGTGCTGAACAGAGTTCAGACCTTGCCACTTGACTCATAGGTTGGGTTTGCATCTTTTCAAAGTCATAGGCGAAGCTGCCTACCTAAAATTTTACAGGGTGAAATTCCGACCCCATCGCCAGAGCAGGAAGAAACCCCTCCAGGGTTTGAAACTAATACTCAGGGTAAAGCAAATGAAAAATATAAGTTGAAGGATTCTAAAATACCTCCTCAAAACACAGAGGGTTCTCAGATAAAATAACCAGAGACAGAGAAAGGAAAAGGACCAGAAACAAGTCCAATAATTCTTGACGATGTTCCAGAAAAGATAGGAGGAACTGGTTCAAAAGAAATTGGTAGTCCTATCACCTCCTTAACTCCATTATAGTCTACTTTCGGAACCTCCCATGAAGGAGTTCTATATGTCAGTGATCTAGAGCCGATTTCAAGAGATGAAATCCCCTCATTGGATTGTTTTTTCAGCAAAAAGCGAAGAGCAGTCTTGAAACAGGAAATTCATCCAAGAGGAGAAGGAACGATTAAAAGGCATAAAGTTATCATAGATGGAAAGAAAATCAAGGATGGAGAGTTCGCTACAGAATTAGCAGGAACAATGGGTGCTATAGCATCAACTAATATGTATTCTGTGGGAAATTTAACAACTATGCTTGAACAAAAGGATCAAACAATAATCCAGTTGCAAGACAAAATAAAAGAAAATGAAAGAAATATTGCCTGGGGAATACATAAAGGTCTAGAACAAGCTAGACTCAAAGATATGCAAGAAATCCAAAAATTAAATAAAGACTTGGATGAGGCAAAACACTTAATACAGGTCACATAGGAACAGGTTCAAAAGCTGGGAGAAGAAAACAAAAAGTTGCAAGATAAGATTATTTCCATTACTAACCAGGTAGTTGAACTTGAAAATTTCAGGACACGGGCATCAGAGATATATGAAAGAATAGAGGAGGAACAACATAAAGTATTCTTGAATCTGGAAGTAATACATAATTATTTTCAGGAATCAAATAAGTTGTTGGAAAATGTGTTCCAGAAAGAAAGAGAGGCAAAAGCAGTTAGGACAACCTTTCAGAAAGCAGTGGCTTCTTCATCAAAGGAAGAAATTGGAAAGACTCATAAATTATCAATTTTTGAACAGGTTAAAGGAGATATAATGATTAAAGTGTGGGAATCAAAATTGGTTGAATATAAACGAATCACAAGAGAAGTTAATGAATATTGCCAAGGAATCTTCGATCTCTTGGAAAGAGATTAAGTGAATATTGGAACAGATGGTTGTTCTGGATTGTTAGGCGAAGTCAATATAGCTAAGCATCAGCTAAGGTTTGGAGAAGAGCTCGAGGAAAAGAAAGCATAGATTTCAAACATCAAATTGATCAACATCACAGAGATCAACAAGTGGATGGTGAGTTCAAGTTTAAAGTTGAAAACTGTTAAATTCACAGAAAGAATGATAGAAAGTCAGCTGCCCGAATTACAGAGGAGATTTTTCTCATTTGAAGCAAATGAGATACCCAAAGCTCCAAGGATCTTAGTAATTTTTTTGGCAAAATGTGTTCAGTGTGTTGATGCAGAAAAAGAAAGTTTGTCAACGCAAGCTTGAAACCTTTTTTAAATGTTTTTATTATTAGAAATTAAAAAGAAATTGTAAACGGTTGACATTATTTTTATGTAACCGTAATATTAGGAAGTTGGTTAATGACCAACGAGAAACTTTGATGAAAATGTATAAATATAGTTTCTAGAGGCTGAAAAAAGGCTTCAGAAATTTTGGAGATAGCCATTTTTGTAATATCAGTTTTGAAATACATCAGAGTATAAATCGCAGACGAGATTCTGGATCCTGCAACTTTGTAACTATGTGTCTTCTCCCTATTTATCATAGTCTGTTGAAGTTTTCCTTTAAATGTTATATCTAACAAGTAAATCAATTTGAAGCTATATACATCATTTATTTATATTTCAGATTGGTTTGGATGTCAAATGATTTACAGTTTTTCCTCTGAAATCACTTTTAGCAATTTCAAGACCTGTGAAGCTTTTTTTCCTTAATACTTAACCCTTGTTAGAAACCTCGTCTTTTCTTTCATTATTGTCTATTGAAATATAATATTCTTTCTTGATTAAAGCCTTGTATTTCTCTGTAGTGTTTATTTGTTGTTTACAATTCTTGAAATTGTTACAAAACCAGGAAACGGCCTTGAATGTGTTTACATTACTGTTTTAGATTTTAAAATTGTTTTCCTTGATCTTATCTCTGAAAATATGAAGTAACCAATTGATTAAAACCCTTTTATAAATAAATAAAGATTTATCCTCCATGACTGTTCCAAGTGTTAGACAACCCAACATTGAACCCAGACTCCAAGATCAAACTAGCATCACTTTAAACCTATTTAACACCATTTTACAGACAACAACCAACCGGGTAGAACTAGAACGATCATGGGCTGCTATTGAACGTGACATTAGCATCCAAGAACAACAAGAAGCAAGACAAAGACAATTGAGAAACTGATTTTGCCTTGACCTTCTTTAAATTTACTTTTTCTAAATCATTCCTTTAAAATCATTTACGGATGCCTTGACGGTATGTTTTATAGCCTTAAAACATAAACTCAGGAATAACATCTTTTTGGCGCCGTTGCCGGGGAACGAAGAAACAAATCTTTTCCCTAGGAAGAACGACATTGACATTTTCTGTTGTTGACAGTGAACAAGAACAAAAAACCTTCTAAGGCTAAAATTATTTTTCACTTGGTGACTCCACACTAAATAAACTGGTTAGTATCCGCAAGAACACCAGAAAAAACCCTGATAGTAAATAGACCTCGCCAGTCTCCGATCCGGAAAAACTTTTAAAATCACGAAAATCACTTAAACAAGTCTTTTTATCCACATATACTATAGATCAGCCTAACTTTACACAATCAAACTCATCAGAAACTCTTGAAAGATCACTTTCACTTCCCTCCTCATTTGATACTTTCTCATTTCCCGAAGTTTCTTTTCTAGATTTCCCAGAATCTTCTCCTCACACTGTCCAAACTTCAGTCCCAAATCTAACCATGTCTGCACAAGGAGGTGCTGGAGCTGGAAGCGGTGCCCCAGGAGGTGGTCAAGTACTGCTTCCTGGGATTTTCGCTAAAGTGGCTGCAAGATACGCTCCCCTTGTTCTTCTTGTTCCTCTTCATGATCTTCTTGAGAACTATATGAAAAGCCTTCCGAAATTTACAGGGGAAGGTGATTTGATTTCCCAAGAGCATATAAAATTTTTTGATCAATTTGCTGACATACTTGGAATAGAACATGAAGATGTTTACTCTAGGCTCCTTGTTCAAAATTTTGAGGGACAGGTGAGGACCCAGTTCCGATCTCTAGCGGTTGGATCTTTGAGATCCTATGAAGAACTTGAAAGTGCATTTATTAGACAATGGGGAGAGAGGAAGGATCACCTCTACTACCTGACTGAATTCAGAGCCCTTAGGAAGAAAAACTCTGAATCAGTTTTAGATATCACACAGAGGTTCAATAAGTTGTACAATAAAATTCTAGTTGAAATTAAACCTTCACAACCCACAGAAAAAGTGACTTTTGCTGGCGCTTTTGATCCCGACTTTGATTTACTATTGAGAGAAAGGAGATCAATAGATCTCTCTAAAATGCAGGATGATGCAGTTGAAATCGAATCCAATATGATGGCATCAGGGAAGCTTAAAGCAAAGACTGAAACTGGAAACAAAGAAAATAAAAAATTTAAAGAGCAAGGTGGACCTTCAGGGTCAGGAAAGTCCTCAAGAGATAGAATAGAAGAGATGGCTAGGGTCATTCGAGAACTTTCAAACAAGGTCTCGAAAATGGAACTAGAGAAATCGAAAAGAGACAATTTTCCCAGAAAAGATTTTCAAAGAAATCCTGAACCTTAGGGACCACAGAAAATAATTAAAAATGAAGATCAAAAAATTCAAACACCTTTTAAAAGTGAAAACTACATCGGAGAGGAAGATTTAGGAGATTTTGAAGAAATCGATGAAGATATTAGTAATCTTGGCGATGATAATAAATCCCCTTATTTGTCTAGACAGGATTACAAAGCATCTTTAAATAAAGAAAGTACATCGGAAGAACAGATTAACAATAATATTACTGATGATTTCACATATCAAAATATTGCAGACGATATTATTGCTGAATTACAGGGAAAATATAATTTGAGACCAAGAAATAAAAATCTCCCAAATGTTCCGACAAAAAAGAATTTTCCAAGAAATGAAACCGATGAGGGAACTCCAAAAGTTGCAGATAAACAGTCTGCAAAAAGAAACACAGTTGATACACAACCTGTACAGTCAGAACCAGTAAGAACACTCCCTGTGAAGACACAAGCTCCTATAAAAGAAAACAAGGTTACATCTCAACGTAAAACTGAGAAGAAAGGTATGGAAGCCCCGAACATAGAAAATGACAAGGCTTTAGGAAACTTTAATTTGGAAAACAAAATAAATAAAATCAAAATTCCTATTCCCCTTGTTGAGTTAGCTAAAAATCCTGTATACAGAAAAAAAATCGCCAAAATGATTAATTTTTCCGAAGATGAAAGCCAGGCTGACACTATTAATTTAGAGGATGAAAAACCTATCTTAGTCTTCGGTCCACATGTCAAAGGTGCAAGAGACACAGTGGCTCCTTTTTATATTACATTAACCCTATTTGATCACCTTCTCCATAACTGTATGTCGGATTTCAGAGCTTCCCACAATGTTATGCCAAAGGCAATTATGGAAAAACTTGGTCTCGAAATCACAAGACCCTATGGTGATTTATATTCTTTCGATTCGAGGAAAGTAAAATGCATAGGTATGATTAAAGACCTGGTAGTAGGTTTGGCTCAGATACCTGCTAAAAGTATTCTTATGGATGTAGTATTCGCTGACATTCCCCCAAAGTATGTTATGCTATTATCTAGATCATGGGCTGCTAAGCTTGGAGGATCTCTTCAGCTAGATATGACATATGCTACAATTCTAGTTTTCAGAGGTCAATTCACTCGTCTTTACAGAGAGACTAGGTTAGCATTTACTGTAGGTGACCCGAAAAACCCTAACAATCATCCAATTTATATTGCCGACCAAGATTTAGGAAATTGTATATTATCTTTAGATGATGATTTTGAAGTAGATGTAGATGATAAATGTATAGAAGAAAAAATAGAAAAAAAAGAAATAGAGAAAAATGTATATAATACTGGTGTATGGAAAATGTATTTTGATGGTGCTTCCTCCTATCTTGGAGCCGGGGTAGGAGCACTTCTTATCGCTCCTGATGATCAATTTGTTATTCCTTTTTCATATAGGCTCCAGTGGAATATAGATTGTACAAATAATGTATGTGAATATGAAGCTTTAGTGCTAGGACTAGAAGTTGCTAGAAAGATGAAAATTAAGAAACTCGAAGTATTTGGTGACGCAAAGTTAATTATAAAACAAGTGAATCATCAATATCAAGCTAAGAATCCTAGATTACGGTCCTATAGGAATTGTGTCTGGGATTTAATAGAGAACTTCTTCACTTCTGTGAATTTTCATTTCGTCCCAAGATCCGAGAATTAACAAGCTGATGCTTTAGCCAAAGCTGCATCAACTTTTACACCCCTGACTGCTTTTAATTTAAAATATCATATACAAATGAGACATCGCCCTTCAATACCAAATAATATACAACATTGGCAGGTTTTTGAAGACGATGAACAACTTCGAAAGTTTCTAGAATCATTAGATGAATTTGCAGAAACATATACCGATCAAGAAAATAAAAATGATCTTATTTGGATCATGCAAGAAGGGGAGGATTCTAAAGAATTTCACGATTAAATTGAAAACCACCGAATGCTTGTTCTCAAGAACAACCAAATCCCCAAGGGTCTAATCCCTTTGGAAATACTTTTTAATCAAGATGACATTCCTTCTAAAATGACTTTACAACCCCAACAAGAGGAGGTTGAAGATTGTAATATAGGAACTGAAGATAACCCCCGAATGGTTAAACTATCCAAATATTTATCAATAGAAAACAAAAACAAATATACAGAGCTGTTAAGAAAATATAAAGATGTTTTCTCATGGTTGTACAAAGAACTGAAAACATATGACACTTCTGTAATTGAACATAAAATACCTCTCAAACCAGGTGTCAAACCTTTCAAACAAAAACTCCGACAATTTAACCCTATTCTATTACCTGTTATCGAACGAGAAGTCAAAAAACTTCTTGACGCTAATATAATTGTACCCCTAAGATATTCTGATTGGGTAGCTAATCTAGTCCCAGTTAGAAAGAAAAACGGGGAAATCAGATTATGTGTTGATTTCAGGAATCTTAATAAATCTTCTCTTAAAGATAATTATCCTCTACCTAAAATGGACCATGTTCTTGAAAAAGTAGTAGGGGCTAATAGAATGTCCAAGATTGATGGATTTTCAGGTTATAATCAAATTTCCGTTAGTGATATTGACAAAGAAAAAACCGCATTTACCACTCCTTGGGGCACGTTTATGTATGATAAAATGCCATTTGGACTAATGAATGCAGGAGCTACTTTTCAACGTGAAATGGATATTGCTTTCGTCGGCGAACATGACAAGTTTGTAGTCATCTATTTGGATGATCTTACTATTTTTTCAAAATCGGATGAAGACCATATGATTCACCTCAAACAAACATTTGAAAAATGTCGCAGGTTTGGTCTATCCTTAAATCCTAAAAAGTCTCATTTCGCTATGCAGGAAGGCAAGTTGTTGGGTTATATTGTATCCCGAGATGGAATCAGGATTGATCCTAAAAGAGTAGAGGCTATATATACAATAGCTATTCCTAGGAATGTTAAAGAAATTCAATCATTTTTAGGAAAAATAATTTTCTTGAGAAGATTTATTCCTAACTTCGCTGAAATTGTTAAATTGATTACAGATATGCTCAAAAAAAACAGTGAAGTAAAATGGACAGCTGAAGCTAAGGCATCCTTTTCCCATATTAAGAAAGTTATAAGTGAGGCACCAGTACTAGCGAGTCCCGATTACCTCAAAGATTTTCTTATTTTTTCATTTGCCTCTGAACACACGCTTTCTGCTGTACTCCTTTAGAAGAACGAAGAAGGTTTCGAACAACCGATAGCCTTCTTTAGCAAAATCCTCCAAGATGCTGAACTTAAATACAATATAATGGAAAACAAGCTTATGCTATGGTAAAAGCATTAAAAGCTTTCAGAACTTATGTGTTACATTCCAAAGTGATTGCATATGTACCCACTAGTGTTGTAAAGGATATCTTGGTTCAAGCAGACAGTGATGGTAAAAGAGGAAGATGGCTTGCAAAAATTCAAGAGTTCGACTTGGAGGTTAAACCGACCAAATTGGTAAAAGGACAAGGTTTAGCTAAACTTTTAGCTGAATCCAATTTCAGGGCTCTTGGGATAAACAATGCTTAGGAGGAAGAAGGATGGATAGACGTAAATGAACTTGAGGACCAAATAGTCGAAAACAGGATTGAGGAGAAATTCGCATTGTCGAATTGGTACAAGGACATAGTAACATACTTATTAACTTTGAAATGTCCAACTGACTTGTCTCCATCCAAAGCTAGAACGCTGAAGCTGCATGCAGTTAAATACTGTATTTTCGAGAAACGATTATACTGGAAAGACCCGCTTGGTTTCCTCTTAGTCTGTCTGGTCGAATCAGAAATAGAGGAAGTTATAAGTCAATTTCATGAAGGAGTCTATGGAGGGCATCATTCTTGGAGAGCTATGGCATATAAAATCCTGAGGGTTGGTTATTACTGGCCTAAACTTTTCCCAGATGTTAATGCTAAGGTACGAGCTTGCAGCCCTTGCCAATTTTTTACAGGAAAACACAAGCTACCAGCGATGCCATTAGTCCCAGTCAAGACAGAAGATCCTTTTCAGCAATGGGGAATTGACTTCATAGGTGAGATAAATCCTCATTCAAGTGCCCAACATAGATGGATTCTGACCGCTACAGACTATTTCACCAAATGGGTGGAAGCTATCCCAACAAGGAAGGCCACTGATTCAGTAGTTATAAACTTTCTAGAAGAAAATATCTCGTCTAGGTTCGACTGTCCTAGAAAGATAGTCACAGGCAATGTGCAGGCTTTTAAGTCTATGTCAATGGTTAGTTTTTTCCAGAAATATAATATTGTGTTGGGACATTCCACAACATACTACCCGCAGGGAAATGGTCTGGCAGAATCTTCTAACAAGAGCTTGATCAATATAATCAAGAAAGTCTTAAATGAAAATAAAAAATCTTGGCATTTGCACTTAAAATATGCTCTGTGGGCAAATCGGATAGGCACAAAGAAGTCTATCGGTACTTCGCCCTTTCAAATGGTATATGGAACTGACATAGTGCTGCCCATAAACCTAGCACTTCCTGTGATGAAACTATGGCAAGATGAGAAGGAAGAACCAAATCCTCTCACAAGAAGGATAAATCAGCTGATTGAAGTTCAGCAGCACAGGGATGTAGTGGATGAAAAGTTACAGAAGTACCAAGATGATATGAAGATACTATTTGATCGTAAAGCCAAGGACAAGAACTTTCTCCCAGGGGATCTGGTTTTGAGGTGGGATGCTCGAAAAGAAGATTCAGGAAAAAATGGTAAATTCGATCATATTTGGTATGGACCATTTAAGGTAGCATCTTCTGAAGGAAAAAATTCATTTCTGTTTGAAAATTTGGATGGTAAGATCTTGAACGCCCCTGTTAATGGGCGTTTTTTAAAACATTATATGGAATAATTAATACACACCAAAAAAAAAATAAAAATCATTGTATATACCGTTTTGTTTTTATTTAAAAAAAAATCCCTTCTCATTTTGTAAATAAATTAAAATAAAATAAAAATTAGTTAAGTTTTTATACTTTGTAAAATAATAATAATAATAATAATAAAATATATAAATAAATAAATAAATAAAAATTTAAATAAGAAGAAAAGTCCAAAGAGTTATTTTTGAAATCATAACTTAGGCTTCCGGCTTACAGATTGTTGAACATTTCTTTTTATACTCTTGATACTATCTTTCGCGTTTGCGAGTTTTCTTATTAGAATAGGAGAGATTATTTATTAACCTTGAAAATCAACAAATCATTAAATTCAGTAAGGTAAGTTTTCACAGTTCTTATTTTCTGACTAAAACTGGTTATGTTTGAGTTGATTTTAACTATCTTAAGTTTCTTAACAGTTTGTCTGAGGTTTTAAGCTTCCTCAAAAGAAAACCCATGAAAATAATTTTTCCCTTTTTCTCTATAGATTGAGGGGTTTTGAAAGTTGAGAAAAATTGGTCTAGAATAATCAAAAAAAGTTGACAAACCTCTATTATAAATTTTTTTACACAGATAACCACCCCTGATATATTAAGTATCACTGATTGCCCCCGCTTCGTATGTACAAGCTAACTACAAGACAGATGGTGAAAGGAAATTCATATTTGATTGCCCCCATCTAGTCCCACAGACGATGAAAGGAAATTCATTTAAATGATTGCTCTTGTCTGAATATGAAAGAAACAGATAACTTCACCGGGGTACTTAACATGCCTGCTGGCAGTGAAGCAATATATGAGCATAAAATTAGCACTCGAAGCGATGAAAGGAAATTCAGTAAAAAGGGACAGGTAACTTCACCGGGGTACTGAACAGGCCCGTTGGCAGTGAAGCAATATCTCAGGTGTCTGTAAGGTTGTCATACTTATCTATCACTCTATTCTAGTTATCAATTTTTTGAAACCAGATATTCATCTTAAGTCAAAATAGAGCTTCCCCAATTTAAAAAATTATAAGTTTTATTTCGATTGATGCAAGCTGAAATTTGCAAATCTGTTGAGTTTCCTAAGATTGTTCTAATCATCTTAATACTAACTTAGATTTAGAACATAAAGGAGAATGTTATGAAGAAGACTACATCTGAGTTTAAAACAAATAAAAATTTTGAAAAGGTTTTCAAAGGTTTTATAGAGTCTCTTTTTCCCTCTCCTTTAAACAATTTATCAGTGATAAACCCTTGACACCATTTACCCAATGAAGGCACTGAGTCTACATGTTCTCCTCGTCCCACAGGGAGACGAGGTCCCCAGTTGGAGTCTATGTTGAAACAAAGCTTAAATTTTTATCCGTACAGCCTAGATTTTTATTTTTCGGGTTTCAGGCTATTCACAGAACACGAGTTTCATATCTTTTCTAAGTATATGATACCTTTTTTCTTAATTTCTTTTTAATTTTAGGATAATGAAAGAGAAAAAGGATTTACAAAAAATTATAAAACTTCGATGCTTTTATTTGAAAAATTATTTAAAACATGATAAATATTAAAACTAACGGGTTTTAATTAAACGTTAAAGAATTATCGGGATTCGGGGTTTGCAACAAGCTAAGTTTTTGATGCAAATCGAATCGCGAAACCCCGATCCCCGATTTCCCAATACGTTTAAGACTTAATCAAAACACAAATTACTTAATTCTCTTTTAAGAAGGTTTAAAGATTAAGATAATCACGTCGCGATATCGGGATTCACGGTTCAATAAGATCATATCTCTTGTCATCGCGTTTCCCGAATTCCCGATTTACGAAACCCCGATCCACAGTTTACGTTAAATTAACTAATCTTGTTTTAGTCTTAATCATGATTAGATAATTAATTAAAAGGAATTAAGTCTTGTTTAAAAAGAGTCGTCGCGATTTCGCGATTTCGGGGATTGTAACTTCATTGATAACATGCTTCTTGACATCCGGATTTCCGAAATCCCAAAAGGAGTCTAATCTCAATTAATTAAGGTGATAAAAGCATTTAAATCTAAATTTAAATATTGCGATTTCATGATTTTGACGATCAGATTTCTTCGATGACATACCTTTCGACATCACGACTTCCGAAACCCCGAAAATAAATGTTTTCAGATTTAATCCATACTTAACACTAATAAATCCTCTTTCAAAACAGGTTTAAAGTTAATCTTTCTTTAAGTCTACATTAATGCTTCTTTTTCGATTAAGCAAGTTTTTTTTTTTTTTTGAAAATGCCGAGAAAGCCTAAGTACGGACATTGAATGCATATCTCCGAAAATATTTTCTACATTAAGAGCTTTAAATTTGTGACAAAGGTACAAATCTCATTATTTATATGATATATTCAAAGTAAACGTTCAAAACGTCTGTATTTTCATTTTAAAGCTGAGCTTATTCATCCACTTTCTGTAACAGGTTCTCAAGTCAAACGCAGAGCTATGGAACCTAAAAAAAGCACCGAAGAAAAACGAAGAACCACAGGAAGGTGATATTATCTCGGATACTACTCCACATGCCATACACTCCATCAAAGCATGGGCTCAAATTACTGAATTGCTGGAGGATGAGTTAAAGTATGCAGACCCTGATTCTGAAAATCATCTACGGGACGTTACTAAATCTGAACTTCATAAGGTTGTTGCGTGTCCGAGGCTGGTGGCATATACTGAGATGGTCGGTTAGGCTCTGGATAAGGTAGATATCCCAACAAGGAGTATTCAAAATGAGCAAGGAGCTATCGTCAGCTCATTTCGGCCGGAGCACATTCAAGTAATGTATAAACTATCGCCGAATTATAAACACACCTTTAACGCTGAATTTTTAGCTGAGTTTCAGAGAAAAGAATGTATTGAGGCAGACCAGACATACCCCGACATAATTAAAGGATGGGCGAGGTCTGAAGCAAAGTTTAGGGCTGATTCGCATGGGATTTATGCTACAGATTCCTTAAACGAATATATGGTTTATGTAGCCATGATGTTATGCAGACTTTTCGGAAGAAAAGATCCCTGTCACTTTCATGCAGACTGGGTACCCTTCTTAGAAGAAGTTTCAAATGGAAATGGTTTTAACTGGCATAAAATTTTATCGGATAACCTGACACAAGAAATTTTAAATTATAAAGCAGCCAAGTCAAAGGGACAACCAATGTCTTTTTATATTTCTGTTCTAAGACTTTTGCGATTATTGTTTTGTTCAGAGAGTGCTTTCGGATCCATCGCATAGGTTTTATTTTCTTCGACGTTTCGGACCAAACTAGTGTGGTCCATCATCAGGAAAGCGCTTTTGATGACCATATATTTTGTCTGCATATATTATGGATGCCATCTGTTTTATGACCCCATTTCCATTAATGAATTGGAGTTGGAGTGTTCTTTCCCAGAGCCTGTTCATAAATACCACTCAACCCTCTGGGAAGAAAATGCTAAAGAAGAATTTTACGAAGTTTATCATTTTGTCATTATTCCTATGCACAAATTATTTTTTGGATGTGAACCCCCTCGCATTTCTAATGCAATTATAGAAAGTCTTAAATCCGTTGCTGACTGGTTTATTGAGGAAATTTTTTCCTATGTTAGGGTCTATGGCTGTTCCATTCCTCCTCACGCACTCCCGAAATTCTTACCAGATAGATTGATATGCAGAGAAGTAGCTCATCAGTTAGCCAAGGGTGGTATTGGGTTAGAATTAAAAGCACTTCAGAAAAACGCATGACCATCTTTCCCTGTTCATGTCGGGAAATTTACTTTATCAAATTTAGGCCATTCTAAGGCAGAGGCCGAGTCATTGGAAGAAGTGAAGTTAGTAAACATTGAGCACATAAAACATGACCCCTACCAAATAATAAGTAGGCATTATATACATTGCACTTTAAAGGCATATGAACATGAAGTCTCTGTTTATGATGATATTTTTAAAGATGTTAAGTCTTATGAGGAAGTGTTGAACAGAGTTCATGCCTTGCCACCTGACTCACGGGTTGGGTTTGCATATTTTCAAAGTCATAGGTGAAGCTGCCTACCTAAAATTTTACAGGGTGAAATTCCGACCCCATCGCCAGAGCAGGAAGAAACCCCTCCAGGGTTTGAAACTAATACTCAGGGTAAAGAAAATGACAAAGATAAGTTGAAGGATTCTGAAATACCTCCTCAAAACACAGAGGGTTCTCAGATAAAAGAACCAGGGACAGAGAAAGGAAAAGGACCAGAAACAAGTCCAATAATTCTTGATGATGTTCCAGAAAAGATAGGAGGAACTGCTTCAAAAGAAATTGGTAGTCCTATCACCTCCTTAACTCCATTACAGTCTACTTTCGGAACCTCCCATGAAGGAGTTCTATATGTCAGTGATCTAGAGCCGATTTCAAGAGATGAAATCCCCTCATCGAATTATTTTTTCAGCAAAAAACGAAGAGCAGTCTTGAAACAGGAAATTCATCCAAGAGGAGAAGGAATGATTAAAAGGCATACAATTATCATAGATGGAAAGAAACTCAAGGATGGAGAGTTCTCTATAGAATTAGCAGGAACAATGGGTGCTATAACATCAGCTAATATGTATTATGTGGGAAATTTAACAACTATGCTTGAACAGAAGGATCAAACAATAATCCAGTTGCAAGACAAAATAAAAGAAAATGAAAGAAATATTGCCCGGGGAATACAAAAAGGTCTAGAACAAGCTAGACTCAAAGATATGCAAGAAATACAAAAATTAAATAAAGACTTGGATGAGAAAAAACACTTAATACAGGTCACACAGGAACAGGTTCAAAAGATGGGAGAAGAAAACAAAAAGTTGCAAGATAAGATTATTTCCATTACTAACTAGGTAGTTGAACTTGAAAATTTCAGGACACAGGCATCAGAGATATATGCAAGAATAGAGGAGGAACAACAGAAAGTATTCTTGAATCTGGAAGTAATCCAGAATTATTTTCAGGAATCAAATAAGTCATTGGAAAATGTGTTCCAGAAAGAAAGAGAGGAAAAAGCAGCTAGGACAACCTTTCAGAAAGCAATGGCTTCTTCATCAAAGGAAGAAATTGGAAAGACTCAGAAATTATCAATTTCTGAACAGGTTAAAGGAGATATAATGATTAAAGTGTGGGAATCGAAATTGGTTGAATATAAACGAATCACAAGAGAAGTTAATGAAGATTGCCAAGGAATATTCGATCTCTTGGAAAGAGATTCAGTGAATATTGGAACAGATGGTTGTTCTGGATTGTTAGGCGAAGTCAATATAGCCAAGCATCAGCTGAGGTTTAGATAAGAGCTCGAGGAAAAGAAAGCAGAGATTTCAAACATCAAATTGATCAACATCACAGAGATCAACAAGTGGATGGTGAGTTCGAGTTTAAAGTTGAAAACTGTTAAATTCACAGAAAGAATGATAGAAAGTCGGCTGCCCGAATTACAGAGGAGATTTTTCTCATTTGAAGCAAATGAGATACCCGAAGCTCCAAGGATCTTAGTAATTTTTTTGGAAAAATGTGTTCAGTGTGTTGATGCAGAAAAATAAAGTTCGTCAACGCAAGCTTGAAACCTTTTTTAAATGTTTTTATTATTAGAAATTAAAAAGAAATTGTAGACGATTGACATTATTTTTAGGTAACCGTAATATCAGGAAGTTGGTTAATGACCAACGAGAAACTTTGATGAAAATGTATAAATATAGTTTCTAGAGGCTGAAAAAAGGCTTCAGAAATTTTGGAGATAGCCATTTTTGTAATATCAGTTTTGAAATACATCAGAATATAAATCGCAAACGAGATTCTGGATCCTGCAACTTTGTAACTATGTGTCTTCTCCCTGTTTATCATACTTTGTTGAATTTTTCCTTTAAATGTTATATCTAACAAGTAAATCAATTTGAAGCTATATACATCATTTATTTATATTTCAGATTGGTTTGGATGTCAAATGATTTATAGTTTTTCCTCTGAAATCACTTTTAGTAATTTCAAGACCTGTGAAGCTTTTGTTCCTTAATACTTAACCCTTGTTAGAAACCTCGTCTTTTCTTTCATTATTGTCTATTGAAATATAAGATTCTTTCTTAATTAAAACCTTGTATTTCTCTGTAGTGTTTATTTGTTGTTTACAATTCTTGAAATTGTTACAAAACTAGGAAACGACCTTGAGTGTGTTTACATTACTGTTTTAGATTTTAAAATTGTTTTCCTTGATCTCATCTCTAAAAATATGAAGTAACCAATTGATTAAAACCCTTTTATAAATAAATAAAGATTTATCCTCCATGATTGTTCCAAGTGTTAGACAACCCAACATTGAACCCGAACTCCAATATCAAACTAACATCGCTTTAAACCTATTTAACACCATTTTACAGACAACAACCAACCGGGTAGAACTAGAACGATCATGGGCTGCTATTGAACATGACATTAGCATCCAAGAACAACAAGAAGCAAGACACAGACAATTGAGAAACTGATTTTGCCTTAACCTTGTTTAAATTTCCTTTTTCTAAATCATTCCTTTAAAATCATTTACGGATGCCTTGACGGTATGTTTTATAGCCTTAAAACCTAAACTCAGGAACAACACCTGTCATGGTAGGCATTTTCTTGTTCCTTCTGAACTTGCTGATGGAATCCTGCAATAAATCGGTCTTCCTCTAGTTCGACCAACTGCGCAAGCCTCTCTTGAACAATGCCAGTGTCATCCATATTTGTAAAGGCTGCAATTCTTAAGCCAGGGACTAAATATTCCATGGGTACAACTACTTCTAGGCCATAAACCAACTTAAAAGGGGTCTGCATTGTCAACTTCTTGCAAGTGGTTCTGTAGGCCCATAATACTGCTGGTACTCTCAAATCCTAGTCATCTCTATTTACACTGCAAATCTTTGTCAACGCTGTATCCAAGATCTTGTTGAAAGCTTCGACCGTCCTGTTTGCTTGTGGGTGGTAAGGAGTGCTCTTCTGGTGGTGAACTTCAAATTCCTGAGTCAAGGCTTCAATATTTTTATTAATAAAATGTGCACCTTGATCACTCATGAGGATCTTTGGGCATCCAAACCTGGTTATGATATCATCAAATATGAAATGTGCAAATGTAGTTGCACTACAATCTTTAACTGCTCTTGCTTCGGTCCATATGGTCAAGTACTTTATCACAGTGATGATGTATCTGGCTCCTGTGCACGTCCCTGGTGGGTTTATAGGTCCCATGAAGTCAATGACCCATTTATCAAAGGCTTGTAAGGTTAGTTGAGTTACTAATGGCATGCCATCTCTTCTGGATGATTTCCTAACTCTTTGGCATACATCGCAGACTCTATAGTAGTCTTTAGCATCTATGTGTAAAGTAGGCCACCATAGGCCATCTCTAAGAATCTTCTGCGCTGTTTCTTTTCCTGCATAGTGTCCTCCTGCGATGCCTTCATGATCTTCTGCTAAAATGAGTGGTCTTTCTGCTTCCATGACACATCTCCTTAGGATCTCATCAGGTCCCATCTTGTATAGCTGTCCAACTATAAGTGAAAAATCTACAACGCGCACTACCAACTGTTTCTTCTGGGTGATTGTGTATTCACCAGGTGTCATACCTGTTGACAAGAACTGGACTATCTTGACAAAGTGATCATCAACCTTTCTAATGGCTAAAAACTGTGCATCCGACAATGTATCCTCCAAACTAGTAGGTTCCTCTCCATGTTCCAATCTCGACAAGTGGTCAGGTCCCTTGTTCATCCTTCTTGGTTTTAACACAATTTCAAAATCATATTCCTGAAATAACAAAATCCATTTGCATATTATTCCCCCTAACACTGGCTTGTTGACTAGGTATTTCAGCGCAGAGTGATTAATGAACATTTTAAAGTGTCCTCCTAACAAGTAGTGATGAAACTTTTGCAGTGCATACACCATGGATAAACCTTCTCTCTCGGTGGTGGTGTAATTTATATCAGCTTTCAAGAGATTCCTACTAGCAAAGGCTAATTAGTGGTCAATATCTTCTTGGTTGTGCTAACACAACTCCTAATGCAATAGAGAATGCATTGACATGCACACTAAATTCCTTGCTCCAATCTGGGAAAACCAGAATAGGCACAGTAACCATTTTCTGTTTCAGTGTGTCGAAGCTCTGCTAGCATTCTTCCATCCATTGATACTGACAGTCTTTCTTTATGTGCCAAACACATTATGGCGAATCATAGATTGTAAGAGGGATAAAGAAAAAATTGTCAAAATTTCTATTGACATTCAAGAAGCCAATCATGCAATGCAAAGTGTGATCTGTTCAAATAGTGATGAAGACCGAAATAACCTTACATGGTTATTAACAAATCAATGATGTAAAAGAGGTCATTCAAAGAATTGAATTTCCCACAGGTTTTCTTCAAACATTAATAATATCTTAATGAAGAAAGGTGAATTTTGTGGGGTAAAAACATACGATTGGCATACCTTCATTAAGGAAATAATGTTGGTATACATATTTATATATTGACCAAACATATTTTAAGATTTTTTTTGTCTACTTTTTTTTTTGTTTGCTAGTTTGTCTATGACCTGCAGGACTAGCCCGTGGTTGAGAAATCGCGACTCAGGGACATCTAATCCGTCAAAATCACCCGGGTTTCACACCTAGCCTGAGCCACACCAACCCTTAATAGGGATGTATTTTTTGTCCTCGCAGGTTTCGAACCGATGACTTTAACATCACATAGTGCCTTAACAACACACTCCGTCACTGACTGTCCTACACCTCAGGGACTTTTTTTGTCTACTTTGAAAATAAATAATGATTCATTTATATTGTTACAGTATGCTCTACCTCTATCTCACCCAAACGACTTTGACAACAATGTCAAACATGTTATATATGATCTTGAAAAATACACGAGGTAAGTAGCTATGATTTATATGCAAAATGTTTTTTCAATTTGATGTTGTTGTACTTAATAAAATGTTTTTTACTTGTAAAGTAATATGTATTATGTATTGTTAAAACATGTTATTTTCTTGCGTCATGATCTGTAGATGGTTATCATTGAAATAAATCCATCAAGATGATATAAAGTATTGGAAGAGAGAAATTCCTCGGTTATTGTGTGAAATGAAAACATATCTACCTCCAACATTTTTCAATGCACAAGAACACTACCTCATACACCAAGTTGAGGAGATTGAAATGTGTGGACGTGTACACACAAGGTCAATGTGGATGGTGGAGAGACACTTGAAATCATTGAAGGCTTTGGTTAGACAAAGAGCATGTCCCGAGGGTTCTATGGTGGAGGGATATATGGTATATCAATTCATGGTTTATATTAGTCAATAGCTTCCTAAATTTGTAGCGTCAACTATGCATGCAATGGATCACATTTGGGATGTGAACTCCAAAAAAATTGAAGGGGAGAACCTGTTGGGGAAAGGTAGAATGAACAAAGTGAGAGGTAATTAAATTGTGGAGATTTATTATAAATATAACTTTTCATTTTTTGTACTATATACATGATCATACTCATTTAATATTTATTCATTCATCAATTATTAACATTTACCATGGTTATAACTAATATTTAATATTGGTGAATTATGATTTTTTGATTCAGTTTCTCATGATTGGGATGCACTACATTTATACATTGCAAACAATCATTATTGGATGAAGGTATGGACTGAAATATGTAAACAACATCATGGTGGTAGGTTATCATATCAACACCTATCTGAATTGGTTAGAGAAGCTCACTGTAATGGAGATTCCAATGTTACACAGAGAGTAATTGATTTAGCATATGGTTTGAAATATGGACAAGCAAGGGAATTCACCCATTTTGTTTAGTTATTTTATATTATATTAATGTGACTGCAGGTGTGTTTTTTTCAGATACTTTCCAAGTTATATAAATATGTTTATTAATTGACAATGCATCTTTTACATGTCTCACATTCTATAGTTGAAACACCACAAGGTTGTGTGGTGCAATGGCCATAAATTTTGCATCAAAGAGTTGGATAAAACCAAGAAATTTTTTGATAGTGGGATAAATGCAGTATTGGAGGTCAATAATGTTTCCTCTAGGAGTGACAAACATCCCCGAGAATCTGAAAATAAATACTATGGGTATTTGGATGATATACTTGAGTGTGACTTTAATTCCTTCAAATTAGTTCTGTTTGACATCAAATGGTATAGGTTACGAATGCATGAACATGATGAAGAAAAAACTGTTATTCAACATGCCAATGGATTTCTGATGATTAAAACAACAATGTTTGAAATATGACATGATCGCTATGTTTTTCCATGCCAATGTGAACATGTCTTTTACTCAAAGGTTCCAAGTGAGAAGGATTAGTCATTTGTTGTTAGATATGATCCAAGAGGAAGGCCGATAAAGTATACTGTAGAGGAAGAAGATGTTATTGAAGAAGAATATGATGATCTAGAGACAGAGCAGGAAGATGGGTCGACAGACGAAGAAGACAAAGAATATGAACCATGCGTAGGAGATAATGCACTTCTTGATGATGACGTCGATGAAGATATGCTTGAAAATGATATTGATGACGATGATGATATCGTCAATCCTTTAAACACCATTTATGAACTAGATGATAATACAGATGTCGAGTTGGATGAAGAACTAGAAGATACAAAAGAAGGATGATACAGATGTTGAGTTGGATCAAGTACGTAACTATATATTTTAATTTGTATGAATTATTCTCTTTAAATAATTTAGTTATGTGGGTTAATTACATGTTTTTAAGTTTTGTTCCATTTTTATAATCTTATGTCACTGATCTAAGTGGATATCGGTGGCTACCCACATATTCCAACTGGCTCAAAACAATCTTATGGCAATTTACAATTTTTAGTAGTTTTTCGGTTCCTAAAATTCTGGGGCCATTTTGAGGGCCTAAATGAAGTTTTTTTGGGATCGAGCATCTCGATGATAACAAAAGGCTCTGATTGAGCCCCCAAACTAAATCTCCTTGACAATACCTTTCCAACGAGCTATCGTGTGCCTGCCAAAAATAATCCGGGTTAGTGGTATCAGAGCAGGCTGCTCTTGATTGTTATTTTTTAGTGCATGTCCCTGACAAGTTCTGAGTATAAAAAATTGGGTCTCGATCTTGTCCCTCTTGAGGAAAATCACTCTCGAACTCCCAAGAAATTATCCATGGTGGAAGAAAAGAGAAACGACAAAGCATATGATTCTATTAATCTGTTGCTTGAGAAAGTTCTCATGCGACAGAGGGATGCAATGCTGAAGAATTTTTCCCACATCCTTCAATTCCCGCCGATAACAACCAACACGTATTCATCAAGTGTCCACTTTGGAGGCACCTCTCCTTTCAAGGTACAATTTAATTTTGATATTCCCGTATTTAAAGGACGGATATATGCATATGCCCTAGAAAAATGGTTAAATCTGCTAGAAGGTTATTTCTCTGTTCACAATTTTTTTGACAGGGAAAATATCACCTTCACACTCCTTAAATATCTCCCCCATGTCAAACATTGGTGGGAAACTTACTGGGAGAAAATTTCCACAGAGCAGTCTGTAATATATGGGGCCAAGCCCAGTTGGGATTTTTTTGTGGATGCGGTCAAGGAACAATATTACCCTGTAGGTAACTATGATGACTAGTACATGAGATGGACCACTCTGCGTCAAGAGAGGGGCCAAGCAATACTGGATTTAACCAATAACTTCCATACCTTGCGCACCAAGATGGCTATCAAATATTCTTAGTGACATTTTGTTCTGAAATACCATGGGGCTCTAGAGAGATACATTCAAACTGAAACAAAGTTTCTAGACATCTCATCACTAGGAGTTGCCTATTGATATGTTGTCAAAATCGACCAGAAATTTAGACACCAGAACAAATGAGAGTTCGGGTCTATAAATCCGCAATGACCAAAGTATGATAAAAACGACCCTAACAAACAACCTTCCAAAAAACAGTCCAAGCCACAAGAAAAGAAGGGTCACGGGAAGACCAAGAAGGACACTGGAAAGTGGTGTGATTTCCACAAAAGCCCCTGGCACAACACTGATGAATGTCACTCTAAATAGTCATTAGTGGTCAAGATCAAAGAAAAGGAGTCGAACCCCGATATGAAATCTGATTCAGAAAATAATGGGAGAATATAGATCATCGATGCAGACCCCACTGCTACTGTCGTGATTGTAATAATTAAACCAGAAGAAACAAAAGATCCTAAAGAGGGGGAACACCTTTTTCATTCACAAATGTGGGTGAAGGGGACCCCATTTCATTTCATTGTTGATAACATAATCCATAAGAACCTCATCTCAATAGAGGTTGTCAAACAATTGGTATTGTCAACAACACCACACCCGCAACCATACAACATCTGATGCCTTCGCTAGGGACAAGATCTTCGTGTCTGCCAACAATGTCTATTTTCATATGACATCCAACCCTTAATGGATGAGGTATTATGTGATGTTTCCCCACTGGATGTCTGTGAAGTTCTCTTGGGCCAACCATATATGTGGAAGCACCATGCTATCTATGAGTCTCGACCCCGTAGTGTCATTATTACTTTGGAGGGTCATCTCTACAGGATACCAGAGGTAGTTCTGACCACTGTTCCACCTAAATAGTGCTGCAAGGTAGTATCTCATGCTACAAAATTTAACTTCTTCATAGTCTATTCAAAAGGTGAACATAAGAACACCATTGCAGCCTCATCCTAAGCACCTTTTGTCCAATAGAAGCAGGTCAAAAAAATTGAAGAAAATCACAAAGATTCCTTCTGCACATAGTCATCTCATGTATCCAGACTGGTTAAAAAGGTCCAAACCTTCCAACCACAAGTTTGTGGCAACCTTAAACTAGCTAAGGAGCGCGACTTCTCTAGCAAGGCAGGCAACCCATCAAGATGCAGATTCAACAAACGCTTTTCCCTCTCCCTTGGATACTCAATGAAATGGAGAACATTTCTTCCTAGGGAGGGAGGATTGATCCAAATGGATATCGGTGGCCACCCACATATTCCAACTGGCTCAAAAAAATCTACCGACAATTTACTAATTTTAACAGTTTTTCGGTTCCTAAACTTCCGGGGCCATTTTGAGGGCATAAATGAAGTTTTTTTAGGATAGATCACCTCAATAATAGCCAAAGGATTTTACTAATCCCCCAAAATGAATCTCCTCGATGATACCTTTCCAACGAGCTATCGTGCACCCAAAATAGAGTTTGTATGCCAAAGTTACGCCCCCGGGAAGTTGATACACCAAACTACCCAAACCAGGGTCCACAAAACTGTTGGATTTTCATCTTCCGGGGTTAGGGTTTTGGATTTTATTTATGTTAAAAAGGCATTGGATCCTCATTTGAACAATCATCTTCTTGCAAATGCGAGTAGCCGTCACATCTCTTCTCAGAGATAAGCTTCCACCATTCTAGCAAGTCTTTCACTCTGTATTTCTACAGTTTTGTACATTTCGCTCATTAATAGAAATTGTGTATTACTGTATATCTATGTTTATGGTTATACCTATGATATATCTCTATTATATTATTGGATCTCTTGCAATATCTCTATATATTTCTGTGTTATATCTCCGCTCTCATTTCGTGCCAAAAATAATCTGGATCAGTCACATGTTGTTTACATTGTCAAACCTGAAAATAGTCACCCTAACATACATGGTAAACTAAAATTATCATTTACAAACACATAATTTCGTTTACCTTAATTAATTTTTGTTTTGGTAGTTTATATGCATGAATCTTACTATGTTGCTTTCGATTATTTTATATTTTATAGATTGGGTATTGGGGAATTGAGAATGATGTGAGGGGGAGGGGAGGGGCCATATGAGCTTCCACCTTCACATGGTTGGCCTTGTCCACTAGAGAATAAATTATTCTTGAAACCAAGAGAAACTCATTCATCAAGTTCTTGTTTATCGACAATAATGACATGTGAATGGGGTCGACTTTGAAATTTTTTCAAACTATTTCTGTATGCACTGAAATTTGACATGGATAGACTGTTTACATGCCTTAACGATATGGGAGGGTTTCCAGACTCAAATATGACTCACACACCCACTCTATATATAAGATCTCGTCCTTGTTTCATTTGAACTTTCTCGGATGGTCGTGCTCTTTATATTCATTGCCTATGTCATTCAAAACCAACATCATGCCAATTAGGTCCATGAGTTTGGTGGCAAGAAGAAGGCGGTATATGAAATTTCATTTTTCAATAATGATTTTGTACTAAAATATATCTAAAATGGAGCAAAAAAGTATTTAGATGAGAGAAAAAAATAGAGACAAGAAATAACTGATGAAGCTTGTGCAATTTATCAAGTTCTTGTTTATCGATGTTATTGCATGACCTTGCAGTACTAGATGCAGGAACACGTGTCTCAAATGATTTTTAAAAGAAACAACGAAAATAAATTGTACTAGGACTAGACATCGACAACAATGACCTATGAATGGGGCCAACGTTGAAATTTTTTCAAACTATTTCTATATGCACTGAAATTTGACATGGATAGATTGTTTGCATGCCTTGACAATATGGGAGGGCGGTTTAGACTCAAATATGACTCACACACCCACTCTATATATTCGATATCGTCCTCATTTCGTTTAAACTCTCTCGGATTAATGCCATGCATGTAACTCCCAACATATTGACCATCGTCATGGTCATGCTCTTTATATTCATCGCCCGTGTCGTTCAAAACCAACATCATTCCAATTAGGTTCATGTGTTTGGTGGAAAGAAGAAGGCGTTAGATGACATTTCATTTTTTAATAGTGATTTTGTACTAAAATATATCTAAAATGGAGCAAAAAACTAATTAGATGAGAGCAAAAAACAAAGACAAGAAATAGCTGATGAAGCTTGTGCAATTTATCAAGTAACTTCTTTATCGATGTTATTGCATGCCCTTACAGTAATATATGTAGGAACATGCGTCTCGATTTTTTTTTAAAATAAACAACGAAAACACATTGTACTAGGACTAAACATCGACAACAATGACCTGCGAATGGGGCCAACATTGAAATTTTTTCAAACTATTTATGTATGCATTGAAATTTGACATGGATAGATTGTTCGCATGACTTGACGATATGGGAGGGTTTCTAGACTCAAATATGACTCACAAACCCACTCGTTTCCATCATGAATTCATCATGTAAACCATAAACCCTATTTTTCTTTCAAAGTACACAAATTGGGTGACCATAGATCATTGACATTTTACCACCCGTCATTCATGTGGTTTCACATTTCTATTGAACTTCACCAGCTCACGCATCACACATCACACATTGATTCTTATTAGACTAATCCATCCTTCCTACAATGCGAGACTCAGTACCCAAATTCAAATGCAAGTCACCGAGAGCTCTAATACCCATCGAGAAGGGTTCCTCTAATGTATTGAGGCTTGTGGGACCAAACCACATAGATCACAGGTGTGTGAGAAGCATACTATTTCTCTAACAACCCTCCCTACAATCCAAATAAAAACACATGCACAAGAGAATTGGTTGGAATGATCTCATTAATCAAAGGTGTCGACATATGGTTGCATTTAGGAGGGAGGCACACTAGTGGTCATATCACATAGTCCCTATCAACATATCAGACTTGACATGTGTAAGTAGTATTCATTGTGGTTTTAATGTTAATTAATATCATGGGAGAGGAGTGTAATGTATTATCCATCCCTTTTTCTTAATTGAACTTCATTCATGGGTGTCCCTATGTTTCCAAGGAACTCAACCTCTTTGTTTTGTGTTCACAACACTTGACACAAAGACATTTCTTCAAAGTGGCGGACTAAGTCGATCATTATTTGGAATAGACAATATAGGATAGGATTCTAAGGAACATATATAGTGTTGTAATAATGACCTTATAATGATGGAGGAGTCACCTACTATAGTTTCACGATGCACACCTTACTCTTTGATTAATGCATGACTTGAAAGGCTACTAATACATCAACTTCATTATTGGAGGTGATTCCTAATCCCTAAGCAAATTTTCTTTTCTATATTTACTTTAAGATAAAATAACATCCCCTCGCACACCTACCACCCCTAGATTTCCTTTAGATGACCCATTGAAAAACAAAATGTGTTTCCTTTTGACTAACTTCCATTGTTGGAATTTATCCTCTTGAACCCTTAACTACCAATGAGAATCTTGGGATGGATTTCAAATGAAAGGCTTGTAGGTTGTTGAACTACCAATTAGGAGAAGAGGGCATAACCATGATTTCTCTAATGCACTAAAATAAGTGGTGTTGGGCCAGGTTGTCTCCACAAGAAGAATCATATCTTTCTTTGATACTATGCTTGTATTGATGGATTCATGATGGAAGATGAGATGATTTATTGCTAGCCAAACCTTCTAACAAAAGAATTTTGGAAAGAGTATGCAAACACTATTAAGAAAATTATTATTTTCATAGGTCAGATGTGTGTAGGTTAGATGTTTAGGTATGTTAACATATATATGCTAACAATATATGTTAAACAATATATGTTAACATAAATTGTTAACATATATGTTAACAATATATATGTTATATTGTTAGCATATATGTTAACACACACACACACACACACA
>ML803409.1:5838-31142 GCA_009831015.1 Picea engelmannii
TCTTCTGTGTAATGCAGTGAGCCAGAGATATGGGCATCCCTATGGATGTGCCCCTAGTGGATGAGCACTAGTGGGTGTATAAGATCCCTTGCTATATTGTTCAAGAGTCAGACCTACCTATAACCCTAATTGTAATGTAAAGGATACAAGTCGGCCCCACCTTAATGTGATTAATAATAAATGTAAAAGATAATTAATCTGGTTAATATTAATTATATTGTGAGCTAGTGAGGTCGGCCCTGTTGTGCCAATAGACACTTATGTTGACAGGTTCAGTCTAGTATAAGTAAAGGTAAATTCCCCATTGAAGATATATATCTTTCATGTGAGTTTGGAAATTTCAGCAAATACATCTTCCTGGGAAAAGTGCGCACCTCTCTTGGGCGCTAGTCTTCTAGGGTTTGAGCACCCTCTTGTGTGCTAGGTCTTATTGGTGGTGAAGGTCTTTCTCTTGAAGAATATAGCAAAGGATTTGGCTAGGTTTTCTTCCCTTATTGAAAAGGGTTTCCCAAGATACTTCTTGTGTTCTTGTGCATGGTGTTTCTTCTTGTGATCTTGGTTGTTGCAACATTTTTGGTTATAGTTAAGACAAATGCTAAAATTGAATGAATTTCATGCTTAACCTTGCTCATAGAAAAATCAACAAATAATTGGTGCAGGCTAAGTGGCCCAATTTGATTTTTGTGTACTGAGATCTACTTGACATCTAACCCATGGCAATTTCATCTATGTTTTCTAAAGTATTAGATGACTAGGATATATGGACTCTTATCCCATTGTAGTTGCTTTCTTTCTCCATCCCACCTCTTTTTATATGATGCCATGTACATATTTTTGTTAATATTACAATCAAATGAAGCATTTTATTCATTAAAAATTTAAAAATATTTTACAATATATATATATAGATGAAGTGATTGTATAACTAGACAAACTCAACCTAACCTTTCTAGCTAGTCAATTTTTCCTTTCATCTTTTTGAAATTCTAGCCAAGCCACGGCCATATATATAATCTAATTTTAAGGTCACGGCCAAGCCAGACATCAAATTGGTGTATGAGACCCCTTTGTTTGTGGGACAAGGGACCCCCTCTGCACAACAATATCAATCAAGATTCCTATCAGATTTGAGGGAGAATTTCCACATGAAAAGGAATGAGTTTGTGGGTTAGCTCAATTAGTTTGAACTGACTAACTTCAAGCTTATAAAGTCCCTCTAGGTTAGGATGCAAAACACAAAATTGCATCATAAAATCCACAAACTTGAAGCAAACAAAACCAAAAATTTTAAACTAAAAAAATTCTAAGATTATGATGAATGCCTTGCCACCTTAATGCGGGTAAGTGGTGCAATGAGAACTCAATGGTAGTGAGAACTCAATGGTTGTATGTGCCATAAAGGCAAATGATGATGGAATGGTAAATAAGAATGTGCATCCCTTCCTCAGATGGGGTGATATGTCGGCCCACATGAAAATCCAACTGGACAGAGACAGCCTTGACACCTGGCAGCCCAAGCTCCGATGGGAACGGGTGGAGGACGCCACAATTAAATGCTTTCCTCCTCTCATTAAGTTGATGTTCAATCTGAGGCATGTGAGGGATAGTGTGAAGGTTCAGGGTACCACAGCTAGGAACGGGAGTAAAGCTTCACTTGTGTCTGCAATTATTATGGCCAACTCGCCATGGAAGAAGTGTCGGGTTTATTTGCTTATGACGAAGGTTAGGGGTTCGTATTGTCATGTCTGCCTGAGCTTGTGGCAACCTTTCGCTCCTCACCTCCTGACATTCGTGCAGTTGCCTATCTCCCTCTCCCAAGCGATGAGCACTCTCATCCTTTCTATGTTGCACGAAAGAGCAAGAGTGCATAGGGGTTCGGGTTCCTTTCAAAGCTTCACATCAGGGAGAGGCAGTCCTTCAACTTCAATGAGTGATAGGGTCAGCACATCCAGTAATATGAAGACCAGAGACGGCGATTCTCAAGGCCATTCCGCTACGCTTGATGATAGGCAAACCTCGAGGGAGATACAGGACTAAGGCATGGTATGAGGATGCATGGTTGAGTGGTATGAACTTGGGGGCAAGGCAAAGCCTGGAGTTGATAAAGGGGTTCTGAATCCTCCAATACAGAGCGACCCTGTAACTAAGAATGAGGAGAAAAATCCTATTCTCCCAAGAATGGGCCCGTCCGGTGCCCCATCTATGCCCACTACGATGGACAGCACTCCAGAGGTTGCAACAGATACCATCAGGCTGATAGAGGAATCAGGACTACTTGAAATTGATTTTCGAGATCCAAAGTGAACAAGCGGACCAGCGACACCAGATGGAGATGCTCGATCAAAAGGTTAGTTTGTCGCTTGATATTTGCTCCACTCCTCAGCAACGATTGTGGGCCCAGGAAAGCACCAACTGTCCAGACCTCATTCCGGAGTGGCCCACTCCTCTTCAGCAGCGCACTGGGGACAATTTGTCAGGCAACATGGATTCAAGCCAGCCCAACCGATCAATGCTGATCTCTTTTTTCGATTACAGGTTCCATTTATGCTTTTTTGTTAATATCAGGCTATATGTATGGGTTTATAGAGAAAAACTCTCAATTTTTTGGCCCCAAGAGGCAGTAGCTTATTTTAACTGGTACTGGGCTTGGGCTGGTTTCCTCGGTTGGCAGCCCAAGCTCAGGGACAACCTGACTGTACTATTTTTTTTTTGGTTCTTAGAAGATAGTATAAAATTCTAGCTTACCAAAAAAAACAATGTGCATTCCTTAATTGCTTTAGTGAGGCCTCTAATTTCCCTAAACATTGGCAGTAAAAGAATGGCAGAATTTAGAAGAATTGCTAAGCTATCCCACTACACTGATAAATAGAGCCTTCGCTTCCATGATAGAAATGGGTTCCTGTCACGTGGAATTATGCGTCTAAATATTTTAGAAAAATTGTCACGGGACACTTTGAACTCGTACCTCTAGCTCATATCCCAGTGCCTGGAAACCCCTCGCAACACTAAGCAGCAGCAGGAGGCCAGGGTTCCTCGACAGTTCGGCGCAAACCTGTGATAGAAGCATTAAGAAGAAACCAACTCAGAACTGGAACCCGACAAAAACTTATCCAGAATATTGAAGAAAATGATCTAACGAGCTTGTAGGTTAAATCTTTAGAAACTAATGAGTAGTGATAAAATAGCTATATTTAGGTAGTAAGACAGCTATATGCACTGACCAATGCCAAACGAGGAGGCCTAATAGGAATCCGCCTTCTATTCTGTAGGCCTGTCAGATTCGTTTCAGCAATTTTATCTCTGAATTTCTGCAAAAGTTTGTGAGGCACGAATCTGACAGCCTCCGCAATATCCGACGTGCGAAACGTTGCCAAATTTGGCTGTGGTTCCAAACTAGCGCGATAATCTCCAGAAGAGACCTCCGCGAGCCTCAAGAACATCACCATGGAGCGATGTAGCATGGCGCCCGCTATGAAGCAGGCAATAGCTGCGCATATTAGAATCCGACATACGAAAGAGTTGCCTCTTATGAAGCCCCCTTTGCCCGAGTGAGACCGCCCTTTCGAGGCCAATTGAGCTTTTTTTATCTTGCCGTTGGTGGAGAAGCCAAAGCCACTGGAATCGCCATTATGAGGAAAACGTTTAAACAGATGGCCGTCTCCCATGGTGATCAAGGACAGAAATTTGTACATTCTAAACCAACCGCCTCAATTTGTGTTTAAATTGTGACTTTAAGTCCAAATAGCAACTCATTCCAGAATACTTGGACGGCAAATTTTATGCAGGAACGAATCCTGCAAATGCAATCTCCATTCCGCCTGAAAAGCTTCAAATCCTTCAGACTTTACCCTCATTATAGCTGGATAACGTCAAATCCACACCTCAACAGCCTTCCGGTCGAGAAGAACTTCAAATATTTCCAACTCCTGCAACACTACGGCTGAAAAACCTCAAATATTGAACATAATAACCACAATAATGCCAAAATTCTCAAATACTTCAACTGCATTCCGCCTTAAGAACTTGAAACACTTCATATTTCAGCTGCATTTTATATTATGGTTGAAACTTTTCAAACACCACACATTACACAAAATCCAGCTGCTTTTTTGCTCAAAATCCGGATGTATTACGGCTGAAAAGCTTTAAACGCTTCCAACATTGTTGCTGACAAAAGCAAAACTCCGCCAGTGAGAAGCTGACCTTTCCATTCAACAACAATACGTTAAATCCCGGAATCCGAACCCCGGTTCTAAGCCTTCAACAGGATTTCTCTTCCAAGCTTAAAAAACAAAGGAATTAAGAGCATACGGTCCCGCACGCTGCCTACTGAAAATATAGAACGGCTAAAAACTCCATACGACCGCTGCTTTTTCTGTGGCCAGTGTAAGAACTGGGGGTCGAGCCGTACAACTTCTTACCTTCCAATAAAGGATGAATAAAGAAACATTAAAGATCGATAATCGGAACTCAGCAAGAACCCGACAGCCGGATCTCCGTGAATCCTGCGGACATTCAATATACTCCGCGCTATCCCAAGCCAAGCAAACATAGGCTCACGCTGCAGAAAGAAAAAATCGAAAAGCAAAGCGGAGCTTCTCGCGAATCGAACCTCAGGCGTCGGTAACGAGCTTTAGCATTCCCAAAACCATTCTGACACACTAAGTACTCAGAACACTCGGTCTACATGAACGCCGCTAAATCCAGCGGGCTCTCGGATGACGTAGCCTGCAACGCTGAATTTAGCGGACCTCGTAAGGAACCGCCAATTTGCAAGCAGCGGAAAACTCTAGCAGAGCAGCTGTCACTTTGGTATTTTGCCGAGATAAAAGTATTTTAACCTTTTTTGACTTGACGGAAGCTTTACCGCAAAGCTCCAAAGGAGAGGAATCGGTTGTCCAGCGCCATTTCTATTGGCTGCTCCAGAATTGACGTCCGACAACGTGGACACATTGTCTTTTTATCACTGTCAGCTTTGACATTAAATGCCATCAGTCGCCGTCTGCGGTGGAGTGGTTTCTCACATTGAAATCTAGTTATTAAATGTCGGGTCTCGATCTGTCCCGGTTCGAGTCTCAAGTTGATTACGACGACGCTAATGATTATGAATGAGCAGGAGGTGGAGGCCATTCTACGAGGAGGACCCGAGGGTTTAGAGATTGAAACAGAAAGAAGGAGAGAGTGGAAAAGATGATGACGAGCCTTTTGAGCGGGAACAGGTGACCTCGGAAAGGAACTGGTAATAGGTTTTGCTTATCATCAAAGCAAAGTCCCGCCCATGCAGGGAATGTAGCTTTGACTTTTTAATTATTTTATTAAAGTTACCAATGTTTTTCGAAAATTTATTAAATTTTGTATTTAAATTTAATTTTTTTAATTAATTTTTATGTTTTTTAAACTTAGTACTCGTAGTTTTCTATTGGTAAAAGGATATATATTTGACTAAATACTCTGGTCAAAAACAAAAAATAATTAAAATTTAAAAATTTTCTTACTTTGTTCTCGTTTTGGTTCATGATAATAATTTTTACCTTATAAATAATGTAAGGTGTCATTAGTTAAGAAAATAATGATAGTTTTTTTTTCAACAGAAAAATTACTCATTTGTATATACATTTTCAACATTTTCATAGTTCATACCAGCAAAACATCCCTCCAAAAATTCTTGACATTACAATAAACCCCTTCTTTTTTAAAGAGATTATGAATATGACTCTCATCTTTTCAGTACGCCAAAAGTGAAGCCAAAGTGCTACAAGTATCCCATAAACTCAAGGAAAGTAAAAATCCCATAAATTGTCTTCAAAATTTCTCTTTTGACTGAAGAGACCAAAATATGAAACTACTATGCCTTTAAAAAAGATTAAAATAGAGGGTAGGGCTCTCATTTCCATCAATCCTTCGGTCTTCATCAAAGCCTTTTTCTAGAAAGAATGTGCTTCCTTGTTTAGCTCCCTATAAACATGTGTGTAATTGATCTCCCTAAAAGATTTATTGAGCTTGATGATTTTGTCCTTCCACCCCATCAAAGAGGCAACCTATAGCTTTCCTCTGTCCTTCAGCCAGTCAATAATATTCTTTGAGTCGCCAATTACCTGGATGACTGCAATATTCAAACGCACAACCAGGATATGTGTCACCCATGCTTCTAGAAGCTCTGCCCTGGTGTTTATCCCAATGTCGCAATTGAAAGCCCACTTATAAACTGAATTTTCACTGAGCTTTATCAATCCTCCTACCCCACTCCTGTGATCACTTAAGTGCACTGCTCCATCAAACCAACTAATTGTTGGAGTAGAGAAACTTGGGATCTGAAGGGATAACCTTCTTCACTGTAGTTGTCTGAAGTACTAAGTTTGCCCGAATTTTATAAACAACAAAAAAGGTAGAAGGATTCCTACTCTCGAAAAAAAATTATTCGGCTCCAACCAAACAAACGAGCATAATAGGGATGGGAGGGTAATGAAACAAATCTCCTTTCTAACCCAGTTTTCATAGCAACCAATTAACGAGCTTCCCTCCCAGGCAATCATAATGTTTAGCTCCCTTTTTATCCTATTCCAAACATCCTGAGTGAAGCTGCAATTTACAAATAAATCTTTTGAGCACAGATGGCATATGTTTAGGCCTTCCCAGCCTTTTCTTTTCAAGGTATCCCAGGTTGAAATTTTATTCTCAATGGATAACCATTTGAATAATTTAATTTTTTGTGCCATATCCCAATTCCACATATGTCTCCTCCAACCCCCAATAACATGTTGCCACTTCTTTTTTGCAATCGCACACTATACATTTTTTGCAGTAAGGCTACCTGATCTATCTCCCCCGGTCCAAATAAGGAAATAATGAAATAATGACAGTTAAGAAAGGAAAAGTGGTGAATAGGTATAATATATATGATGAAATCGTGAACTACATTAAAAAAATCTGATAAAGTTTATATTAGCTATATTTAACTTTGTAAAATGCCAAATTTAAATATTTTATTGAAAAAATATTAAAATCTAAACATTTTACCTCTTAATTCATGACCTTTAGTTGTAGTGAAGTCCACTTTAGTTGTAGTGAAATCTATGATAAAAAAAATTACAAGAAATGGGGCTCGAAACTCACCAATACTTCTCCACTTTGGTGAATGATAAGGATGCTAAAATCCTCAACAGAGCTTACCAATTGTACTATCTCATTGCCAATTGTATTATCTCATGAAACTCAATCCATCCTAATTACTAAAATGTATATTGCAATGACTAATCCATCTTTATTTTTAACTGAACATCCATGTATATTACAATGACTAATCCATTTTTATTTTTAATGGAATTAGCAAAAACTATTAAAAAAAAAAAATCCATATTGCAATGACTAATCCATCTTTATTTTTAACTGAAATAGCCAAAACTATAATAATAAAAATAAAAAATAAAAAATTACAACAATTATAACAAGTAAACTATTATTGAATATTCTTTGAAGAGTTTAACACAATAAATCCTTTAATGTTTAGATTAAACTAAATCTCTTTTTGGATCCCACCTCCTCCAAGGCAATGAGGAGTTTGCCTATTTCTTTTTCCAAACTCTAGATGCACATCATTTTAACTTGATGTTTTCTTACTCTCTAGTTTGATGGATTTAATGCTGAGCGCATGTGATATCAAGGGTTGGAGTGTGCAAGTATAAACACGACATGTATCGGATCCATAGCGGTTAGTTGTTGCCACACATTCAAGATGTTACGCAAAGATAGCCAATGTTTTCTTATTCTTTGTATTTATTTAATCAGATTGCTTTTCAATCCAAAGATTAGGTCATAAGTTTAAGAATTATGTAGAGATTATTTGTAATTATTCTTGCTATTGGTTCATTACAAAGTTTAGTAATGATTTGTATATTTACATTACGTAGATATAAGTAGAATTGAGACTTGAACAACATTGTAGGCGTTGAGTTAAAATTGCTTAAACTTAATGACTCATACATGATTACTTGAGTACTCTTTTAAATCATTACAAATCTAATTTCTTGAGAGACTAATTATTATTAATAATAATAATAATAGTATGATAATTATTTATAATTATGTAAATATGGTGTATTATTATATATTTGATGTGGTAATTTTAGTTACATGTTTACTTCATTTATAATTGGTTATTTATTGATATAAAATTATTTTATTTAAGATGGATGTTGAAATAATTTATTTATAATAAAACATTAAAATATTTTTTGTTATTAATTTTTTTTAAATGTCATATGTCAACTCCATATTGAAAACCTAAGAAATTACATATTTTCCTCAACTTTCTACACAAGATCTTAATTTTTATTAATTAAACATAATTTTAAAATAAAAATAAATATTATTATAATATAAATAGATATACCATTTTAATTAATAATTTTCAAAAACATATATATAATCTATATATAAAATAGTTATAAATAACCTGCGATGAGCATTATAATTAATAATTTTAAAATAAAAATAAATATTATTATAATATGAATAGATATACCGTTTTAATTAATAATTTTCAAAAACATATATATAATCTACATATAAAGTAGTTATAAATAACTTGCGATGAGCATTCTAAACCCTAAAGTGCAACTCCGTAAAAGTGAAGAATAAATTTAAGAGACAGCGAGTCTTCTTATAAAAAACAATAACTTTATGACTTCATCATCATAACTCACAATAACGATGGAATTATTTTTAATAGGAAAATAAAGACAATTATAATGATAAGTTTAAAAGACGACAAGATTCGTGGTAAAAGTATCAATAATTTTACAATTTAATAATCCTTACTCAACGTATTGTGTTTTCTGTTTTAATATGTTCACTTTTGTTTATAATGATAAGAGTTATGGCCTTCAACTTTATATGAATACAATGTAATACGGCGATTTGAACTTTGTTTTATTTTATGCAATATAAAAACTTTTTCCAAATAGTCATAGAGTAATCCCACCTTATTGTGAAAGTGGTATTATTAAGTAAATACATATTAAAAAAAAGTGGTTATATCTTTAAAAAGGGTTTCATGTTAATATTGGTTTGCATATACTACTTATTGGAAAGTTTGGAATACCATGTTGCATAAATGATAAATATGAATGGTTGATATATTAATAAGAAAAAATAAGAGATATCATTTAGTCCTAATCCATGATTTTTAATAGTTTTTTTATTTGCCCCTATTTTAACATGATTATGTCAATTTCAAAACCCATGTGTTCTTTTAAGGACATGATCGCGGGGAAACCATCCTCCTGTCAACCATCTTTTGGACAGGGTGGTGTAAGAAAGGAGCATGTGAATGGGATCAACCTTGACAAGAACGAATCTGAAAGCAAAGACTTGACCAATAAGCTCTGCAATGATTGCTTGGCTAAGACAAACGAAAACTCCAAGTATAAAGCAACCTCATTGAATGTAGACAGCTATATTCAATATATGAAAGACCATGTGGTTATTGGCAAATTCATGGGCATATGGCACTTAGAAAAGGCTCCCATGGGTTGGGTAAACACTAGGTGGAAGATGAAGGGTTTGTTATCGCGCAAACTATCGGTTGGGCAAAGCCCGACCCAATCGATTGGATGGCGATAACGGTGGGAGATCTTACCCACTGTCACCTCAGATAAACCTTCCCTCACTTTTGTGGAGGAAGAATCCAACACAAGGGGGAGTCTCTAGTGACCCTAGGGGGAAATGAAGTGGAAAGTGAGAGTATGGAAATGAAACCCCTATAGGTCGAGATACTAAGTAAGAAAAGCCTTGATAATGAGTCTCGAAGATGGTTTATGGTTACCAAAGTGCTTGAGTACTTGCGAAAGATGTTTGTACCTGCCCAAGACAAAAGAAGGAACATGTATACAAGCTCAAAGTTAAGTGGACAAGCAAGTTAAGCTTGTTGTCCCTAATTGCAGCAGTAAACAAAAATATATATCAGCAAGGAAAACAACTAACTACTGCAGATTTAACCACTTAAAGCATCAAAGATTGGTTGAGAAATGAAGCACAAAACATGTAGATAAATTCCCAACACTTTAGCACAAACTTTGGTAGTATTAGAGCGTTGTTATAAGAAGTTTTTCATAGTATATGTGTAACAACCAAATGGTTGTAGCAATTTTTTGCTACAACAGAAAATTTCAACCCACAAAACAAGCAAGTGAACCACCCAAAAAGTGTGTTGAGACTAGTAGATTATAGGGGCAGTTTATTAACAAATTTTGACAGTTGAAAAGTGAGTTATGGTTGAAGTAAAGAGAAGTTTGTTGTAGCCCTAATGGTTGTAGCTTAAATTTTGTTGTAGCCCTAATGGTTGTAGCTTAAAGTTACCGGTGTGGAAGGAGGTCCTCCTATGATAGGCAAGACTTCATAAGTCTCCATATCCCAAGGTAGATATTGCAACCACAGATGATTCCAAGTGCCTAAAGATAGGTCGAACGGATTCCAAAATTGATTCTCAAACTATCAATGCCATGGAGAAAAATATAGAAACTAAAGAAGAAGAGTATCAAGACTCTAAAGAAGAAAACCAATAGAGAGGAATGGAAATGAAAAAACTAGAAATTGATATCCCAACCCTAATTGCAAAACATGAGGAACTACTTCTAGTTAATCTCCAGATACCCCAATTGCAACATCTATAAAAAGACCTTCTACAAAGCAAATTGAAAGCGGGAAAGGCCCCATCAATTCCTAGCCAGTCTAAAGGGTTGGGCATCAAAACATCCCTCAAAACCCAGAAAAAAACTTAATGTAGAGGAAAAGAAAAGAGATTGCAAAACCTCAAAGCAAAAACTAGAGGAAGTAGGTGCCCTCTTAGTAGACTCGGGGCAATTTATTGGATTGCCAAACAAGTTTTGCTCCTCCCAACCCAAGTTGTAAAATGAAATTTATATCATGGAATATAAGAGAGATGGATGCACCTAGTAAACATCGCTTGCTAAAGAAAAGCATAGATCAAGAGAAACCTACCATTGCTTTGCTTCAAGAAACCAAATGTGACAAGGATATCATGACCACTTTAGGTGAGAAATGTTGGAAATCGAGCAAAGTAGCAATAGTCTCGTCCATAGGATTTGTAGGTGTCCTAGCAATATTATGGAACCAAGAACAAATCAACCTTGAAAGCTTTTTGGAATCAACTAATTTTCTCTTAGGCGATTACATAATCAAGGACTTGTAGTTCATGTCACCCCCTCTCACCTGGGGCTAACTAGAGGAGATCATGTCTCATGGCCCGCAATGAAGACAACGATCCCAATGATGTCGATGATCAATGTTCTCCACAACCAACAACCCCCCAAATGTCTCATTCCTCATCAACACAACTCATCACACCCAATCAACGTGGTTCATTGGAAGATGGTGATACAAGACATTATGAGGTACATTAGTCATTGTTTCATATAAAGTGTCATATTTAATGCATTTGGAATGTGAGTGAGGATCGTGGGTTGAAGTTGGATAATGAATCATAAGCTCAGAAGTTATGATATTTTTCTTATTTCACCTTGTGGCCATCTATAGATCATAGTCTTGTGTTGTTACTCTTGCGGAATAGGGGTACTATTGGGAGGCTTTTATAAGGGTAACGTATCGTTCCTCCACATACTTAAAACTTTCTATCACAGGGCCTTCCGTGGTGTAATAAACTTCGGTATGGTTGTTACATGTACACCAAAATGGCCCATGGTTCATCCAACTATGAGAAGAAGGGCTAGAATGCCAAGGTTGGTGCAGTTGTTGTAAAAAATAAATAAAATAAAGAAAGAAATGTGGGATAATGAATGACCAACTTCAAAATCCAAAGGCCAACTTGAGCTCTACCGCCTTGCTATGAGGCGATCTCCCTGGTCCTAATGCACTGAATGCACATCAAAATGAAAGGACTTAATCCCAACAAGAAAGAAGAATAAAGTGCTTGAAACCTCAAAAGGGGACTTGCAATGCATAAAATGAATATAAAAAGGCAAGAAAGGGGTTTGGAATACACACACTATCAAGGAAAGGGTATCTCAAGCCGCAAGCACTCCCTCTACGAAGGCACTCATAGAAATGGACCAAGCACGATACCTTACATGTTAGTGACTCCATCACCATGAAGTAACCCCAACACATTTTCATTCACCATTCTTACGCTTTGATGGGTTTTCTTGGGAATTATTCCTCTACCTGGGTATTGGCACACCTAATAGGCTCTTTTGATGGTCCTCCCATACCTAAAGTTGCCAAGTTGCATAAATTCTTAAGCTAATGTGAAGTTTGAAGGGGATATCTAATGTGAATTGCTCTTATCGCTTATGTATTAAGTGATGACTTACTTTGTATGATTCCAAAGGATCTTGTACCTTATGATTATTGGTCTTGATTGATTTTATGGCTTTGACTGACTTGGGTGCACTTGACATGGTATTTTGTAGGACGCCCCTATGATTTCACCCAGGGATTTGTGCATTTTATACAGGACATATCATGTGTGATGCAAAGCATTGGATCATGGGATGACTTGACACCATTAGACACATCCTCTCACACCTCTTGGACCCCGGATGATGGAAATATGAGCTCTCATTTTGTAGATATGGTCATATTGGTTGACAGATGGGCAAGAAGCTCACATCTTGGACAATGCACCATGGAGCTTGTCAGACATTAGATAGAGGATGTTGCACTTGGACATAATTGAACATCCTTCAGAGAGGTGATGCACCTTCATTCCACCTTGGGCGTTGAGCATGTGGATGATGACGTCATGTGCTATGATGTCTGCATGATGATTGGGGCTTGCTTGTCATTAGGGCACCACTTTGATGATGAGTTGGGCTCCTTTGACAATGAGACAAGACCTTTGATGAGAAGATGTCACCTTCCAGCATGCTTTACACCTTTGATGGTGAGATGTGTCATTTGGAGGCCCTTGCGCCCTTCTAGAGCATGACGTCACCCTTGTTGTGCTTTCCTACACCCACACATGTGATCTTGGAGGAAACATTTTGGAGTATTAATATGTATTATTATACTTTAAGGATATTTGAGGGGTCGAACTTGACCTATCTCAATTGTATCATGGATTATTTGTATTTTGGGGGGATTTGAGGGGTTATAGCTCTAGGTTTTCCTCATATAAAGAAGCTATCACTACCTTAAGGCTAAAACATAACCCACCACTTGTGAAAAACACTTATGTTTGCTCTCTTATCTTCTTTTCTACATGGAGTACTTGTGCACACCTTTTGCAGGATGATCTTGTGGATGCTTTCTCTTGTTTTGGTGCATGATCTTTGAGCTAAGGTTTCTTCATCCATATCGACTTGGTTTAGTAAGTGTTCTTCTTGTTATGAACAAACACTTTGAGAATGATAAAAAAATCTATGAATAACAATCCACTTCGATGGGGAAACTTCCTTTTACAATAATAATAATAATAATAATCTAATTTTAAGGTCACGACCAAACCAGACACTGAATTGGTGTATGAGACACCCTTGTTTGTAGGACAAGGTACCCCCCTCGACGAAACGATTTGACTGCTAAGCTCTATGGAGGTGTCCATACTATACCCTCCATATTGTACCCCCCTTTGGATTTGAACTTGTGACCTCTTAGGAGGAAACACATGTTCTTAACCATTAGGCCCACTCAAGTTATACTCATTGTACAAGATGAGATAAGATGATACTAAGACTAGGTCTCCTTGGTATATATAGGAGACAAGGGGTACAATTATAACGAAAGGGTGCAATGAATGGTTCTAGCCTACATACAAATATCGCACTAGAAATGTAATAATTCAATATCTAGGGCCTAATAAGGGGTTTTATGCATAACATGGGGCGTTGTCTAGGGCTTAACATGCCCCTCCTCTTCAAACAAGTGTTGTCCTCAACACTTGACTAACCACATTTTTTTCTACACGAAGAACTCATCTTCCCATGTCACCTCTTCCACTGGTAGGTTCTTCCATTTAACAAGATACCCAGTAATTGCTCGATTTCTCAATTGCTTAATCTGTGTTTCAAGGATTGTTTCTGGTTATAGTATGATTTTTCCTTCTTCATTAATCTTTGGTCAAACAGATTGGACTGGGATCTTGTTGCCAATTATCTTCTTTAAGCAAGAAACGTGGAAGATTGGATGTACACGTGAAGATGGAGGAAACTCCAATTTGTAAGCCATACTTCCAATCCTTTACAAAACCTTATAGGGGCCATAATATTTGGGTGTTAATTTATCGTCCTTCTTTTATTGCTTGAGAGACAATTGTTTATATGGTTGTAGCCTCAAAAATATCCAATCCCCCACTTCAAACTCCCTTTCACTGTGATGTTGATCTACTTGTTGTTTCATCCTATTTTGTACCATAACCAAGTTATCTGTCAATAGTTTGAGAACCTCTTTTTGGTGCCTTATGTGGTCCTCCACTACTTGAACCTTTGCATTCCCTTTCAAGGGTGATGTGATGGATGGAGGATGATATCCATAAAGTGCTATAAATGGGGACAATTTTGATGAAGTGTGGAAGGATGTGTTGTACCACAATTCTGCCAAGGGAAACCACTTGACCCAGTGTGTTTTCTTATCACATACAAAGCAAGGAAGATATCCTTCTAGATATTTATTCACAATCTCAGTTTTCCTATCGGATTGAGGATGGTACGATGATTCGTGAGCCAATTGAATACCCAAATAAGAAAATAATTTAGTCCAAAAATTTCCAGTGAAAATTGGATCTCTGTCACTTACAATAATCTTGGGGACTCCATGTAGCTTTTGAATTGCTTCCATGAATGTTGCAGCTATTGTACTTGCTTTAAAAGGATGAGAAAGAGAGGAAAAATGGAAATACTTTGTTAGTCGATCCACTACTAGCACGATGACATTCTTTCCTTTGGATCATTTGGGTAAACCTGTAATAAATTAATCCATTGAAACTTCTTCCCAACGTTGACTTGGTATAGCTAATGGTTGTAGGAGACATGCTGTCTTGATTGACTCTACCTTATTTTGTTGGCAAACCACACATTCAGACACAAAATTTTGAACATTAGTTTTAAGACCTTCCCAGAAAAAATCCTTCTTGATCATGCGGTATGTTTTCAAAAACCCTAAATGTCCTCCTATAGGAGAAGTGTGCAATTCCAGAAGGGTCTTCTATTTGAGTTGGGAATTCTTAAATAAATACAGGCAATCATGATACCATAGAAAATCATTCTTTTGTACAAATTTATCCAATGAATTGGGGTCCTCTTTTAGTCCTTGAATGATCTTGCATACCTCTTTATCCTGCTTCCATTATTTCCTTGAATCTTCCACCCAAACAGATCGCAGAATAAAAATTACACATAATGAACCTTATGTTTCTTCGTCTTTCCTTGAAAGGGCATTTTCCACAACATTGTGTTTTCCTTTTTTGTAGACAATTTCAAAATCATAACCTAGCATCTTTGTGACCCATATTTGTTGCTCTTTTGAAGATAATCATTGCTCCAAGAATTATTTCAAACTATCATGATCTGTTTTTACTTTGAAGTGCCTTCCTATTAGGTAAGGGCACCATTTATTAACTGCATGTATGACCAACATTTGTTTTTCATAAATGGGTTTGAGTAAGTTTTTTCCTTTAAGTTGGTTGGTTTCAGAGGCAAGGGGCATCCCTTCTTGCATTAAAACTGCACCAATACCATGGCATGATGCATCACACTCCAAAATAATTGTTTTTGTGAAGTTAGGTGTAGCCAGGACAAGAGTTGTACACGTAACCTCCTTAAGTTTTTCAAAAGCTTTGGTTGTTGCTCGAGTCCAAGAGAATGCTTCCTTCTTTAATAATGTTGTTAGAGGTGTTGTTATTTGACCATAGTTCTTAACAAAATTGCCATAATAGCATGTCAATCCTAAGAATCCTCCAAATTTCTTCAAGGTTTTGGGAATTGGCCATTCCCTCATACCTTTAATTTTGTTAGGGTCCACTTTTACACCTTCGTGAGATACAATATGACCCAAATATTCCAGTTATTGAACCCCAAAGGCACACTTGGAAGGATTTGCATAAAGTTGTTGCTCTTCCAATAGTTGTAATACTCTGTCAACATGTTGTACATGCTCTTCCTTAGATTTATTGTAGATAAGTATGTCAACAAAAAATACTAACACAAATTTTCTAAGGAAAGGCTTGAAAATAGAATTCATCAAGCTTTGAAATGCATTAGTAAGTCCAAATGTCATAACCAAAAACTCATAATGACCTTCATGTGTTCTAAAAGTTGTTTTGGGAATGTCTTCCTGCCTCATTCTGATTGGATGATATCTCGAATGAATATCCAACTTAGTAAAGAAAACTACTCCATGCAATTCATCTAATAATTCATTAATGGAAGGAATAAGAAACTTATCTTTGATGGTCATTTTGTTGAGTTGTTTATAATTTGGACACATATGCCATCAACCATCTGTTGGACATGGTGTTATGTTGTCATTGATTTCAACAAGGGTTAATATGGATTTATCATCCAGACAAGTATTTGGCTATACCAGTTGCAAAAATCGACAGTAAAAGAACGAAGAACAATGTTGATCGTTGGATCAAAATAAGAGCACGATCGGACGGTAAAAAGCGAAGAAATGATGTTGATCGTTGGATCAAAATGAAATCATGATCATACGACTAAGATCTCTTTCCGTGAGTCTGTTGAGCAACAAAAAAATGGCTAAGCATCCTATTCTATCGATATCACTTAAAAATTTCGAAGTATGGTTCATTGTGGAGGTAACGAAAGTTGCGCGTGCATTTTGATGGCATTCGAGAAGAGATATGAGTCTGCGAGTCCGAGATTCCACGAACCTGAGAAAAATCACTTAAATATTTTTCTAAGGATAGGTTCATCTTGGAGGCCATGTGCACTTTGATGACACCTGAGAAGCCATGTGAGTCCGCAAGTCTGAGAGTCTGTGAACCCGTCACATAAAAAATCTAAGTAAAAGTCCATGTTTAAAATAAATGAAAACTGTCCACTCAGCGATTGATTAAATCATAACTATCAATCTCCAAGATATGAAAAGGTTCAAATTATGTCGGAGCTGTGAGGAAGTGAAGATGTAACCATCCATTGAGGACACAGATCCATGACAGAGGAGAAATCACGTACCACAAGTTTCACGATAGTTAATTCTAAGGAGGTGTTGCATTATTAATCTGGACCGTTGATAAAATTAATGATGTGTCGCTCTAGGATTAAAATCTCACAATGGCCAAGTGTTAACGTTCCACTACGTTGAAAGAGCGTGTACGATAGATCTCACCATTAGATTAATTCTTGACCGTTGATCCAGGATAATGTTGAAATCACTGGATAAGCGCATGTTTGGAATTGCGTTTGGTAATGGGTTTTGGTCACATAGAAGAAAGGGGTTCACAACTGGAGACTTATCACCAAAGGTCGAACAAGCACCTTTTGTAATAGAGACTTAATCATAACCCGAGGTCACATAAAGGAAAGATAAAGTGCACGGGGCTTAACTCTTTTCCTGTAGGAAACCCGAGAAGAACACCATTACTGTAATCGATAAAGGCTAAGAAGCTTGTTCACCATTGCGGTCGCAAATATACTAAGAGCATGATAGAGGCATATGGAAGAATAGGATCAATTTTATATCCATGTAAAACTCATAAACCTATTAAAGTAGAAGATAAAGAACCTGCCTACCAGTACCACTTGAGAATCTGATTCTTGATATAGTTTCATATTAAAAGATATTGAGGAAAAATCAAAGTCATCTGATTACATAAAATTAATAAAGGAAGAAATTAAAACAAATTTGTGTTTATGAATGGGTACAATGGTTCATTATTAAAAGACACAATGGTTCAGTGATGCACACCGTTTGGAATGATATATAAACTCATAAGAATGAAGAATGAAAGCGTGACTCAGGGAGATATACAAGTATATGTTGCTTGAGTCAGAGTCATAAGAATAAGATTGTAGTGTAAAATTGTGCAGTGAGGGTGGAAGGGAGGAGCTCAAGAGGATTGTAGTCCTCTACAGGTTGAAGCCTAAACATTTGAGAGTTTCAACTTTTTTTTAAGTTGGTGCTTGAAGAAATCAGGGGGTCAGTGCCTCCTTTGAAATTGGCGCTCGAAGAATATAGGGGTTGGAGCCTCCTTTCAAGTTGGTGCTTGGAGAAGAAGGGAGTTGTAGCTTCCTTGAGTATGTGCTCATAAAAGAAGGGGATTTGTGTCTCCAAGAGTTGGTGCTCTAAAGAGGATTTGTGTCCTTCAAAATCACAGATTATTCTTTATAAACTTTGTAATTCTTGTTAATTATATTTATATAATTGATTTTAAATACAATTCCATTGTTGATCTATTGTGATGATTAATAAAATAACAAAGTAATTACTAATTGTTTAAAAAGGTAATATTGATTCACCCCTCTCTTAGTATTTCCAACACCATTCTTTGTCGTAACCATCACTACCGGTAAGGCCTAATGTTAGGTGGTACACTTCTTGGTTGTAAATGAATAACATGGTCATGATCTCAAGCAAGTGGAATATCCTTAGGCATTTCTCTAAATACCTTGGAATGATTGTTGATAACTATTTCGAGATCCAATGGAGCAAAGGATATATATGTTTGAACATCTAGTGAACACAATTGTGCAATTACACCATGGTGTCCCTTTTTGAGTAATTTTGTGATGTTATTAGAGCTTATCTCCCTAGAGGGTTTCCCTTGGACACCTCTAAGCTCAACTTCCTTGCCTTCTGAGGAAAATCTCATGAAAATATATTGAAAATTAAGTGCCATTGTTCCCAATGATTGTAACCATTGGACCCCCAATACAACATCAACACCACCCATTTGGATGACAATCATGGAACTATCCAAAAATACTCCCCTGTATTAAGATTAATATTATGGCACTTCCCATAACAATTTATGGTGCCTCCATCTGCAATCATTACTTGAAACTCTAGTGTTGGAAATACAAAGTAATTGAGATATTTTGCTAATTTGCAATTGATGAAGTTATGGGTACTACCAGAATCAATCAACATTGTTACCTTTACCTTATAGTAATTCCATTTGGTTGTATGAAATGACACTGAAAGTTAAATGAAATAATGACACATTAAGAAAGGAATAGTGGTGATTAGGTGTGATATTTGTGATGAAGCTTGTGTTAATGATATTTAACTTCAAACTTGGCCTTAGGTATAGAGAGTACAAAATTTGAAGTCCTCACTCAAAAACCTTAAAATCAAAGCATTTTATGTCTTGATTCATGGCTTTTGTCATTGAGAAATCCATCGTAGTGACTAGAATCTGTATTGCAAAGGATAATCCATCCTTAACTCTCGCCAATCCAGTGAAAAATCCACAAAAGCTTTGCAACAAGTGAGCCATTCCTAATCAATCTTCAAGGGCTTTGATGCAACAAAGGCTTGAAATGTCAATGATTCCAACTAAATCGATGGCCTAGCCTAAGAGGTACATGACTATCACCACTGATGACAACAAAGAGGTATATAACTATTGCAACTGATAAAAATTTGTTCGAACAAAATACAGGAAACCAATAAATTGTGAAGTGAGTTTACTTGAAGTAAGAGCAAAGGAGGACATGAAGAGATTTCTTGTGAATAACTAAGTTTGGGAATAAGTTGCTTGAGATCCATAGTAGGTGAAAAATACCAAATGTCATCAATAGAAAATTTTATGATAGCTTCAACAACAGAAACCCCCTCATCATTGTAGTTAATTTCAATGTGCATATCTAGGCTTCTTTTTAGTTTCGCTACCAAGGGATAAAAGGGCACTAGCACCCTACTCAAAGCTTTCTTCAAAATTTCCATTGAAAGGAAAACACATTGACATTGGACTTGTAAAAGTACATAATTCCAATATGCATTCTCAAACAACCTGGTTTTCATTTGACATCCAAAGATCCCACTATGGTGTTGGGGCCATGGGCCATACCATCTCCATACTCTTCACTGTACTAATCATAAGTGTTGAACTAGATATTTGGGACATAAGAATGATCGAACGTTAGATAAAAAACATAGTATGTTTATAGATCACCAAGATTTTGGTAACATCAGACATTTGATGAAAATGGAACTTCCAAAGGTCTTATTAACCATACATGGAACTTCATTGTTAATGAAAGTCTTATCACCACCCTCACCTTGCATATTATGTGCACCAATCTCTAAAAATCCACCACCTCCTCCAACACAACAATGAGCCTAACTACTTCTCTTTCCAGACTCTTGATGCTCATCTTTTCAACTTAATGTTTTCTTATTCTCTTGTTGCAGTTCATGGATTTAATGGAGAGTGCATGTGATATCCAGGGTTGGTGTGTGCAGGTCTAGATATGACATGTATCATATCCACAGTGGGTGAGTTGTTGCTACAAATTCAACTTGTTAAAGAAAGGTAGCCAATGTTTTCTTATTCTCTAGATTTATTTAAAGTATAAAGAGCGCAATAAACGTTGAATTTTATATGTATTTAACACATTATAGGAACTCTATAAATATACTTTATAGGAAATTACAGTTACATTCACATTGTTCATGGGCAATTGTATTGATAGATTGATATGGCACAAACATGTATGGGTGCTTTCACTTGATTTTTGCATGATTTAAGTTGAATAATATTAAGAGATGCTTACAAGCTTATTTAAGACCGCGCAAATTGTCTCTATTTAGTAACTATATAGCTACAATGTCAATGATTAATAATAAGAGTTGAGAACTCTAGACATAAGAAAACCAACTTTGATGATGTTGAGCTCATAAATCTACCATATAGTATTTCAAGGAGAAAAACATCTTATAGCATATAGTAGTGCATACAAGTAGTGGATACAAGTAGTGCATACAAGAGATTTTCACAGTTAATTTGTGAATGAATCAACTGCTACCATATAGTAGCTCGTAGGAGAAAATTATCTTCTAGCATATAGTAGTGCATAAGAGAGCTTTTCACAGTTAATTTGTGAATGATTCAACTGCTTTTTTTTCCAATAAGAAAATTCTCTCAAATTATATTAAGAATATAATTTTTACATCATCTCGCAGAAAAAGTTTTAGGTCTGCCATTGCAACAAATTTAAAAATGCTCAGGCAATCCAAAAATTGGAAAACAAGGTACTAGAAACTGGTTACATCAGTTCTATGCACAACTGTCCCCTCCAAAAAATACAAGGAAAATAAATATCACTAAACCTGAAGCAAAAGTTCAAAGATACATCCCACAAAATCATACAAAAAGAAAGCAAGCATTATATAGCCTTTCAGTAAATTTCCATAATCTGATGTGGTCCTTCACTCACACCATCCCAGTAGTAATATGTTAGTCTTCCTTTTGGCGCTAATAATGCTTGTTTGGATAATCTATCCGCCTCCACATTAGATTCTCGATAGATATGTTGAAAGCAGATGTCTTGGAAAGATTGCGCCAAAATCTGGGTTCTGCGTTTCCAGCCTTCGATTTGGGTAGCCTGGAGTTTGCATTTCCCCCCCAACCAATCTGTAACCACTTTGGAATCCTCCAACATCTGGATATGGTGAAAACCCAAGAGATTTGCAATGGTCATTGCAGCCCACACTCCCATTAATTCAACTTTTGTGTTGGAGCCTTCTCCACAGTTAATAAACCATCTTACATCCTTTTCATTTAATGTCTTCAGTGATCCCCCTGCCCCACAGTTTGATCCCCCTGCAACGGAAGCCCCATCAAAGAAAGCCAAAGTGAAGCCAATTTTCCGAATAATAGGGCTTAGCCTTAAGGCCTGTGTCTTAACGAAAGTTTGATTGGTATTAAGAGGATTTAAAGTCCTATAGGCAACATAACCTGAAAAAGGGATCTTCCCTTCTAAAAGAGCTTCATTCCAAGCTTTCCAAATATACCAGCTCAATAGCACGGGCAGTCTTTTTGATGCATCTTTGTTCAGTACCCAAGAGTCCATACAATCAACTATGTTTTGACCACCCCAAGACCACTGCTGGTTCAAGTTTTTAAGCAAATTGTCCAGGCAACTTGAGTAAAATGACAGTGTATGAATAAATGTTTGTTGTCTTCGATGGAATCTCTGCACATGATGCATACTCCCGGTCCTATCCATCCATTAGATTGCAAGACGTCCCACGTTAAAATTATGTTCTCTATTGCTATCCAAAAGAACATAAATATTTTTTGTTGGATTCTCCATTTCCACATTTAAATCTACCACCCTCTCCTGACAAGTAGTTCCTGAGTAGAAATGATTGCATTATAGCAATTATTGACCGTTAGTCTGCGTGAATCGTCTCCTCCATTCCAACACAATTGATCCTCCAGACTTTCAATAAGTGTAATCCCCGCTAGTCTTAGCTCCTTTATGTGATTGTTCCAGACATTTGCATGATCTCCTCTCAATTCCAAATCGTGACTACTTTTCCAGATATCTACGAAGGATAGGGGTTCTCTTGATGACTGCACATGTGCCAGAGAATTCACCTTCTTTCCGTTTAGCAAGGTAATGAGCTCCTTGGATAGGAAAGCTCGGTTACCCAACCCCAAAATCCTATCGCGGCCTAAAGAGATTAAGTGGCTAGATCTAGGGCACCAACATAGCCATTGAATGATAACAAGGAACACACGACAGAGGCTATTCCACATTCTTGAAGCTACATTGTTGTGATGAGTAGGTTGTCTGATCCGGTTTATGAGAGTAACATTATGTAGGTATTTTCCTTTAATAACCTTTTGCCATAAACTGGATTGCGTTAGTACCCTCCCAAAGAGTGGACACATTCAAAGGCACATTGAAAAGAGGAAGATTGTGCAGTCCCCAACCCCCCCTTTTTTTTGGTCTAGATAATATCTCCCATCTATGGAGATGGTATTTCCGGTCTTCCAAGTGACCATTCCACATAAAATGAAACATCAGTTTCCTTATCCTATTTAGTATTGTTCGAGGTAGAGCTTCTAGGGACATCCAGAACACCGATTGTCCTTCCAAAACAACTTTAATCAGGATGAATCTCCCCCCTAAAGACAACCACCTGTTGCTTCATAAATTAATTTTATTTGATACTCTAGTGACCAACCAATCCCAATCGGTTGTTCCTTGAGGTCCTATCTTCAGAAAGTACCCCAAGTAATAGAAGCCTAAAGCGAGCTCACTAAAAGTATAGGGCAGAAAAGATTTGAAAAGTGGCAGCTCCATATCCGAGATCCCTTCATAATGGACTGTAGATTTATTCTGATTAACTGCGATTCCAGATGCTTGGCAAAAATCATTGATAAGACTCAAAATTAGTTTCCATTCAACCATGCTAGCTTTAGATAAAATGAGGACATCATCCACAAACGGTAGGTGAAGAATTCTAGTCAATCTGGACACTTTTATCCTTGAGATGTTTCCTTCCTCAAAACTGTGCTTCAATAACAGGCTGAGACCTTCCATCACGAGAATGAAACTCATTTAACATAACATAGTTGTAATTACAAGTCCATAAAACTCATTCACATTCACATTGCTTTTCAATCCGGAGCTCACGTCGTAAAGCTCGAGAATTATTGCTATTGGTTCTTTGGTTCTTTATAAAGTTTAATAATGATTTGCATGTTTACATTATGTGAATATAAGTAGAATTGAGATTTAACAACATAGATTATTTGTAACTCCTATTGTTATTGGCTCATTATAAAGTTTAATAATGATTTGCACATTTACATTATATGAATTTAAATGGAATTGAGAATTGAACAACATTGATTATTTGTAACTACTATTGTTATTGGTTCATTATAAAGTTTAATAATGATTTGCATGTTTACATTATGTGTGTTAGCGTCGGAAGTCACTCCTGGATTGCTAGCAGGAGCAGAGCCCGACACCCATCAGTTTAATGTCATGATTTGTTTATAAAGGGGTGATCAAATGGAGATAAAGACTCGAGGAGATATTACTCTAACTCGGGGACTGGATCTGGTACGTAAAGAACAAAGGAGGTCCGGAATCCTAACTTCAGCCAGTGGGTTGATTAAAAGATGAGCAGGTGGAAGACTTAGTAAGAAAGGTGAACAAACAGCTCTGGGCAACAGGCTTGCAATGGTTTGTAGGGGAAAAACTCTGAACGCGGGATCCTCCTGGTTCAGGGCTTCCAGAAACTGAAGAGAAGACTTGATTGGATCCTCAAATTCCAAGTCATTCAGCGTTAAGGAAATCATAGGAACCGATTAGAGACTCCATAACCATTACAGTGATCCATTACAACATCATCCTATAATAGCTACAACTCGACTGGATCCTCCAATTTCGAGCTGCTCTAACACAGTATAACAAAGATGTAAAGAAACTGGCATTCATAAGGCAAGAAGTCTCAGAAGTCTAGAAATAACCAGAAAACAATGCTTCATTAAAGTTTTACAACCGGGAGCTCTGCTCAACCATCGATGGATACAAAAATGGTGAAAACACCTTGTTATACTCAAAACAACAACAACAACAAAATCGAGACGTTGCATTAAAAGCTTTGCGTCTGCATGGCTTCTGACAATCTGCACCTGCAATCTTTGACTAATCGCGCACCTTCGGTGGACGCGGTCGAACTCCTGACAGTTCCGTAGGCAAATCAACGTGCACTTAACTCGTCGTCGGACTTTCCCATTATGGCGGAGACGATGTCTAACCACCACCAACTGCTTCAATAACTTCTTCATTGGGATTGAGGATGGCCCGACCAACTCGACACTTCTGCGATGTGGCGGTTGCTTAATGGTGCCACCTGGATCAGCATGAACGGCCTTTCTTTGGTTGTTGCTTTGCTGGGCTGCTGTGAGGGACCCTTATGGCGAGAATGGTGGCAGGAGTCATGACAACGGATGAGGAATGTCACTGGAGATGGATAGGACACAGGTGGAGACAACATGGAGTGCAGGAGTAAAAGTGCATGGTGGGAGATGTTGCGGTGGAGGAGACACATGGCAGGGGACGAGGAGACTCGGAAGGTAAGTGGATGATGAGATAGGAGAAAGGACCACCTAGACGGAACGAGGAGAGGCTAAAGGGAAAGGACCCTGCCACATGGCCAGGTGGGGAATAGGTGGCAAGGAGGGAAATGGCGCAAGAGGCGACACGACGTGGAAGGGGCCCACAGGGATTAAACGAATAAAGGCAGCGGGAGTCTGGACCGCCTGTGAGCCGTTGATCCGGACTCTTCAATCGCAACCGTTGGAAAGATGCACCTAGGATTCCGGACCCCCCCCCCCCCCC
>ML803409.1:41645-70560 GCA_009831015.1 Picea engelmannii
TTTTTCACTGTGATTATGGGACCGAGAGCCCTATTTCTGTTATCAACATTTTCTAATCTGGTAGGCGGCCTCCTTCAGCTGAATTCGTCAGTCTTACATAGATACAATCAGTAGTTTGGGCGTATATTTTGCTTGGTCGCCATCTATTTGCTCGAGGATCGGATATATGGAGAACGCTGGAACGAATTCTCAACTTCCTGTTCAGATTGAATGAATGTTTCTTGCTGGCGCTGGAACGAATTCTCAATTTCCTGTTCGGATTGAATGAATGTTTCTTGCTGGTGCATGGATTATAGTTTAATCTCCACAGTTTCGCCGTACTGTAAATGGTTTTATATTATATATAAAATTGAGTGAATTTTTTTTGGAAGAAAAAAAAAAGCTTCTAAATGTTATGTTATTATGTTTATAGAGGTGTAATGATTTTTTTCAAATTTGAGTAATTTTTTTTAATGAAAATATCAATATAAAGTGAGAGGTTAGTTTAATCACTTCTTGTTAATGATGTTGGTATTAGTTTGTTGGCTTGTTGTTAATAATGTTGGATTTGAACTTGTGACCTTTTAGAAAGAAACATATGTTCTTAAGCATCAAACCCACTCAAGCTAATCATGAATACAGTGTAATACAACCATTTGATCTTTGTTTTATTTTATGCAATATAAAAACCTTTTCCACCTAATCATAGAGTAATCCCATTGTATTGTGAAAGTGGTATTATTCAACCAATTACATTAAAAATGTGGTTATATCTTTAAAAAAGGGTTTCATGTCAATATTGGTTTGAATATACTACTTACTGGAAACATTTGGACTACCATTTGGTACGATAAATATGAATTGTTGATATATTAATATAAGTAGAATGAGAGACATCATTTAGCTCTAGAAAAGTTGAACACGTGATTCTTAATAGTTTTTTTTCTTTTGCCCCTATCTTAACATTACAACACTGGTACGAAAACCCACGTGCTCCTTGAAGGACACGATTGTGAGGAAACCATCCTCATGTCAACTATCTTCTGAAATGGGTGGTGCAATAAAGGAGCCTGTGAACAAGCTAGACCATGACAAGAACGAATCCGAAGGCAAAGACTCAACTAGTAAGCTTTGCAATGGTTGCTTGGCCAAGACAAAGGAAAACCTTGTGTATGAAGTAACCTCATTAAATGTAAGCAATTATATTCAATACATGAAAGACCATGTAGTCATTGGAAAATTCATGGGCATATGGCACTCAGAAAAGGCTCCCATAGGTTGGGTAAACACTAGGTGGAAGATGAAGGGTCATATCGACCTCAAGCTGGGGTCTAAGGGTTTTTTTAACTATAATCTCCACCTGTGTGGAAGACGAAGAATAGGTTTTTGACGAAGGGCCTTATTTATTTTACTATGTTGACCTACATCTTAGATACTAGACAGTTCACTTTAGCACTAAGAAAGAAAACTTCCCTGAAGCTCTTTGTGTGGATCATAATGTATTATCTTTCACGTGAGTTTTGCGAGAAGGAAACTCTAGAAGGCATTGGGAATACCAATAGAATGAAGTGGAAATGGAAACCCTAGAAATTGATATCCCAACCCTAATTGCAAAACATGAAGAAGTACTTATGGCCGATCTCCAGATACCCTAATTGCAATAGTAACAAAAACAACTTCTACAAAATAAATTGAAAGCGGGCAAGGCCCCATCAATTCCTAGCCAATCTCGAGGGTTGAGCATTAGAACATCCCGCAAAACCCAAAAAAATCTTAATGTAGAGGAAAAGAAAAGAGGTCACAAAACCTCAAAGCAAAAACTAGAGGAAGTAGGTGCCCTCTTAATAAACTCGAAGGTAGATTATTGAATTTCCAGACAAGTGTTTCTCCTCCCAACCCAAGTTATAAAATGAAGGTTCTATCATGGAATATAAGAGAGTTGAATGTACCTAGTAAATATCACATGCTGATAGATGAAGAGAAACCCACCATTGCTTTTCTTCAAGAAACAAAATGTGACAAGGCAACAATGAGCCTAACTACTTATCTTTTTTTTTGAAGTAAAAAAGGTGGAACCTGCTATATTAAGTTATCGAAGAAACCTTGACAAAATGTACAAAGATATAGGTCTGAGCCACCAAAAATGCTGCTGTTTACTGGAAACCAGCATGGTTTGGAGAACATGTAACAATAGCATGATAAAACAAAGAAACACAATAGCATATGTCCTGCCCAGAGGAAACCAGGACAGATGGCCATAGTCCAAGTGAACATGTAACAGTAGCATGATAAAACAAATAAACAAAATAGCATAGAAGGCCTAGATACCCGGTGACCCGTCGCCCTTGCTTGTCTGCCACGTGGACCCAACTGGGATGGCGAATGCCTGCGCACAGAGAGGGCACTTTCTCTTTGCTGGAGCATTGGAGTACGCGTCAATGAGTAGGTCCAGACGTCGGCCCATGAGAAGGGCTCTGTGCTTCAGGTCTGCCATGTGGCCTCAGAGTTCGAACACCAGAGCCAGATGCTCTTCAGGGAGGGAAGTGCCATGCAAGCCATTACCCACGTCGTCGAGGATTACGTCCCTCCTTTCCACGGTCACTCCCTCAGCTCCATCTCCAGCTTCGAGCTCCATCAGCTCTGTACCAGCCGCTTCCTCCTTCCTCACTGGGCTATTCTCGTCTGCGTTCTCTTCGGCTCTGGCTTTCTCCCGTTTTTCTTCCTCGACCGTTACCTGCATGGCATGGCTGGTGGGGCTGTGGTCACCCGGCCATGGAATTTCCTCGACAATGCACCCAGGGATGTCATATGCCAGATCAATTTTAGGACTGCTACCATCCTGGTAGTTCGCCTCCATGGCTTGGGGTTCCGGGGTGGTCACCAAATCCTCCATGAACGGTATTTCTTCCACGTAACAGGTGGGAAACGCATCCGCAACACCATCCTCCGGCCTGTTTCCAAACTTAATTGCTGTGGTTTCACTGCTGCATCCTTCCCCAGTCTCTGCAATGATGGCATGCAAAGCCAATTGGTCAGCTTGCTCCTTCTTTCGAAGAATGGAGGTCACCAACGACAGAGCGCGCTCCAACTTCTCCTTCCTTTGCCGCTGCGCCTTGTGGGTGTACCAGGCCGAGCCACGGCGAGGCCTGCCCCTCTTCCTGGTCATAAATGCCAAGGAATATAAAACAATATAGTGGGGATGCAACGAAATTAGAGTAAGCCGGGACGAGAAGGAAACAGAGCTGCACTAGAGCTCCCAGATGACGGGGAGAGCCGAAGCACGAGCATACCAACTCTATCCAGGCGCTCGAAAAACCAAATTGCCAAAGGCCGGATTCACCTGGCTATCCATAAACCCTGTCATGCTGAGTGCGCTGTGAGCGAGAGTGTTCGCGCGAGGGAGGTGTCCCTCCACCGTATATCTGCTGTTATGGCCGTCTACCATCGTAAATGTAGGGCGGGTGGGTGGCAGCCATCAACATTTATGCTATGGCTTAATGCTGAGCCAGGTGTCGAAGAGCTACCGCGTGTCACCCCATCCGAGGAGCCTAACTACTTATCTTTCGAGACTCTCAATGCTCATTTTTTCAACTTAATGTTTTCTCATTCTCTCATTGTAGTGCATGTATTTAACGAAGAGTGCATGTGATATCCATGGTTGGTGTGTGCAGGTCTAGATAAGACATGTATCAGATCCATAGTGGGTGTGTTGTCGCCACAAATTCAACGTGTCAAAGAAAGGTAGAAAATGTTTTCTTATTCTCTAGATTTATTTAAAGTATAAAGAGCACAATAGACGTTGAATTTTATATGTATTTAACACAATATCAGAACTCTATAAATATACTTTCTAGGAAATTACACCTAAATTCACATTGCTCGTAGGCAACTGTATTGATAGATTGATATGGCACGAACATGTATGCATGGTTTCACTTGATTTTTGCATGATTTAAGATGAATAATATTAAGGGTTGTGTAAAAGCTTATTTAAGATCGTGCAACCTGTCTCTATTTGGTAACTATATAACTACAATGTTAATGATTAATAATAAGATTTGAGAACTCTCGACATAAGAAAACCAACTCATGACGTTGAGCTCATAAATTATCTTCTACCATATAACAACTCATAGGAGAAAATTATCTTCTAGAATATAGCAGTCCACATGAGATATTTTTACAATTAATTTGTGAATAATTCAACCGCTTAAAAGATTAGCTTAAGGTCATTTAACATAGCTGCAATTAAAAGTCTATAAAATTCATTTACATGATCAAGAATTAAGCTAAGATTATTTGTAACTCCTATTGCTATTGGTTCATTATAAAGTTCAAGAATGATTTACATGTTTACATTATGTGAATATAAGTAGAATTGAGACTTGAACAACATTGTAGATGTTGAGTTAAAATTGCTCAAACTTGATGACCGTGATTACTTGAGAACTCCTTTAAATAATTGGAGGTCCAATTTCTCTCATTAATGATAATGATATTATGATCATTGCTTATAATTATGTAAATATGGTGTATGTATTGCATACTGGATGTGACAACTTTAGTGATGTGATTACTCCATTTGTAATTTGGTGATTTATTGATAACTCATTTTCATAGTAATACATGGTTAATGGTAATGTTGACTTCCCATAAGCCCAACTAAGAAAAGAAAAATATTCCTCTATATAAAAAAAGTTACAACTACAATTATATTTGTCGGTGTGTGAGTTACAAACTTGAAATTCTAACATAATCACCCTTGATTGAAGTTGGGAATGATCAAAAGCTCCTATTAAAAGTCCTTCCATGAATTTTGTGGATAATTGTAGGGTTATTTCTAAAGAATACAAGACACACATTAATATAATGCTATTATGCTCTATTCCTACTTCAATATATAGTTGGATTTGGATCATTGGAAAGAAAAGAGTTATTCCTACTTCAATATATAGTTGGATTTGGCTCATTGGAAAGAAAAGAGTTTTAAAGGCCATTCAATGTTGATTATGAAGTTTTTTATATTAATTATGGTCATGTAATTAAGAGGTATTATAGCAAGATTTGCCTTACCACATGCAATTTTGTATAGAAAGCTTTTTTCCATTTCCCTATGCAGACTTGAAGTCTCTTTTTGCAAATCCCAGAGTTAAAGACAATATTTTTCCACATATACGCGCCTTGCATACTATATAGCATGCATATACGCATGTTGCACCACTATAGCCCACGTACATCGGGAAATGTGCCCAAAATTGAAAAATGGTGTCGGGTTTCCATGTCATGTCACGAGATCAATGATCCTCGGCCTTCCATATACTGGAAACGTTTCAACTCGACCCTTCAGTTCCATTTGAAGGCTATAAATGGACCAAATCCGAGCTATGGAAAAGAAGAGAAATAATTCAACTTTGAGAGCAAAGTTACTCTGGAGAAATTATTCACTTCACATTGAGTCTACATCCCTTTGTCCTTTAAATCTGAACACATTGTTCAGCGCCCAAGCTCTTCCCTTACTGATTGAGAACTTCATTGTCTCTCTTATATGAGCTTGCCTTTGGTGGAGGATTGAAGTGGTGGAGGCCCAACTGGAAGGAACTTAGTTTCTCGGTTCCGAACCTTGCAAACACAAAAGTCTATAACTCATTCACTTCTATTGATTATATCTTAATAAAAATACTATTTTCTCATCCAATTAATATCTTGCAAATATTTGAATTATTATTCCATGGGCGTAATTGTTATGAATGTTGATGGATTATGCTATTGAATGTGCTAACATCATATATTATCACCATATGCTTGCGTTGCTTGGTTGTTGAGGACTAGTTGCAGGTATATTGCTTTGAGTCAAGTGCTCAACAATGGAATTCATCGAATGTCTAGACGAAGTAGGCCTCTTATCTTGTATTGTTAGCATATTTGCTTATGTAGCATACTTAAGATTAGAGTTGATTTCTGTAGTCATTTCTGTATATTGTGGTTTACCCCTAGCCATAGAGAGATTTTCCTCGTAACAAGATATTTCATGCACTATTTGTTTTTTCTTTTATCATTAATTTTTTTTTAACACAAATAATAGATTTTAACCTTTTCCTTTGTCATTAATTTTTTTTAATATAAATAAAATATTTTAACTATTTCCTTTTGTCATTAATTTTTTTTTTAATATAAATAATTTTTTTTAACTTTATTTGTATTTTTGTATTCCATGTTTGATAGAGATATTACCATTATCCTCTCCCCTATTCACCTATGATATAGAAACATTGAATATAATTATGTAACAAATGATGACACCCCTATATTTACCATCGATTAATATATTTCAACATACCATCATCCTCTCCCCATTCACTTATGATATAGAAACATTAGATATAATTATGTCACAAATGATGACACCCTTACATTTATCCTTGATTAATATATTTTAACATAGTCTTATGTTTGTTACATCATTCATACATACGTAAGTTAATATTTTATTTATTATTATTATTTATTTTAAATATTTTATTTTAATGTACATTATCAATTATGTTGGTTGGGTTGAATTTTTTAGAAAAATTATATTAATAATAATAATTTATTTTTAAGGTTATAGTCAAGCTAAACATAAAATTGGTGTATAAGACCTTTTTGTCCAACAATTTTATTGATAACGTCTACACAAATATACATACCCTACCCCTTTGATTAATATAAAACAAGACTGTATTATGTTATATATGATATTTTAATAAATAATTTTACCAAATAGTAAAAGATTATATTAGGTATATCTTGTTTCATATTTTTTTTATTATATATTATAGATATATATAAATAATTTGTATTAAAATATAATTATAATTAATGTTATATGTAAAAAATATTGAATAAAAGATCATAATTTAACTTATATATATATATGTGTGTGTGTGTTATGGAGTAATAAAACTTTTATATATAATAGTTATGTTGTAGTAATGACATGTTAATATAATATTTATAATGTATATATAGGTAGAAAATATATTAAACAAATGGTTTTATTAGGTAATATTTTTAGTTTAATAAGTTTTAAGTGAATTGGTTTTGTAGTATGATATAAAATTGATTTGGATTGGGTAACAATTTATTTAGGTTATTTTAAGTGGTATGGTTTTACTTGAAAAACAACTATGAGTTAGTTTGCAAGCAATCACTAATAATTATCCTAAATGTGGATTAAATTTTAGGTGGTTTGGTTTTTCTTGAATAAAGGCTATAAGTTGGTCAACCTTTACACATAGCATTAAAGCAGTCATTAATGAATATCCTCATTGCCAACTGAATTCTAGATAAATAAAGGTGATGAGTGGTTTTACTTGAACAAGTGTTGCATGACAGAGTAGTCTCTGCCAGGTTGGAATGCGAATAAATGCACGTTGAAGTACATGTGGCATCCATGCAAAGGATGACAAATATAATAGACCCAACTTAGTTTTCTTTGAAATTTATCAAATATGAAAAAAGGACCAGGAAACAGACACATTAAACATTCAAATATATCCAACATAGTTTTCTTTGAAATTTATGAAAAATTAATACTATTTGTTACATATATATGGAATCTGTTCCATATAAAACACACACACACTAAACATTCAAATATAACAAACATAGTTTTCTTTGAAATTGATCAAAAATTAATAATGGTTACATATTTATGGAATCTATTCCACATTTCTGGAAATTTAAATGCGTTTTTCATATAGACTGGGATTGGGGCTGCTGCGGACCATAAAAAGAAATAAGTACAAGAATTAGGACTGTAGAAAGAAGAACTGTGTGACGGTAGAGAGGAAGACCTGAAAAGAAGAAATTGGAAGTTATGAGCCTTTGGATAGATATTTCTATTTAAAGAGGTAGAATAACTGGATTGATAAAGAAAACAAGATGACATCAATATAGACTTACTATGAAGACGATGGAAGCATGCCAATCGATTGTTGCCCTTCCTCGACGAGGTTGCCCATTCTCCGTTGGAACCATTCTTCAATGTAGTTTCTCATGTGGGCCACGTTGATTTCATCCTGGATTTCTATGTCAAAAAGCTCGTTTTCTAATTTCCTTAGATCCATAGAAATACTATGCAGAGCCTGTTCAATTTCTTCATTGTGTGTTGCATAGTCCAATACCCAGTTCTCGAGCTCATCTACACGATATTCAAGGATGTCGTAAAACTTTTCCAAAGACAACCCCTTTAAAATATCAAGTTGTTCATCGAAGGCTTCTTTGGTCATTGACAAGGATTTGAGGACTAAGTTTGGGTCTTGAACCTCGTTAGTACTTCCGACTAAGTCTATTTGGGTCAGATTTCTGAATAATTCTTCTTTTTATGATATGGCTTGTTCACATGATTCAACAATGAGTTGCAGGTTCTTAACTTTCTTTTGCCAGCATGATTTTAATTTTTTGATCCGCTTTGGGGAGGGGAGATCCTCTTGCCTTCTTTTCAGATCTAAGTTGTTCATGGCATGGTTGACAAAAGGGGTCAACGTCTGTTCATAGAAATGTTGATCATTTTTCAAATTCGTCTGCAAATGTTAGTGCAAATCATTTGCCCTCTTTCGAAAGGAAGCTATATTTTGTGATGTTTCCCAGGCTTCGGTAACTAGTTGCATTCTTTTCTTGATGTTATTCTCTACAAGGGTTCTACACGATGCCAGGAGGTTGGAGGATACTTTTAACTTGGCTGAAGGCGTAGCAGGCACGGTTTTGGCTAAAGGACTGGAAAACTCTGGGGTAGCAATGAAAGCCTCCTCAAATTCCTTGATGCGGTCTTTTAGTTTGGCATTCTCTGCTTCAATTCCTACAATGGAATCATCAAGAGCATCACTAGTTATGTGGTGAAATAGGGAGATTTGGGACGACAACATTTTCCTAAAGTTAATCTCTGTACGAGATCTACCTTTCTTATTTGTTACATCTCTCTTTTCAATGACCATATTTTTAGATTGGCTGTCAAAAACAACACTCTGGGATACAAAGGATTCATCTTCATAAAAAATGTCGGTCTCAACTATTTCCATTGCGGAACTATGGTGCATTATGTCTGTGGATGAGCCAACTTTTTGCATGTGCTCAATTTCAATTTCAAGTTGCATCTGTTCGCTTTCAATTTCGGGTTCGTCCACCTGTCCTACACTATTTTTTCTCTTCTTCGTCAAGGGAACTTTGTGAGAACTATCAATTTTTGTGGGAGGAGGGCTCTTATCTCCTCCTCCATTTGAAGATATCTTCATTGCTTTCTTACTGGGGTGGGTCGTTGAAGCGATGCTCCGTGATGTCGTTCTCTTGGGAGTATTGGCGGGGGAGTGGACACTCTTCTCACTGGATACTTTTCCCTATTGTCTGTACAATTCAGTCGCACTTTGCAATGTCTCTACATCTCAATTGCCAGAAGCATAATTGTTGTCGTCACTATATCCGTCTTCGGTCACGCGTCTGTGGATAAAAGAGTTGCTAAAGCCAAATGCTATTAAATGTTCTCGAAAAATCTCGTTAGGGTGAAACCCTTTTAGCATTTCACAATATGTTAGGTTCAAGTTCCTGAAATTGCCTGCGAATTCGTCAATCTTGTTGATGTTTCTGCACATGAAGCCCCCGACTTTCCAGGGCAGAGGACTGAACTGTTTTTTTTTCTTGTTATGGAAAAAATGAATCAAGTGGTTTTATTGCCTTTCTATTTCTGTAACAAACATCTTGTCTGTGATGTGGCATGGAAGGAAAGCAGGATTTTCCTTGGAGCCAAAGACCATTAATACACTGTGATTTTGCTTTTGTTCAAGTGTCCCCTTTCTGTTCAAAAACTTCGTTGCATGGCCAAACATTCGGGGAACATCCTTCCTTAACAACAAATATTTGAAAAATGACAAAAAAACAATGGGAGGCCTTGTGCCTCCATAGGGCCTGGTACCAGAATGTTACTGGGTCAAATCCACAGTTTATTTTCTTGGAAAGAGACAGCTTTGGAAACGGACAACAATGCACTATTGCGAAAATCAAGTAGGATGACATATAAAAAAAATGATTCTTTGAATCATGACAGTTGGGAACAGATTTCAATGGAAATTAGCTTCCCCCAATCGAAAATGAATTGTTCCTTGACTGTGAAGTACAAAATATAAATAACTATACGGGAAATGCTTGTCGTGGATTCTTGTCCTATTATTCTTGCAAATAGCCAAGCAATTTCTCGGAATGGATTTCTAAAGGAACTTACCTGCAACTTTGTGGTATCTTCAATAACTGTTGTCAGGTCTTCGAGGAACTCGGCTAAGATGTCCAACCCATTATCATGTTTTTCTAGGAACTGCTTGCAGTCTTGTCCTCTGAAAGTCAATGTTGGCTCCGACAATTTTAACATCTTGTGGAAGACCTGAGCTGAAAAAGAAACATGAGAATGGTTGCGCAGTGGTATAATTCTTTGGATTGAAATATATTTTTCGGCGCACCAAGAGACCACCTCCTTACAGTAAAAAACCTCAAGGACGCAGCCTGCACGAGCGATTCCAGAGATCCAAATCACTTCGTTCTAGGCATGAATAGTAAGAGTATGCCTTGGACCACTGGAATTTCTGGTCCTAATGTCCAAAGATATTCACTGTATCTCCCCAAAACTGTTGTTGACTTGCTACGATAAGTTTACAAGAACGCTTGTTTGCTCCAGACGATGATTGAAATGAAGAGTTGGAAGGGATAATATAACACTGCACAAATCTTGGTCGAATGCGTGTGAAAAAAATATCTCCTTGAGACTTTCGCTCATTAATGACAATTTCGACGGTTTTTGCATGATGCACTGTTAACATTAAAGACTAGTAATTTCACACATAGAAGTGCGAACATGGCGGATACGACAATCGAAGATTAAGCATTGGAGATTTCTTGAATGGGACAATGCGACGACCCGTGTTTGAGATGAACAATCAGAAGGGACAATTTAAATCTCTGCAGATCTTGGTTTAATGCGTATTAATGGGAGATATCCTCGAGCATTTCGCTCATTAATGGCAATGTTGACGGTTCCTGCATGGTGAGTTGTTAGCATGAAAGGTTACTAATTGCATATTAAGAAAGAAGTACGAAGGTCGTGGGGACGGGAAAGAGAAGTTAAGGAGTGTGTAATTATCGAAAGTGGTTGGGCAGGCTTCAAAATAGTGTTTCAAGGTACAAGTGTTGGAGGCGAGGGCACGCGGGTGAAATTGTATGTCTCGGAAGCTTTTGAGTGCAATATGCATAACACCGAAAAGGGTATGACAGGACAGGCCAGAGGGAAATTTGTATATTGTGGAAGTCTGGGTAATGTTTGCAGTACACGAAACAATGGAGGCGCAAACGTGAGCTTCCTTATCCCAAAACCCGCAATCGAAAAAGTGTCTCAAATATGGAATAGAGAAACGCTTGGGCGGATTCATTTTCGTTAATATACTGAAACTTGTAATATATATCGCATTACATGGAAAGATCTTTTCTGCATGTCTTTGGGTAGAAAAGAGAGAACAAGAGAAGATAAATTAATTTAAATTTGAGTAGTCGAGATTTAATTAAATTTCACTGTCTCCTCGACGCTTTTTCTTTTTAATGGCGGTCTGTACGGTTGTTGCATGATGAACTAGTAGCATTAAACCTTGTTCGGGCACAATAAATAGTGTCGAAGAATTGGAGATTTCGTGAACCCTCCAACTTGAGGAACCGCGAAAGAGATTCCATGAAATGGGTAAGTATGGAAAGCCATTGGACGGGCTTCAGAATTAGGGTGACAATGGCTCCCCAGGAGACATGACTTCCCGAGGGTCAAATTGTATGTCTCAGAACTTGAATGCAAAATGTGTACCATGGAAGAGGGGATGATATGGGAGTCCGACGGTCAATTTGTATACAGTAGAAATGACATGTTTAAGGTTCATGCACAATGAAGTGCTAGCATTAAATCTTGCCAATTGCATTTCCAAAGAGAAGTAGGAAGGTGGCGGGGGTAGGGAACAACAAGTAAGGAATGGCTTCGAAATAGGGCTATAAGATACAACCAGTAGAGTTGAGGGCCCAAGGGTCAAATTGTATCTCTCGAGAGTGTTGACTGCATAACGTGTAACATTGAAGAGGGCATGATGATGCATTCCTGCGGAAAAATTGTATATCGCGGAACTCCAGGTATTGTTTTCTAGTCATGGAATGTTGGAAACACAATCCTGAGGCCCCCAATCCAGGAACCCGCAATCAAAAAAACGAAAGGGCGGACTCGATACACAATAAATGTACAATGTCATGGAGATATAGCCAACTTAGGGCTAAGTATTGAAAGGAACGACGAATGGTTGGGATCGTGATGGGGCATTCCCGTGGACAAATTGTATATCGCGGAATTTCGGGCATTGGTTGCAAGTTGCGGAAGGTTCTAAACACAATTTTGAGGCCGTCAATCCAGGAACCCGCAATCAAAAAAGTGTCCAAGTATGGAATAGGGAAACGTTGGGCTAGACTTGTTTTCACTAATATATTGAAATTTGTAATAGTTTTGCCATTAGCTGGCAAGATCTTCTTTGCATGTTTCTGGACAAGTTCTGTAGGGATGGTTAGTCCTCGAGACTTCTGTTTATTAATGACGATACTTACGGTTGTTGCATGATGGAATTTTAGTATTAAACCTTTGGTGTTGCATATTTGGAAAGAAGTACGAGGATGACCAGAACATGAAACAATTACCAGGAATTAGAGATTTCATGAACCCGCCAACAGAAGGATCCAAAATAGGGTGACAAGGCCCCCCCGAAGACGTGAGGCCCCGACGGTAAAATTGTATCGCTCGAAACATTTGAATGCATAATCTGTAACACATAAGAGAGGATGATGTCGAAATCTGGTAGTCAATTTGTATATAGCAGAGGACCGAGTACCAATTATTTCGTACCAGTGTGTTCAATTCTCACTAGTAAGAGCATAATTACTACATATTAGGAAGAATGGGAAGTTAGTGGGGATGGAAGGCAGTGAAATATACTTTGAAACATTTTTGAACCGTGGAAGAGTGAAGCTTGCGAGTTTGAGGAGTCCGCAGTGGAATTGTAGATCATGAAAGTTTTGAGTGCAAGATGTATATCACGAAACAAGAAGCAACAGAGTTCGAACGCGCCAACCCGAAAACCACGGTCATAAAATTGGCTAAGTATGTAAAGGAATAACGATCGACCGGATTCGTCATGTGAAGATATAGATGGAGATGAAGATATGTCAGCCCGCCAATGCTGGAACCCGCAGTCATAGAAAGGCGACTAAGTATATAACCAGAAAGTGATAATACACATGAAGAAGAAAAGGGAAAAAGGGCTAAGGAATCCACGGTGGAATTGTAGATCATGAAAGTTTTGAGTGCAAGATGTATATCACGGAACAAGAAGCAATAGAGTTCGAATGCGCCAACCCGAAAATCGTGGCCATAAAATTGGATAAGTATGGAAAGGAACAACGGTCAGTCGAATTCGTCATGTGAAGATATAGATGGATATGAAGATATGTCAGCCCGCCAACGCTGGAATCCGCGGTCATAGAAAGGCGACTAAGTATATAACCAGAAAGGGATAATACACAAGAATAAGAAAAGGGAAAAAGGGCTAAGGAGTCTGTAGTGGAATTGTAGATCACGAAAGTTTTCAGTGCAAGATGTATATCATGGAACAAGAAGCAACAGTGTTGGAAAGCGCCAACCTGACAACCACGGCCATAAAATTGGCGAAGTATGGAAAGAAAGAGAGGTCGGTCGTATTCATCACGTGAGGATATAGATGAAGATGAAGATATGTCAGCCCGCCAACACTGGAACCCGCGAGCATAGAAAGGCGACTAAGTATATAACTAGAAAGCGATAATACACAGGAAGAAGAAAAGGGAAAAAGGACTGAGTATCTCATAGAAGAACATCTATTGTTCATTTATTAATGTCAATCTTTTCGAACCCCTGGTGAGTTCTTACTAGTCAAAGCATAAATTGCAGATCACAGAAGTTCTTTGGGTGCAAGATGTATATGACGGAACATGGGACATAAGTGTTGGATACCGCAAACTCAGGACCCGGTGAACAGATAATTGGCTAAGTATTGAAAGGGACCGCGGTCGGTCAGGCTCATGGTGTCAAGATATAGATAAAGAGCTGCCGATTTGCGAATCCAGGAGGCCGTGATCATATAGATGCGACCAAATATAGAACCACAAAGGGATAATAGACGGGGAGAAAAGAGGAAAAATTAAAATAGAAAGTGTTTATATTTATTCCGATAGTATTCATATTAATATATATTAATAGATTATTTCTGGTCCAAATGTAAATCATCTTCCAATTTACAGGATCTTGTTCGGTTCACAAAATTCGTTGAAATCCATAAGCAATAGAAAGGAAAAAAATGGTGGATGGTTGGGCTTGTGACAAGGCATTCTAGTGGACAAATTGTATATCGCGGAACTCCAGGCACTGTTTGCAAGTTGTGGAAGATTCGAAACAGAATATTGAGGTTGGAGATTTCGTGAACCTGCCAACGTGAGGATCCAAAATAGGGTGACAAGGTCTCCCTAGTAGATGTGAGGCCCCGGCGGTCAAATTGTATAGCTCAGAACCTTTGAATGCATAATGTGTAACACGAAAAAGGGGAGGATGTCGGAGTCCAGTAGTCAATTTGTATATGGCGGAGGTCCGGGCGCCAATTCTTTCATACCAATGTGTTCAGTTGTCACTAGTAATAGCATAGTTAATGTATATTAGGAAGGACGCAAAGTTAGTGGAGATGGAAGGCAACGACAGATACTTTGAGACATTTGTGAACCCTCGTAGAGTGAAGCTTGTGATTTTGAGGAGTCCACGGTGGAATTGTAGATCATGGAAGTTTTGAGTGTAATATGTATATCATAGAAGAAGAAGCAACTGAGTTCGTAGGCGCCAACCCGACAACGACGACCATAAAATTGGCAAAGTATGGAAAGGAACAACGGTCAGTCAGATTCATCATGTGAGGATATAGATGGAGATGAAGATATGTCAGCTTGCCAACCCTGGAACCCGCAATCATAGAAAGACGATTAAGTATATAGCCAGAAAGCGATAATGGACCGGGAGAAGAAAAGAGGAAAAGGGCTAAGTATCTCACAGTAGAAAATCTACTTTTTTGCTTATTGATGCCAATATTTTCGAACTCCTGGTGAGTTCTCATTAGTAAAAGCATAAATTGTAGATCACAAAAGTTCATTGGCTGCAATATGTATCTCCCAATTTCTAGGATGTTGTTCGATTCACAAATTTCATTGAAATCATGGAAGTTTTGAGTGCAAGATTTATATAACGGTACAAGAAGCAGGAGAGTTCGAAAGCGCCAACCCGAAAACCACAGCCATGAAATTGGCCAAGTATGGAAAGGAACAACGGTCGGTCAAATTCATCATGTGAGGATATAGATGGAGATGAAGATATGTCAGCCCGCCAACCCTGGAACCCGCGATCATAGAAAGGCGAATAAGTATATAACCAGAAAGCGATAATAGATGGGAAGAATAAAAGGGGAAAAGGGCTAAGTATGTCACAAAAGAAAATTTACTGTTCATTTATTATTGCAGATCATGAAAGTTCTTTGGCTGCAAGATGTATATGACAGAACAGGGGACATAGGTGTTGGATACCACAAACCTAGGACCCGATGGCTAGATAATTGGCTAAGTTTTGGCCAAGAGAATTTTTTTACATTTATTCCAATAGTTTTCATATTAGTATATATTAATAGATTATTTCTGTTTCAAATGTAAATTATCTTCCAATTTGCAGGATGTTGTTCGGTTCACGAATTCATTGAAAACAATAAGATATATATATATATATATATATATATATATATAAGAAGAAGAAGAAGACACTGCAATATATGCAAGATATTGAACAGGAACATGACATCAACACTTGAGTTGCCTTGTTGTAACAGTCATTTATTCATTCTATTTACGGGACCCGAAGAATGAAAGCAGGATGAGTCCTCCAATTTTTTTCTTTAAGTACAGGGAAAGCGCCACATAAGTATGGCCTATGACAAATTATTCTTCCATGTAAAATGTAAGGAACAAACATAGCAACCTTTATTTAAATCGAAGTACTGGGCAACAGAAAGAAAAGCTTGTCGTCCATGTTTAACGACACACACAAAAAAGGTACTAAATAAAATGAAAAGCAATACCAGAGATTGGAAAACACCATTAAAAAAACCCGCAAACATTCTATATTCAAATAATATGGGTTACAAAATACATCTGAGATTATTTGCCACAATGACTACGATATGGCCTGCCGCCGACCAAAAACAATATGTACAATACTGAAGCTTGTGAATAGTCTTCTTGATGATCAAATGCTTGATTCGTAAAAAACAACGAGTTGAATATCAATTTCGGGTCTTGGACTTCATTGATGTTGCAAAATAGATCTATCCCAACTTTTTGAATAACTTGTCTCTTCTAGATATGGCCTGCTTGCATTGGCTGGTTATTCAACATTCCATTCTTTGTTAAGTGTTAATTTCCTTCTGTCATTGAAAACTTGGGGTTTAAGGTGCCTTCCTTGTAATTTTCTTGACCATTGACATCGCAGACAACTTAGAAATGTGATTCAGGCCCAATTCAAATTTGAGGGAGTCGTTTTATGTGTCGTCAGCTTTGGGAAAACAAATCCTGTTAGGCAACAAAAGATGAGACAAAAAAAAAATCAAGTATGTTGTGACTGTTATTCTCCCTGTATTCGATCATCTGTTTGTTTGAAAAGGCTACCTGAAGATTTGTATGTTGAACTTATTTATTTTATTACGGTAAATTGGAAGGGACGTCCAAGCCAACTGCAAAATGTTCCTATGTTGAAGCACATAGCTTCTTCCAACAACACAGGTCTGGCAAGTGTATCAAATGCTGCAGATCACATCAAAATATATCTTTCGTCGTAGGGGTGGCAGACATGGCGGCCCACAAAAAGGTCTGGAATGTTTGGAAGTGACGCCAAATATTACTCCAAGCCCGGATACACTCAGAAGGAAACTATAAAATTGGATACCAACGAACATGAGAAACTGTATGCACGTTTGAATCAACATTCTAAAATTATAGAACGTTTTATGCCAAAGTTGTAACAGAATTGACAAACAACCAGTTTCTATGTCAAATAGTGTTTAGCAACCTCTGTATGCAGTAACCGACTCGACATATAATCAAATTTTGATCACTATTAATACTAATGTCAAGTGTAAGAAGTCGTGATCCTAGGTTCCAGGTAGTTTCACCTCCAGGAATCCACATAGGTGGTCATCCCAGGCTCCAGATAGCTTCGGCTTCAGACATTGACATTGGCGGTGGTGACGGAAACAATGCTACTGACTATAGTGCGACAATGCGATGAACAAGCAGGGTTGTCATTGTCAAAGCACTTAAACTGCAGGATTGTCAGACCCACAAAGAACATCATCTTTAGTGTTGCTTTCTCACGAAATCTACAATATTGCTTTGAGTCCATAAATCTTTGGACGTTGGGTGCCCTGTGCGATAATGACCTTGACATTAGGTACATGCCAAACATCTATTATCTGACATTGCAGTGTTAATGGAATTGACATAGTGGACGATGACTCAATTGCATTGGCACAAACAATATTAATTTTGTGATTAATTAACATCCTTGAAGGATGTGAATCCCAAACAATGCCTAAAATTTTTCGAACAACCGTCTGTTAAAAAAATACATTGTTCTATATTTAAAAAAATAAGAAATTGTATGGTTTGAACATTTTTTTTTTCAAATATTGCATCAACTGCAACAAAAGAAATTCATTTTCCTTATCCAAAGCAAGGGAAACAACAGGATGATTGACATTAGGTGGAAAAAGATCTGAAAACACACCACTACATTAAGGTCTCTTCTAAAGAATGAAATAAAATGATTACATGAAGGTGGTAGTAAAAGGTGATTTTCAGAAAGCAAATCATTACCTGAACACGCAAAACTTCTTGTAGAAGGTGGTAGTATAAAGTAATCTTCAGAAAGTGTTGCAAGGTCCATAATCCAGAAATCCTTCCCATCAACTTTTTCCAGTTACATGTCGATGCAGGGATTAGAAAGTTTTGACATCGTCATTCCCTGGTTATATACCCACCTTCAAGTAGGAGGGGAATATTCAGGTAAATAGGCACAACCCATCGACCCAGATGCAATCATATGCGTAGGAGTAGTAAAATAAAAAATGTGCAGTAGCGATAGAAAATTGTTTCTACGTGGATTCTGTAACTACATCCAGAGGACAGTGAACAAACTTTGACAAAGAATATGGCTTTTTTTCAAGTCTATTACCACACCCAAAAGTAGCTCAACAAAATTTGTAATAGAAACTTCTGTAAATTTAGTATGTCGTTTTAACCACCCATACGGTTTCTCTTACTCGTGACAATCCAAATCTATAATTTCCTTCTGAGTACATTCGTGAATGGAGTAATATTTTGCGTCATTTCCGAATATTACAGATCATTTTGCAAGCCACGGTAAGTGTGACTCCTCTGACGGAAGACAAATTCTTGTGTGCTCTGCAAAATTTGATACACTTGCCAAATCTGTGTTGTTGGAAGAAACTATATACTCTAACGAAGGAGCATTTTGTAGGCGACCTGAAAATACCTTCCAACTCCCAGGAAGAAAACAAAGAATATCAACAAACAAATCTCCAGGCAGGCCTTTCAACCAACCAAAGCATCGAATACAGGGAGAACACCAATCAGAAGATACTTGTTTTTTTTTTTTTTCCCTGTCTGAGTTTTTGTTGGCTAACAGAGTTTTTTTTTGGCTCAAAGATCACGTCACATAAAACCATTCTCTCATATTTCAATTGGGCCTCTATGGCATCTCTAAGGTGTATTACATGTCCATGACCAGGAACATTAGAATGAAGGCACCCTAAATCCCAACTCTTTGATGATAGAGAGAAATGGGAATAAGTATTTAAAATGAAATGGGAATAAGTATTTAATAGCACTCAATAACATTCCCATATTCGAGCAGATTCTCAAATATGATAACCTGTAACATATGCACAGTATTAAAGATGGACATGACGTCAAGACCTCTGTGGATGACATGTTCGTGGATGGCAGCGTGGTAGTACAATATTGCATTGTTGCTATGATGATGCCTTTAAAAAACTAAAATAGCCAATATTTTTTTTGCAAATTCAAAATGCCAATCTTTTTGCTTATTAATGCCAATCTTTTCGAATATGTGCGCTAAATAGAGACTAATAGCACGTAATAACATTCCCATATCTGAGCAGATTCTCAAATATGGACATGATGTCAAGACACGCTCATGGATGGCAGCGTGGTAGTACAATATTGCATTGTTAATATGATGATTCCCTTAAAAAACTAAAATAGCCAATATTTTTTTTGCAAATTCAGAATGCAAGCAAAAAACATTATCAGATCCCATAATATTCGCTTGTTTATGCATTTTAATGGGATATGTCCTTGAGCTTTCCGCTTATTAAAACTAATCTTTTCGAACCTGTCTGGTCGGTTGTCACTTTTAAAAGCATAATTAATGTGCATTGGGAAGGGCAAAAGGTGGTGGGATGGAGGGGAGCGAAAAAATGCTTTTAAACTTTTTTGAACCTAGGAACGTGTGAACCCGCGAAACTTTGAAGACTCGACTAAGTATGGAAAGGCAGGTCGGACATACAGACTCATCATAGGTAGAGGCAGGGTTGGGAGTTCGAGGAGTCCGGGGTCAAATTGTAGAGCACAAAAGTTCTAGGTGCAAGATGTATACTCTGAACACGAGTTACCATAGTTCGATAGCACCCATCCATGAACCCGCGTTCATAAAATTGGCTAAGTATGAAATCGAACGGTGGTATAGAATCCGCCATGAAGATGACGATTTGTCAGTTCTCCACACCAGGAATCCACGAGCATAGAAACGTGACAAAGTATAGAACCAAAAACACATAATAGAGTGTAAGAACAAAAGGGGAAAACGAGAAAGTTTAGAAGAAATTGGATAAATATGCAAACGAACAACGATCGACCAGACTCGTGATGTGAAGATATAGATGGAGATGGTGATTTGTCAATTGGCCACCCCGGGAACCCACGAGTACAGAAACGTGGCAAAGTATATAACCAGAAATGCACAATAGAGCGGAAGAACAAAAGGTAAAAACGAGAAAGTTTACAAGAGGAAAAAGAAAGGGAGAGAAGAACTTTATCGTTCAGACAACAAGACTTACTCTCATAACTATGAAGGCATAGGAAGACATTAACCATGGGGAACACATCGTCGGCTATGGAATATAGTTGGAGCCCAACAAGCACTGGTTGAAGCCGTAGAAGATGAAATTTACATTGGCTGCAAAATTTTGCATATTATTCTATCTTAATAGTATTTTCTGGGGAGCCAACTGCAAAACAATGTAAGAACAGATCCAACTGCATATGCAACACTCCAACATCACAAAGCTTAAGAAAACAAGAGTAAGCAACAAAGAACAACCCAGTTAAGAAGCACCAAAAGGGCCAACTGCAGCCGCAGGACCTGAACCCTGGAAAGTTGAATCAAACAACAATAAGCAACATCCATTGAACAAAAAAAGCAAGCACCAACCAGTCGAACATGAACATTATTGGCCAAATTTCATCGCACACAAAATTGTATCAAAAGATTCAGAGAAAAATGTACTGCAACACATCTATCAACCAAATAGTTCAGGCTGTGAGACTTGTCACGTAAAATTCAAGCTAGGAGGACCGTCTAAAGGCCAATGTTCGACACAAAACCTACCTCCATCACATAAAAAATGACACATCGCAATAGGAAATCGTATTACAAAGATGTTCTGCAAGAGGATTTCAACCTAGGCATCCCTAGTACTCAAATTTCCCACCTGTAAACTACAAATATCAAGCGAAAATAAACACGGCACCCAATCCCACCCATCAATGGGGAAAGACAGAAGGGCAGTTCCAATAGCTGTTGCATAACCCCAAGTGTGCAAACTACAACAAGACCAACATGAAAACATGCAAACAAGAACAACAACATCAAGCAAATAAGAAATCAGTGAACATACAAGAAACAAGCATGAACCAGTGAACCAACAATGCCACTGAAGAACAATATTGGTGACATTGACTGCAGAGAACATTGCATATAAAAAAAATGGGAAAAAATGTATTGTAACAAGCTTGTTAAGTAAACATTTATGACTGTGAAGCCTGTTAGGTAGACATTTAAGTCTGTCAGAACTGCTCTGTAGACATCTAAGAAAGAATGCAGTGTGCCGGCTCTATTATGTACAAAAAAGAAACATTGATTACATTATTTTATAAAATAATAAAAAAGAAAAAAATAGTAACAATAGTTTGAACAGTAGAACCTATGTAAGTAAACAAAAATTATTCAAAAGACATAACTTATAAAAAACTGACTATCTATCTTCAAAAGTTTGGATACCCAAACATTTCAAGAAAAAAACAGGAAACTAATAACAACTCAGAAAGACCGTATATGATAAAAAAACTTTGGATATGGTAACATATAAAACGTTGGGAATAGCGAAGCTGACAATAAGACCTCCAATCTGTTATCCAATCAGATCACGACATATATGTTATTTTTTATTATATAAAAATCAAAATTTTGAGTTCCCTAGCTCCAACAATAGATATTATGAAAATATTTGTGGTCAAAGCACAAACTAATATGAAGTCTACAAATTATTGATTGCTATAGTCCCTCTACGCCTTCGGCAGGGACTAATAAAGGCTACAAGTTAACAAGTATTGACAAATGAAAACCACAAATAACCATTCTCAATATCAATTGAAAACTAAATTATAATAAATTTTATCATCTTAAAATAATAAACCTTAATATATAGAATTGAGAGTTGACTTCCAACCTCAAACTTTTAATGAATAAATATCATTAATTTTAATTTGTTTTTTGTGTTCTTAATAAGAATCCTCAAAAAATTATTTAAAACAATTTTTCAAGAAAGGGAGGTAAGTTAAACTTTGAGGCAAAAGACAAAAAGAGTATCAAAATAAACTTTTAAAAGGGGAGTAAAAAACATATAAAATGGCTATAGAGCTTTGGTTACAACAGATACGAAAATAAAAGATTAACTAGCATACCCCTTAAACCCGCTAATGGGAATGCCAAGGTAATTTGAGGGAAGTTTTCATATTAAGATTTCATACTTCATACTTCTTGGACCATCATGCGTCACTCTTGACCTTTTTTAGTAAGACAATTTGTTGATAATTGGCTAACAAATAGTAGGAAAATAATCTTTTCTTTTTGTTAGAATTTTACAAATCAAATTTTTAATCAATTCAGAATTTTGTTGAATTATTTAAGCACAAGATTTTACAATGTATGCAAATAGGTGTTACAATTTATATCATTACATATAAATGTTATTCATTCTTTTTCGACGTCCCTTTATATTTTTCTGATCACGGAAAGAAAACAAAACCTCTTAAATACATGAAAAATAGACCTCTTCATTCCATCCCAATTTAAAACCAACCACGATTAGTGTCTCTGTACCAATCCCTTTCCAGTTCAAGCTATATTTGTTCCCCAAACATTCTGGACATACCTAAATGGAATGACAAATCCCAAGGTGAATGTTAAATTGTCGTTCGCGTTAGTTTTGGTACAAGTAGCTTGTGCTAATAACATGCTACACTCCAAAAGGAGATAGCCATATACATGGAATATAACTTTTTCTTCTCTAGATTTTCCTGTTTGCATTTTTTTAATTGGAAGTAGAGCTGAAAGGAGAGAGCCATAGACATGGAATATAACTTTTTCTTCTCGAGATTTCATGTTTGTTTTGTTAAAATTGCAAGTAGAGCTTGTTATCGCACAAACTGTAGGTTGGGAAAAGCCCAAGCCAATCCACAAGATGGCGATAACTATGGGAGAGTCTACCCATTGTCATGTTAAATAAACTCTCCCCTCGCTTTAGTGAAGTATAAATCCAACCAAAAGGGGGAATCTCGGGTGACCCTAGGGGGAAATGAGATAGAAAGTGAGGTTATGGAAATCATACCCCTATAGGTCAAAACACTAAGTGGAGAATGTCTTGGAAACAAGTCTTGGAGATAGTCAAAGGTTGCCAAGTGCTTCAGTACCCGTGGAAGATTGTTGTACCTGCCTGAGACACAAGAAAACACAATATACAAGATCAAAAATATAATGGACAAGCAAGTGAAACTTGTTGTCTCAATTATCAGAAGTATATAATGATATAAATCAACAATGAAATGATAAGAAGAGTTTCCAAAGAAGTCACTAAAAGTCCAAGAAAATGTGTAAGAGACTAACTAGCAATTACTAGTGTAACTCAAGTATGATAGCACAAGACTTTCGAAACAATTAAATGTCGTTAGATACAAGGATTGAAGGGATATTATTGGAGCCTTATGGTTGTATAAAACAAGTCCCGCAATAAAAAAATCCAACCACCAAAACTTGCAAGTAAACCACCCAAAAAACGCACAACAACTAGTAGATTAATTTGGTAGCTTTCTAGCAAACTTTGACGGTTAGAAAATGAGTAAGTTTGAAAGTTATGAAGTATTTTGCTGCATCCCTAATGGATGTAGCTTTTAAGTAATGACAACAATAAGAAATCCTTAGCCAAAGAAGACGCTTTGGTGGCCTTAGCAAGCCTAAAGCACCAAGAAAATATTTCAATTTAAACAATTTCAATATCTTGTTATTTCACGTATACCAATGCAATGATTTATTTCTCCAATGCAAGAGATTAGTGCCTTGAACTATTGGGTTATGGAGTCCTTTAATGAAATAGCTAGCTGTTATCACTGAAAAATCATCTGCAACATTGCACACAATGGTTGAAGAAAGACATCAATGCTAGTAGTAATTAGTCCACCTACAACACTAAAATCCATCAAAAGACAAAAAATGATATAATTGGGTCAAAAATCAAAGTGCGCAAATTCACCAAAGGAAGCGCGCTCATAATGCGCAGGCTAACACATCCCTCAGGAAGTGTGCGACTTTTCAGGCCCACAGACACACATTTTGTGCACTGTGTGCGAAACATGCTTCATTACTCCGCGCATTTTGTGCGCCTGTCAGAACTGTAGCCCGCACATAAGTCCAGTTTTTCAAATTGTAATGGTTTTTATGAATGGTTTGAGGGCCCCTAGCCTTCGGATTTTTATTTTCCTGCACTTTGTAAAGCAAATACACTTCACCTAGAGTCCTTTCTCACAAGAAAGGTGAGCTACCATAGACACTTTGGGGTAAAAAGAATCACTATTCTCCTTTTTTGCTTTGTTGTCACATGGATGGCTCATTTGGATTTTAAAATTTTTAAGTGGAAGTTATTGCTTTTCATACACAATCACTTAAATTGAGACTAGAAATTAATTTTAAGCCTCAAGTATGCTCTTCCCCTGCACCCTAGTGTGATCTCAGGAATCGGAAAAGGTGGTTAAAAGGACATTTCATCTCTCTTAAAAAAAAATCTTTAGGAGAGGACAAAGCCCCCCTAGAGTTCCTCTTAGTTTTGGAAATCATCTTTAAGCTTTGTAAGGGCCCATACATGCCCACAAGTTTACAATCTTAGGATAGTTTCTAAATGCTTTCTTAGTTTAAATCACACTCTAGGAAAGTTTAAAGATCAAAGTAACATGCACATACATACCCACATGTGTGCAAATTCTAGGATAGTTTCAAAGCTTTCTTAGTATAGACAACATTCTAGGGAGTTTAAAGGATTTGTAAGGAGCCATATGTCCACATTGCTAGTTCTTTAGGGCTTTAAATATTCTGGAAGGTTGTACCAAAGACACATAGTAATCTAGGTAAGAAGATTTGTAAGGACCACGGGAAGTCCACATGCTGCAATCTCACATTTAAACTTATTAAAATATTTTCACACTTTTCACTTTCTTGCACACAAATCCACTCCTCACACACATAATTTCTATTAGAATAATGGAGGTCGAAGTAGGAGTTCTTCAAAGGAATTCTGAAAGATCTGACTACATCTTTGGAAATTATCCACACCAATTAATTCAAATGAGGTTGGTCCATGACCCGGATCTCTTAGCTCACCACATGTAATTTTTTTCTAAAAACGCACTAAATTTTCCTCCACGGGAGGTGCAAAAAGATTTTTTTTAGTCTAGGTAGGATCTCAGGGGTAGGCATTCAAATAACCCCCCGTTATCAGGTTCTCACATTTTCAAACAATAGAAGTTGATAAATAAGGAACTTTCAAATCCTCCAAGTCAAGTGTTCCTATACCATAAGGCAAGGAGATCACCGTGAAGGGTTGAAGGCCGAGGTCCGGTTGTTCTGTGCATCCCTCCTTGAGTCACCCAACTCTTGTGAGGGCATCCAACCTATGACCCATTTATGAGGCCGAAAATATAAATGTCACACTTTTACTAAGGTACTTATTGGCCAAACTTAGGATATCTACCCAGGTGGCGATTGTGGGTTGCAATCGCACCTTGATCAGATTTTGTGTGGCTATTCAGAAATATCACCAACTCTTTTGGGATATGCACCCTTTACCCCTCATTATAACTGATTACTTCAACCTTCACTATTTCCTCTTTAGGTGGCTTTAGAGTCCACTTTGAGTGCTATTCGAAGGTCTAGTGCTGAATTGAGAGGAAGGACGATAAGTCTTTTAGGACACACACATTTGTTTTTATTTATTCCCCCACGTGGACAAAATCCACCTATCCACATGCTTGTTTATTTTACAGTTTATTTATGTATGTAATTGTGAGTTATACTATCTTGTGAAGGTAAAAAATATACAAATCTCTTGTTCATTTATTTCTCCCTTGTCACCATTTACAAACATTCACTTTGCTAGTTGGAAACCATAGGGGAACCACATAATCCCCATTGTTCTAGACGCTTGCAAAATCTCCCTCCTATTCTAGAGGAGTCCCCAATCTTGCTAACTCACCAACTCAACCATCTCACACGCCCGTGAGTGCTACTATTTTGGGATCAACTTTACTTGGTTCCACTTTGCTTAGGCCCAATCCCCAAGGTCATCCATCTATTAGTTCTCCTTCAAAAGGAGGCGGGGGGAAAACTTCTTCTCAAGGGAGAAGTACAAGCCCACCAAATCCCTCTCAAGGGACAAGTCCATTACCTACTCACACAATGGCTGGAACTAATCCTCTGCCAAATCTCTCTATGCCATACTTGGTATCCCTCAACATTCCTGATTTAACCAAACTCACGAATGATCCCATTTTACATGACCCCACTTGGCCCAATATGCCTACAAAATTGCCTTCAGATATTCCAAATTTTGAAGGAAAACCAGGGGAAGATACCGCCAACCATGTTATGACCTTCCACTTATGGTTATGTTCAAACAACATCATGGATGATTCCATCCGCTTGATTTTATTTCAAAGAACCCTCACAAGCTCATCAACCAAATGGTATGTGGACAAAAAATCAGTCTCCCATGTGACCTTTGAATCATTGGCCAAGGCCTTTTTGTCCTTTTTCCAATTACCAGTTCCTCATGACACTAGTTTAGAATTTCTCTCGGATTTCAAACAAACCACTGCTATCCATATAGCCGACCACATCCATGAACGACGTCGATGATGTAGTTTTTGTAAAGCGAAAACCAACAAAGAACAACGTCTTGATTGGTTTCTTAAATCACTCGTCTATGTTATTTCCAAGGATGTAGCATCCACTTTTCCTCAGTTAGAAGAGGAATCCATCAACACGACCCAACAATTTGACCTCATCTATGCTCAATCAGGTTACTTATACACAATATTCCCTGATGCACCCAAACCCATACCATTTGTCTAGGACAAACCTAGGATGTCCCATGCTACAGATGGGTTGATTGGTTCTATGACCCATATCTACCCTTACGACCACCCATCACACACTTATGGTGCACATCAATATCCGTAACCATATGGAGGGACGTCTTATTACCCTCCTCCCACTCACCAACAGTCATATCATGTTGCCCCCCCTCCACCATTAGGTGGACCCCCACCGATACCCATGATGCATCCAGTCTGCCAACCAAGTACGAGTTCACCCTCAACCTCCACATATAACCCTAGGAGTAGTGGAAGTGCATCCACTTCCGACATGCCATATGGCTCGTCTCCACAGAACAATCCATATTTTCCATTTCTTGGTCCTTCACAACCGATTGCTCCTCCATCAGGACAACCACATGCCGACATTAACTTTGTTCAACCCTCTCCCATTCAACAAGTTCATAATTTTGAACAATTGAATACGAAAAATCCGATGCATCAGTTGAATAATTCCAAGAAGAAAGGAAAAAAACAAAACAATAACAACCCGGGACCAGTAGGAAATAACCCCAAACAAAACCATCCCACTTGGGGCAACCAGAATCAAGGAAACCAAAACCCTCAAGGGGGAAACACTAATAATAAAACACGACAAGGGAAGAACAATAACCTCATAACTAACTTCCCTTGCACTCTATGTGGTGAGTATGGATATTATACACACCACTGCCCCCAAATTGTCGATTTCAAATGGATGAAAGCATCCATGAATACACAACGCCCTCCAGTGCCACCTGCCCCTTAGCAGGACCCAAAAATAAATGTGCAACCACCACCTCCGATTGTTTTGAAAAACTTTATTCCACACCAAGGTGTGATGAATACCTAACATGCGATAATCCCCGCCCTACCACAAATGGGACAATATCAAAATACGGGTCCCAATCAACCTGGAAATCTGAGTGATTGCAACATCGTCCTTACCAACGAAGAAGAGATTATTTTGAAAACACGCGGTCATCAATACGGTGTTACCCCTGAATCTACCCCAACCACCTCAGAAGTGGCCCCAACTACAACCGGACAACCATTGATGATTCCACGCCCTAACACTGAACCAAACCCCTGTATACCCCGTATGCCTTTATGAAGGAATGTACATAACCATCATGCTAGGGAAGCCCATAATTAAAGTCCAGTCAACAACTTAGCACAGTGTCAGGCAACCATGTCTGTATTGGAGGTCCTCCAAACATGTCGATCTCAGCAGAAATCCTTGTTTTTTGCCTTAGGGGTAGTCGGCCCGGTTGATACTCGACTCATCACCTTTGATCTCGATAACAAAGAACCATGCCTCCCTACCCTGGTAGATTTTCAGATACTAGTTAAGATTTGGAACATCATCGTTCATCGATGCATCATCGATGAAGGTGCATCCACATGCATCATGTCCAAAGTAGTATGGAAAAAACTTGGCTCACCTGAGCTAGTACCATCAGTCATCACCCTGAGAGCATATGACAATCACCCATCATCCCTTGAAGGGATCTTCCAAAATGTCCCTGCAGAACTTGGGGGAAAAACCATCCTCATTGAAATTGAAGTTATCAATACCCCACTTGATTACAATATCTTGTTCGTCTGGAGCTACATGTATGCCATGAAGGCGGTATCCTCTTCTGTGTTTCGTACGATAATGTTCCCCCACAATGGGAAAATCATCACCATCAACCAACTTACACATTACGAGCCTAATCATTCCACCAACATTGATAACATCCTCCCCCTTGTCCGCACTAGCTTGGATGCATTTTCAATCATTGACATGGGCCCTGGAATATTCGAGGACCCATCCTTGTTGGGGGCATATCATGGAGCACCACCTCTTTTGCACCATTCTATTTCAGTACAAGTGTGTGTAGTGACTTCTAATGGAACATATATCAGAGGCAATACTCCTCTCATAGAGGCCCCTACCTGCATCGAAATTCCACTAGTCGAAGCACTATTACCTCAAGAATTCCCTGAGAACCCCACT
>ML803409.1:70618-90766 GCA_009831015.1 Picea engelmannii
ATACCGGTTTGGGAGACAGTCCCCCAAGACATTACCCAAATCCCATTTTTCTACCCTCCACCTGGAGTTCAAGCATTCCAGGTTGCTGCTACTCTCACCCTTCCAAACATGGTTCTTTCCATCCTTGTATAGTATCTCCATCTACCCGTTATGGTTCCTACACCATCTCTCCCTCCTCAAACAAAGGGATTACCGATGCAGATCCCAGTATTGGCTCCTGCCACATCACCCTCGCCCCCACCTAGAAACACCACCACCACCACTAGGGGCAGACGAAAGAAGAACGAGTCCATAGCTCCGCCCCCTCCCCAAGCTCAACCTCCTTGCGCACTATGCGAAAGAGACAGACACCCCACTAACATATGTCCTACTCTTCCTGAGTTACACAATCTTATCCAGCTCCCTAAAGCAACCACATTTCTTGCTACTCCACCAAATACATCCACTGCTACTACAGAGTCCTCAACCACACGCAATAAAGGGTTACGAACCAAATTCGCTTGTGCCATATGTTCAAAATATGGAAATTACACTCATCATTTCCCAACTCTACCTCAATTTCGCCAAATGTTAGCCGCAATACGCCACACATCCCAACCATAGTCCCCTCAGTCACTCCCCATAAAGGCTCACATTACTAACATTTGTTATATTTTGTCATCAATACCCGAGCAAACGAGGTACCATACACATTATCGTGACATTTGCTTTATGTCCAACATGCCCTCGCACCCTATATGCGATATCCCTTCTTCGTCCTCACCACTTGAGAACCATAACACTTATCCATTGATAGTTCCCCCTGTCACCTCCCCGGATCCCCTGTATTCTCACATTTTCCACTGCGATGAAGATATCCTAGAGGAAATCACTACCCTTGATTTCCCATGGAATGCGCTCCATCATCGAGCACTTTTCCTTTCACAAGAGGCCTTTCACCGTCCTATCCAAGCCTCTATGTGCGCAATCGAAACCAAGGATTTTATTCCTTCGGGGCATATTGACTGGTTCAAAAACCCTATCCCCGCCCTCGATGCTTTTGAAGAAGGAAACATGGCCAATATCTGCCCCACAGTCAAAATTGACATTTCTTTTAAATCGGGAATCGTAGAAGAAATGACCATTGGCGTCGCATGCTCCCCTGAAGAACTCACTGCTTACAAATATCTCTTTCAGGAATACCTGGATATTTTTTCTTGGTCATATACGGATATGCCTAACCTCGATCCTTTTATCATTGAACATCGAATTGACACCTAGCCAAATATCACCCCCGTTCGTCAAAAGCAACACCCCCTCCACCCATCCAAAGCTATGGATATCAAAGCTGAATTTGACAAGTTACGCGTTGTTGGGTTCATTTACCCCATTGCATACACTCCATGGATCTCCAACCCTGTCCCTATTAACAAAAAACAAGGAACTATTTGCGTCTGCACAGACTTTCACGATATCAACCATGCTTGTCCCAAAGACAACTTCCCAACCCTGTTCATCGACAAAATCATTGCTGATTGTGCATTCCATGAAGCACTATCCTTTATGGATGGGTTCTCTGGCTATAATCAAATTCAAATCCACCCAACAAATCAGTACACAACTTCTTTTACTACCCCTTGGGGTACCTTTTCTTATCGCTTCATGCCTTTTGTACTAAAAAATGTCGGTGCTACATTTCAACGGGCCATGACCTATGTTTTTCATGATCTTGTTTGCATCATCCTTGCTTATTTAGACAACCTCACTGCTCGATCCGAAAAGTGAACCCAACATTTAGATGACTTACACATCATTTTCCAACGATGTCACTAGTATAATATTCGCTTGAACCCCCTCAAGTGCATCTTTTGCATCATTTCCATATACCTCCTTGGGTTCATCGTCTCCCAACATGGTATCACTATGGACCCCCTCAAGGTCCAAGCCATCACAAAAATTCCACCACCTAGGAATTTACGCCAATTGTAGAGCTTGCAAGGGAAAACCAACTTTTTACGTTCCTTTGTCCCAGATTACACCACTTTCCCACATGGTTTTCTCCACTTACTGTGTCATGATATCCCATTTTGATGGGACGAACATGCTCAAACCGCTTTTGATTATTTAAATGATTCACTATCCAATGCCCCTTTGATTAGTCCCCTAGACTATGATCGCGATTACATACTCTACTTATCAACCTTAGTCGTCTCAGTAGCAGGAGTTCTTGTCCAATTAGGGAATGATGGGCATGCACATGTCATTTACTACATTAGTAAAAACCTTTCAGGGCCACCCTTGAAGTATAATCATGATGAAAAATGCAAATTAGCAGTTGTCCTCGCAATCCAAAAAATGCAACATTATATCATGCTTCGAACTACCAAGGTCGTAGTAGATTCTAACCCCATGCAATACTTGCTTAGTCGACGACAGATTAATGGAAAATGTCTCGATGGATCGTTATCCTCCAAGAATATGATCTAGATTTCTCTACTCCCAAAAGCAAGAAAGCTCTAGTCCTAGTCGAACTCATTACAACTTTTCCCTCGGGCGCCAAAGATTCCCCCATCAATGAGGATTTTCCCAATGAACACCTCTTGTTCATCCCCTCCAATGACCCTTGGTACAACAATCCCCTCATCTACCTTCGTAGACATAATTTTGGGTCTCATCTCTCTCGAGATGATTGTCGACACACTCGCCATCAGGCCCCCTGATACCTCCTCATTGGAGATGTTCTCTATCGACATGGGTTCGACACCATTCTTCGATGATGTCTTACCATCAATGAAGCTAGCAAAGTCTTGAAAGATTGCCACATCGGCGCTTGTGGTGGTCACCTCTCGGGTATGTACACCACCCAAAAAATCATTTGAGAAGGGTACTTCTGGCCCACTTTGTTTCATGACTGCATCCACGTTGTCAAGCGATGCGACAAATGCCATCTTTATGCAAACAAAGCACGAGCTCCACCAACTGTTCTACACCTAGTCATCATCGTCGACCCCTTCTGTAAATTGGGTATAGACTTCATGACTTGCCATCCTCCATCTAGTAATGGACACAAGTACATTGTCGTGGTAGTAGATTACTTTACCAAATGGGCCGAAGTGATGCCCACATTTAACAACACCGTTGACATAACAACATGTTTCTTCTTCAACCACATCATAACCCAGTTCAAAGTTCCACTATAGTTAGTTTTCGATCATGGTAAACACTTTGAGAACGATATCTTCGTGGAACTCTCCTCAAAGTTATTTTTTGCCCATGTTTTTCCTCCCCATACTACCCTCAATCCAACAGATAGGTCTAGGCTTTCAATAAAGTACATAAAACCATGCTACAACGTACCTTCAACAAACATAAGACCAACTGGCATCATATGTTGTTTCCACTTTATGGGATTATCGCACGACAGTTAAAGCTACCACCAGTTTTACACCATTCAACCTCGTCCATGGGATCAAATCCACCCTCCCTATCGAGTGTGAAATCCCCACATTACGCACTACCATTGAGCTATCACCCGAAACTTATCCAATGGAGCAACGCCTGTTGACCTTAGAGTCGCTTGATGAAGATCGTCGATCTTTATTACAACACAATGAGGTAGCTAAAAAATGGTCCAAATCCACCTTCGACCACCATGTCAACCTTCGCTCATTCAACGAAGGTGATCTCATGTTAACCTATGATATCACCCAAGACACTCTCGACAATGGGAAATTTGAGTCATTATGGCATGGACCCTTCATCATCCAACATTTCCTCACTAAAGGTGCATATATCTTGGCCTCTCTAGAAGGCTACCCTCTCAAAGAACACGTCAACGGGTTGTACTTAAATAAATTTTACGCCTAAGCGTAGCTCCTCTACCTTAGGTTTCTCTTTGTACACATTTGTAGAGTTTTTAGTCTTCTTTACCACCACCACTCCTCATGTCTGATCTATCATCTATGTTATTGACAGATGCATCAACCATTAGCCTACCACATTGGTTACACCGATGGTGCCAGCTGCTGGACCCAGAATCTCGCTTCGGCCGCTTGGACCCTCTATACACCCTCACATATCCTGCTCCACTCCAGTGGCATATATTTGGGCTCGACCACCAACAACCAAGCCGAATACGACTTCGTCATTGGTCTTCTCGCCGAGGTCAGTCACCACCACATTCATCACCTTAACATTCTATTAGATTCTCAGCTTGTCATTCTGCAGCACAACAACATATATCATGTTCACGATCCTTACCTCTTTCGCAAATACCTGCAAGTTAGACTTCTATATCACAACTTTGATTCCATCACATTTACACATATTCCAAGACACCTCAATCAAGTAGCAAATCACATGGCTAACCTAGTGTTAGATTGGCATTTATCACATTAAAAAACATCATATACATAACATCATACATTTGTCAAAACACATAGAAAATACATGATACATAAAAACATAAAAGATAGAGACACGCATGATCAAAATATATCCATATATATATATATATATATATCATCAAAGGTCATCAATTTTTACCAAAATATAAAATCTCCCATAGGCTCCTGAGTCCCCTCACCCCTATGAGTACAAAAATGGGTATCAAGTACCCTATACAAAATCAAGCTCCCAAGCTTGTATATACAAAATCAACACTCAAGATGCCCCTACAGCTCCTCGCTCAGGTCCTCTGTCGTTCGGAGGTGCCCACCCAACTAGAGGCCCTCCAACCTGAGGAGGCAACCAACCATTCATCATTTCCCCCACCATTGTTGCTCTACAAATCACACTTTGCTAGTACCCCCACACACTGGTCCAAGACCTTCTCATCCTGGATGTGGGCCCATATGCCCTGAGGCACACCCTGTAGAACCCGCTCGAAACATCTACGCAAATCCTCCATCATGACCCCAACGTCTCCCTATGGCTCTCTCACTGACCCCACACCAACATCATCTCACCGCCGCCTTTGTCCAACCCTCGGATTTGCAGGCGCTTGTCGAGCTGGCCTCCGACGAGTCGGCTCCCCGATGACCTCTGCCTCTTGTCCTCAAGGTCCCACATCTACAAAACAACACCAGAGATAATGTAAACATCCATATACATATATAATAAATGTTATCCTTCAAAATGTCAAAACATAAAACTACAACGCATACCTCGCTGGTCCCAGTCCTCCTCAGGAGGAAACACCATGTATGGATCATTCTGATAGTCCATACCCGTGTATGGATATATCATGATAACTTGTGGCATCTAGTGCCACACTCAAACCATTGTGGCCATGAAGTAGTGGCCACCCTCCCCACCTCCATTTCGGGCCAACACATGGGACCACTGCATCAGTCACGACTGTCGACACCCTGTTGGCTCTAGCAAAATCCTCAGGCGCAATAGAGGCACCCTCTCCAAGAACCAGGCCACCAGAATAGACCTGAAAGCAAATTCATCGGAGTCGGCTCACCGACACCAGTGTAGTTACACCATCATCTTGGTGTGCATTAGCACACCCCATGTAAACAGGTCCCCATCCAGGACCTACTCCACCACCCTCAGCTAACCACCAGTGATCCGCTGAGTACGCAAGGATCTATATATCCTCACCACCATTGTCGCGATGCACTCAGTTAATAATTCACCGATGGCCTCATTGTATACGATCGAACCCGGCATAGGGTTCAGACCTGTACAGTGGCGAGTCGCGATGGTCTCCACCCGATCCTCCCCGGGCAGATGAGGATCAACATCCAGGGCCATCCCATGGAATGGGAGACCCATCAAGAAGTATACATCCTCTGTAGCAGAGAATATCAGTTGCTCCCCCCTCACAATGAAGCACTGCAGATCAGTTCTCGACATCCCAATCAGGTACTGAAGCAGGAACTCCTACGATCGTATCAAGGGGCAGTCGAAGAACTTGAGCAACCCGTAGGCTGCGAAGTGTCTCTGTACGCCCGACTTCTCCCTCACAACCTCTCGTAACCTGTCCTAGTCACGCTTTTTCCAGTGGACTGACATCGTGCTATGTGCTCTGCTGATCACCTGCATCCACACCTAAACATTTGATCAGCCTCATCATCCATCAACAAGCATAAAAATGTCAAAAAATCACAACCCCTTATCCTTCCCACTGTGCGCGGCTTTTCCCTAGACAGGTACGCACATGTGCGCACCTATCCTTCATACAGTTGTGCACTAATGCACAACTGTCTGACAAATAGTTGTGCATGAGTGCGCAACTGTCAGTTAGAGAGGCACGCATCTCATGTGCGCTTGTCTATCCCACCCTCGTGCCCACATGCACAGTTGTGTCAAGCACAACCACACATTAAGTGTGGGAAATGGGGTTATACCTGCGCACATATGCGCGACTATTCCTCCTTTTACCGTGCACTAGTGGGACCCTACCCTTAAAACCCCATGTACGAACCTTTGTACAACCCCTACATACAAACTATGAATTTCAAAAGGTGCAGGATGATAGGACCACTAATCTGTCTCTCGCCACTCCTAGATCGGTAGCCTCACGCTCCCGCAATCTCGTTAACTCATCAAAAGTGATAGGTACAAATGAAGTGGCATTGTGGGCCCACCAGCCATATATAACCCCTTTTTCCCAACTTCCACACTTTATTATAGGAGCCCAGAGCCTATGTTTCCTGATCTGTTCTCAACCATGGGATCCTGATCCCACCATCTACAAATTCACATTCCCCGGGTCATCATCTGCACTTAGCCTTGGAGGGGCCTTTTTCTCACGCCACGTTCATGTGTGCATGCTCACTTTTAGTTTTATCAAATAGATGTTATATGATCTTTCTCATCAGATATTGTTCACGTCAGGTATTTGGTTTTCTAGTGTGCAGGTACTTGTTCAACAAATCTTACAGCCCCTTTAGGTATATGTTCGACACCAACATGTAATTATTCCCTCTGTAAATCAATTTCATATCACAGTCAAAACCTATGACATTTACCTTTAGGGTCCCTACTTTTGGCTTTGCAATATCTTCACCTCTAGCACATTTTGGTATTGTCAACCGACAACAATATCCCCCACATGAGTTGTCCCATTCATAGTTCCCCTTGGAAACTTGACACTCATGATGATTTCACCCCCTAGGGATGGGAGTCCCAATAGTCTTATGCACTTCCAAGAATGAACCCCATACTTCTTCTCATCATCTTGCTAACCTTCCCAATGGACTCCCAGGTCATATCATCCCAATTCTATTGACTGCATCTTCGCATTTTCATTAGCCATCCATCTCATCCACCATCAGTTTTCCCATATGAAGATTGTACTCCATCCATTTACCTAATACAGAAACCCACCCATGGGGCCCCCGCCCTCCACTAGTTCTCTTTCACAAAATTGCGCCCTAACAGGCCAACCCATCTTTCACTGGGGCACCCGTTTTTGTATCTATATACTCAACCCAAATGATTCTTTATTTCTTTGGTAATTGTGAAAAGCCTTTGTTTCCAACATATACATAACTTTTTCGTCGTCATCCTTGATGGCCTTCTCTTTCCTGGAAACTCAACCCATGTCGCCCTTGGTTGGGGCATCCACTCTTTTTTCAAATTGACATTGTTAACAAACCTCGAGTATCCCAAGTCCATATACCCACGATCTCTGAGTTTGCCCACTTTGTTATCCTTTGGCACAATTTATCCCCATATCTAGTCGTCCCCCTGACACTAGATCCAATTTTATGGTTGCTGCCAGTTATCTTTCAAAATTCCCAAACCAAGGGTAGTCTTGAGTCCCACAACATCTTGACTTTGTTCATGTTACTCATCAGTACCTGATATCATCTATTACTCAGTGGATTTGAAGAAGCCCTTATCTTCTTGGCGTTGCATCTCCCTTCATGTCGACATCAACATAGTTTCCAGAAGGGCAACATTATCTTGACTCTCATTACCTTTTTAATGAGGAGTCTCGGACGATACAAAGAGAATCCTTATTGCTTTCTGGTTCCTTTGAACCCCATAACATTCGACTTCAACAAACTCCCATTCGACTTCATTGTTGTCTTACTATGTGACAATTTCATTTGTTTCATACTAGCCGAAGACCTCTGAATTTGTTAGGCCATCAATGCCTACGATTCATCGACAATTCTTACAGTCGTTCTTGCCTCACTTCAGATCCCTTTCACCATTCAGAACTACCATCTGCCATTATCAACCTCCCCCGAGGGCGTTGCAGTTATCTACATCAACATTCATCATCAGTTACAGTCCCACATTTTGGTTTCATGACACGAGCATGGGGCATGCCCGCCTCGTTTGTACACATATTTTATTTTTTCTCCCTAGAGAAAGGTTCGGGTCCCACAATTTTCCCTCTCCCTCCAACTGATCGCTCTTGCAGTTCCTCTCTTCACTCTTCCTTACATTGGCACTCTCATCAAAAGAAACATTGATGTATTTCAGCTATACATATGCTCCTAACCTCACACATCAGGGGGCATCTATTATCATTGAAAAATTGTCTGCAACGTTGCACATAATGGTTGAAGAAAGACATCAATGCCAACAACAATTAGTCCACCTACAACACCAAAATCCATCAAAAGGCAAAAAACTATATAATTGGGTCAAAAATCAAAGTGCACAAATTCACCAAAGGAAGCACGCACACAATACGCATAATGCACAGGCTAACACAACCCTCATCATGCACTATGCACAAAATGAGCGACTGTCTACGAGAAAATCCGCACACTTTTATGAACGACACATTTATGGATCTTGTCGGCCCCTCAACTACTTCTAGTCTGACCCCCAACACGATTTGACACTCATATATGAGCAAAATCTAGCTTGGAGGCTAGTCAAGGGATAAAGGGTGCCCTAAAAGGCCCCTTGTTCACACTATGAACCAATTATATTTTGCCATGAATGGATGCTATAAATATGTGCCATGGGTGTGCTAAGAAAATAAGATCCTCAAGGTATTGTTATGCTGGAAGAATTCTTCTTTGAGAATCTTCTTTTCTGTTTGAAGCATTCAAGCACCATTGCAATGGGCCATTCCACTCACCTCTTGAGGGAATAAGCATTGTATTTCTTCACCATTTTCCATTTCTTCCATTGTATGAAGAGAAGATCTCTCAATTAGGGAACTCAAGATCCCTCCCAAGGAGGAAGAGGGGACTCATAAGTCCTTGCCTTTCTCTACGGTGTTAAGCCTATAAATCTATTGTTCCATTGGTAGCTATATGTTGGTCATTTTTTATTTATTTTCGTGGTTCTAGTTTCTCAAGCTTCTCTAACATTTATTTCTTAGTTGTTTTTAGTTTTATTTCTTTGTTTTTCATGTGTATTTGGTTTGTCTAACCAACTCACAAACTTCTGTCTTGTTTAGCAGGCTTATCTAAACATTCAAGTGTTGTGTTTTTGCTCATCCAAGTGACAAAACCAACACAACACTAGCCTTGCCACTTCCTTAGGGGTGTAAACCCTTTTACTCTGTAATACAAACAAGACTAGCAAGGAACTACTAGGAGGGTGTAAGCCCTTTTACTTCTCCTAGTAACCCTTGTACAACAATTTATTCAAGAAAAGTATGATAGGCTTAGTGGGTTTGTATGCCCTTATACTCTCCAAGATCTTAGCAAATTGACCCCGTAACCAAGAAAGAAGCAATAACAAAGGAAAGATTCCTTACCTAGTCCAAGAATTAACAAGATGAACTCTCCTTAACCAAGAAAATTTCACCACAAATGCAAGAATAAGACTCCAAAAGAGATAGCACACCACTTCTTCATCCAATAGCCAAGATAAACCATCACAAGAGAAAGTATCAAAGACATACAAGTAAAATTATCCAAAAAGGGCGCAAATTTCATCCAAGAAGTCTTCTCTGAATGGGAGAGATATGATGAAAATGAAATGAAATGATTCTTATTTATACAAATCCCCCTAAAAGTGTTTGTCCACTTAACTTTAGGGTAAACCATAAAGTAAAGGGTCAACAACCCTTACTTTTCCCCTTTAAAAAATTTAAATTTGATTTTGCACATAAGAAACCCTAAAAGAAGCATGGTGTCACCCCTTTAAGGTAACATTTTGGCACCTTTAGAAAATCATTGAGCTTGGAGATGAAATGTTGGGCCTTCAAAGGTATGCCTCTCAATATCTAGGGCCTCCTCCATCAATAAAAGGCCTCTCTCCATCCAAAAAGTGCCAAGTGTCAAGTCAACCACACCACCACACCAAACACTAGCTCTAGGGTGACATCAAGCCCCCTAAAGGTGACGTTTTGACCTTCAAAGGCCAAACATTGTGCCTGCAAGGGCTAGGTGAGGTCGTCCAATGTATCTCTCAGGCCTCCAAAGGCTGTCATCATCGTCGTATCCATCCTCTGGGATTCATGCCCCAAGGAAGCTCAAGCTAGGCTTGTTCCTCCAAAATTGTCCACCAAGTAAGGTCCTACAAAGATAATGAATATGACCTCCAAGGATCTCAAGTCACACATATCATGATAAGTAAATCAAATCAATAAAAGAGTCATCTAAGCACGTGAATAAAAAACCCACCTCATCAAATTAAACAAGTGCTCAAAGACCCTGTGTAACTTGCCAAGTTTAGGTATGGGAGGGTTGACAAAGTGACCTATTGGATGAATCATCCCCTAAGTCAAGGAGTGTTTCCCAAGTGGAGCACCCTCTAAGCCATGTGTAGAAAATGAAGTGGATTGGGGAAATAATTTTGGGCATGGGCTTAATGACATACAACGGATCTTAGTGTCTCATTTATGGGTGCCTTTGTAGAGGGTGTGTTACACCTTCGTTTTCAATGCATCCTTTTTCCAAGCCCATTTAACGCCATTTAATTAATTAAGGTACATAAAACTGGGTACTCCCTATGGGGTAACATATTGCTTGGGGGGAAATACCATAGTGTTACTTGAAGGGAGAGGTACATAGAGTGCCATGGGGTTAAAGTATAGCTTGTAACGCACTTGTGTAGATCCCTCAACAAATGGGACATTTCTATTATGTGTTTGTTTTTGCAAGTATTTGAATTTTTTAGGAGAAACATTTCATTGTTCTTAAGACCTCTTTGAGCAAGCATTTGGAAGGTCATGATTAGGCTTTTATATTTTTCCAGCTACATTCCCTCTGGGCCTTCAACCCCTTCTTCCCATAAAATGAGGGACAATCCCTTCTTGGGTCAGTACACCTGAAAATCCCAAAAGATAAGGAGGCGAGGGGATGAAGTGTGGAAAGTGGTAAGTATGATCGCAAATGACACGATGAATTGTCAAGGGGACCTCCCAGTGTCAAACCTATCCATACATGTAACCACTTATTAGGGCGCAATGTCAACCACCAAGGTGAAACATTGCATAACTTCCAAGCATATGTTGCATAATCAAAATCAACTTTAAATGCAACATACTTAAATGCCTCAAATATTGAAATGAAACTTACCATAATACATGGCTTGTACTTCATAGAGCAAGACCCAATGTGTTCAGGAAGAAAGATGGTGTGGTGGATACCATCATGATGAATCTGAGATCTATGGTGGTGAGGCATGCATTTGTTTGTGTAAGTGGACATTGTCAGCCATATGTCTCTCGTTACTCCATGTCTGCAACCTGAGTGCCTAAAGACATCATCTCCTTAGTTATCCCTAGGAAATGGGGATAATAGAGCTTAAAGATTGTAGTTGAATCTCCTAAAGTAGTCAAATCTACAATTTTGTGAACCTTTCATCAGCCTGTTTTTATTTATTTTTATGAACAATAAGGATGCCTTACTAACTTCGAGGCAGAAAATCATAGTTCTTTTGCAATATTTTGACACCATTCCTAGAATGGTATGATTCTTTTTTTATATGTATTGTATGAACTCTAATGTTCAATGAAAAGACTTGCCAGAAGAAGCTTACATGACCATTTCTTGTGAAACTCTCTAAAGATTCATCCATTTGATATCTCGTGATGCTATATGCATATACACAATGTATTTCTTTTCAAATTACAATTATTTTTCTAAGGAAAAAAATCAAGTTAGCGCTTCTTAAATCTTTTTTTCTATTTTTATTTCTTCTTTTTAACAGAATCGGGTTATGATTTTTTTCAATAACTTATTTTGAATTTACCTAGAAACCTCTACCATTCCCACGAGGCCTAGGAAACAGGGGAAAAAATTGCATATGTAATTTGAAAGTGAAATTTATGGATCCAAAAACATTCCTTGGAAAGTTTCTGAGAGTTTCAAGTTTCGGTGGAATTTTAGTTTCTCAAACTTTTCCATCGAAGGAAATGGAAATGGTGATGGGGGAAATTGCAGGTAACATGCAAACAATGCAAGGATTTTCACAGTTATTAAGTGTCATGGTATCAATGATTTGGTGTAACCCTGTATTGAAATTTTCTTGCATTGGTGATGCAACTCACTCAGGAGTCATAACGCCAGGTTCCAAACTTCAACATGAAAGACCGAAGCATTGATACCATGACATGAAAAACAATTATATATATGTATTAATTTATAGCAATGCATCTTTTGGAAAATGATACATTACCATCAAAGTTGCCAGGTTCAAGAAGGGATAAGGATTGACAAAGTTGGGGATTTCCAAAAAAGTTTGAAAGGTTTGGAATATGGAACAAATAAATTATACTTATTATTTATTAATTTGAACAATCATGTAAAAACACAAATACACAAAGCTGGTTTTATGGCTTTCATATAATTTTTTACGGTTTTTTTCTTGCAATTTTGAAGTAAAGGTGTTCGGCCAGGTTAGGCCAGTCTGAAAGGTTCAGTGTTTGAATGAACCTAGTAACTGTGATAACCTTTGAACCTATATGATATATTTTTTGTATCCACCGTAGACAATTAAATCACTTATGTGACAAAATTATGGCAATTATGATTCAATTATTATAATTTATGTCTTGGGGACATTAGTCAGATTTAACGTTTATAGCAACAATCCAAAGTTATGCTTAAAACATATAAGTAGGTGACTTGTCGGCTACTTTAACAAGGGAATTTCAGATAGGGTTGGATAGAGCGTTAGCAACCTCCCCTCCCATGAGCTAGGGATCTTATAGGGCTAGGCTTGGCTCCGTAAAAGGCCTTGGCTCCAGACATTGGCTTTCCCTGTAAGGTGAGGGAAAGAAAGTAAAGCCAACGTTAATGTAGCATCTGTTACATCCATGACATTTCTAGTGGAGTTATGTCTACGTCCCATCCCAGGCTCCAAAACTTGTCTTGGCCTTGGCTTAATGTATCATATACTCCAAAATGAAACAATGAAGAGCCAATGTCCTCAAGCGATTCCCAAGAAGTCACAAATCTATGGCTATAGCAGGGGCTGTCACATTTGGAATGTCGCCATTGTCCAGTTCCTTGAGGAATTCAGTATAGGAGTAGACAACTTCTTCTTCAAGGTAACCCACAATCATGTGTGCAAGTTTGGGGGAAAGGATATACATGACAAAACATGCGTTGAAGAAGACTCCTTGCACTACAAAGACCAAGGCCCTCTCAAACCAATTGGGTTTTTTCACATCCATGAATGTCATGAGGTGTATCCTCTCATTCTCAGCTTCTTCTAAAAGAGATTTGATCCATCCAACACTGTGATGAAATTTCCCGAGGGACTTACAGTGGAGGAGCATTCCTCCAACCATCCCTGGGACAAAAGCCACAGGTTCTAGCATCATCACTCAGATATCATACCGCTTTTGCAATCATATATAACAACATTTCCTTAAAATATTCACAAAATTTCATCTAAAATCATTTCAAGGAAATAGATGCCCAAACCCTGATTCTTTACAGAATTTGTTTACCTTAAAGAACAAATCAACTGGAATTCTCAGTGCCTTCATAGTCCATTAAGAAAATTTGTCAGCAAATGTCTTTGGAACGTGATGCTTCTTCAAATCAATGCTCATGTCCAGAGTGTATGTTTTCCAAGGCTGCAAATTGAGAACCCTTCATGAATTTCAACATGAGTGGAAAAATACAGAAACATCCTCAATCATCAATTGAGTTTTCCTCTTAATTAGATTAATTCCCACACAATGAAAGAGAAGTTGTTAACTCACTCTAAATGAATTCCATGGCCACGGTGATCCATCTTGGTGAAATATGCGGGTAGGATAAACCCCCTAATAACTAGAATGGGCCAATCCCTTCTCCGTCAATTTCTCCATATCAAGTTTGGTGATTGCAGTCTCTACTTCTCTCTTATTATTATTTTTCTTCTCGATGCCTATAACAACTACATCATCACTCTCAAATTTATCATCGATCCCGTGAGTCTTTCCAGAAGCAGTGCTCACCGATCTCGCTGACACAAAGGATGATGAAGGGCACATTGTCCGAATTTGATCCAAGAGGATAGCCAATTGACATCAAAGGACAATAAGATTGTATGACAATGGAGATCTTATCCTGATGGACACCAAAGGACAAGGATAGGTGACAGGTGGACAAAGATAGTGGTTTTCAAAAACATGTCAACCAATTGACAAATATATGCCTTCGACATAATTATAAGAATAATGACTTTTTTTTACATTCCAAGTCAATAAAAGATAGATATTATTTTAGTGAACTTGTACTTTCAACACAATTCTAATTATCTATTGTTAAATATATTAAATTTCAAGTTTTTTGAATTTTTTTATAAGATATACATATATTTGTGTGTAGACTAAGATAACATGTGAAAGCTTACAAATGGTATTATGTTTATAGGTATTTAACATTTTTTTTCCAAAAATGTTCAAGTTTTTTAATTTTTTCTTCCAAATGGTATTATGTTTATAGGTATGTAACGATTTTTTTCAAAATTGAGTAAGTTTCTTTATGAAAATATCAATATAAAGCCAGTGCTTGTTGTTAATGATGTTGGTATTTGATTAGTTTTATGTTAAAAAATATTCAATTCAAATCTCTTGGATGAGGTGTACTAGTTTATGTGGATAGAATTATTAGAAATGCCCTCCACAATTGTGGAGAAACATTTTTGAGATTTTTTCAAGATTTTTTTTTTTTTTTTTTTTAAAGATCAACACATTTTTAACATTTACAATAAATCCATTCTCTTAAAATATAAGAATCTTTAAATATTCAATAATATTTACTATAAACTAAAAAAACCAACACACTTTTAACATTTACAATAAATCCATTCTCTTAAAATATAAGAATCTTTAAATATTCAGTATTATTTACTATAAACTTAAAAAACCAACACACTTTTAACATTTACAATAAATCCATTCTCTTAAAATATAAGAATCTTTAAATATTCAATAATATTTACTATAAACTATATATACAATAAATATGAGAAAAAATGAAATTTTCTTCCATTTAATCACTATTATATAATTTACATATAAATTAGTTTGAAAAAATGAAATTTTCTTCATTTAACCACTATTATATAATTTACATAAATTAGTTATAAAGCATTATATAATTTACATAAATTAATTATAAAGCATGTGATTAGCATTCACTATCATTGAAAATGAAATAAACACTATACTACAACTTCATAAGATGAAAGTGAAGGATAAATTTAAGAGACAACGATTCTTCTTATAAAAATAACAACTTTACGATTTCATCTTTATAATGTATTTTTTTTTTTAAATTTAGGGGAATTGGTAATTGGTTGGGATTATCTGGGTGAGGCTTAGGTTCAAATTTCGTTTGTTGTCACTATAAATACTAGGCTAGTGCTAACAACCCGCAAACAAGCGCCTAACAAGAAACTTACGACTTAGCAAGAATCGAGACATCCATAAGAAGATGCCTATTCTTTTAACCTTATCACAAGAGACCATAATCTCATCGGAGATTTGAACCCAAATAAAAAGAGTACAAACACAAATTTCCCACCATTTCGTCAAACCCCCTCAACTGATAATGAACTTATTTTTAATAAAAAAATAAACACAATTATAATGATAAATTTAAAAGACGACATCTTTGTTAGTAAAAAAGTATTAATAACTTTACAATTTAATAATTTTGTTTTGTTTTTTAATATGTTTACTTTTTGTTTATAATGATAAGAGTTATGGCCTTCAACTTTATATGAATACAATGTAATAAGGCTATTTGAACTTTGAACTTTGTTTTATTTTATGGAATATAAAAACGTTTTCCAGCTAATCATAGAGTAATCCCTCCTTACTTTAATATGTTTAATTTTTGTTTATAATGATAAGAGTTATGGCCTTCAACTTTATATGAATACAATGTAATAAGGCTATTTGAACTTTGTTTTATTTTATGGAATATAAAAACTTTTTCCAGCTAATCATAGAGTAATCCTTCCTTACTGTGAGTGAAAGTGGTATTATTTAAGTAATTACATTCACAGTAAGCGGTATTATTTAAGTAATAAAATAAAAAAATGTGGTTATATCCTTTAAAAAAAAGTTTATGTTAATATTGATATGCATATACTACTTATTTGAAACAGTTTGGACTACCATGTGGTATGATAAATATGAAGGTATGATAAATATGAATTGTTGATATTTTAATATATATATTTTTAAGTAAAAAAGGTAGTACTTGCTATATTAAGTTAATAGAGAAACATTGACAAAATACACAGAGATATGGTCATCCCGAGCCACAAAAAATGTTGTTGTTTTACCGGAAACCAACATAGTTTGGAGTGAAATGAGTCTAGGAGGATAAGCTAAAACTGTTTTGCCCTCTGTCTTGCCCGAAGGAAACCAGGACAGATGGCCATAGTTCAAGTTTACATTTAACAACAACATGATTAAACATAAAACAAACTAGCATAGGAGAACTCATATACCCGATGACCTGTCGCCATTTCCTTTCTGCCATGTGGATCTGGCTGGGATGGTGAATGGTTGGGCACACATTGGACATTTCCTCTTTGCTGGAGCGTTGGAGTACGCGTCAAGGAGCAAGTCCAGACGCTGTCCCATGAGGAAGGCTCTGTGCTCCTGGTTCGCCATGTGGCCTCGGTGTTCGAACACCAGAGCCAGATGCTCTACACAAAGGAGAGGACCATGCAAGTCATTATTTCCTATCTCGTCGAAGGTTTCGTTCTCCACTTCCACATTCATCCCTGCTCTGGCCTTGATCACATTCAGTCCTGTGCTAGCCACATACACATTCATCCCTGCTCTGGTCTCGCCCACATTCCTTTCTGCGCATGCATTGTCTGGAGCCTCGTCCTCATTCGTTGCCTTATCAACATGGTTGGTGGGGCTATAGTCATCCGTCCATGGTATCTCTTCCACAATGCAAATTGGGAAATCGTCTGCCATCTCTCCCTTCAGACCGCTCTCATCCTGTAATTCATGCACCATGGCTTGGGGTTCCAGGGTGGTCGCTAAATCCTCCAGGTACGACGTTTCCTCAACATAACAGGTTGGAAACTCGTCCGCAACGCCTTCCTTCAGACAACTTCCGGGCTCAATTGCCATGGTGGGCGTGCTACGCTCTGTCCCAAGCTCAACGATAATGGCATGGAGTGTTAATTGGTCGGCTCGAGCTCTCTGCCGGAGAATGGAAGTCGCCATTGACAGAGCGTGCTCCAGGTTCTTTCTCCTTTGCCTCTGCTCTTTGTGGGTGTACCAGGTCAAGCCTCGACGAGGCCTGCCTCGCTTCCTTGTCATTGTTGATGAGGGGTGGATAAAGATACAGAAAGAATGAGCCAAAACGAGAATGCACCAAAACGAGAGTGAACCAGAACTGCACCAGAGCTCCCAACCGACGGGGAGGTCCAGAACAAGAGTGAACCAGCTTTGTCTAGGCTCTCCAACTTCCGAATTATCAAATGCCGGCTTAGCATGGCTTCCCATTAACCCTGTCATATTGAATGTTGGCTAAGCAAGTGCGTTCGTGCGAGGGAGAATTCCCTCCTCCGTATAGCGGTTGTAATGGCCGACTACCATCGTAAATGTGGAAGGGATGGGGAGTGGCCTACAACATTTAAGCTGTGGCTTGATGCTGAGCCATGTGGCAAGGCGTCGCCGCGTGTCACCCCATCCGGGGGTTGATATTTTAATATTAAAAGAATGAGAGACATCAATTAAATAAAGTTGAACACATGATTTTTAATAGTTTTTTTTTTACCTTTGTTTTAATATGACAACGTTTGTCTCAAAACTCGTGTGTTTCTTTAGGGACAGGATTGTGAAGAAACTGTTCTCCTGTCAACCATTTTCTGGACAGGGTGGTGCAAGAAAGGAGCTTGTTAATGGGTTGGATCTTGACAAGAACAAATCTAAAGGAAAAGACTTGACCAATAAGCTCTACAATGGCTGCTTAGCCAAGATAAAGAAAAACCCTAACCTCACGAAATGTAGGCAATTATATTTAATATATGAAAGACCATGCGATCATTGACAAATTCATGGGCATATGGCACTCATAAAAGGCTCTCATAGGCTGGGTAAACACTAGGTGGAAGATGAAGGGTCAAATCGACCTCAAGTTGGGGTCTATGAATTTTTTTACTACGATCTTCCCCTGTGTGAAAGACGAAGAACATATTTTTGAGGAAGGGCCTTATTTCTTTAACTATGTTGGCCTACATATTATATACTAGACTGTTTTCTTTAGCCCTAAGAAAGAAAACTTCACTGGAGCTCTTTGTGTGGATTATAATGTATTATCTTTCACATGAGTTTTGGGAGAAAGAGACTTTAGAAAGCATTGGGATTACCCTGAGTTCCTTTATGAAACTATCGTAAGTCACTAAGAACATAATTACCAACTTAGCAAGAACTGTGACCTCAAAACAAGAACTCTGACCCAAAAAACCCACATGTTTGCATAAAAAAACATCAAAATCAGCCCCCGAATCAAAAAGTGGTGCTATTGGTAGCACCATTTTTTGAGGGAGGTTAAAATTCTGACTTGTTTGAAGCCGCAACCTTGACAACCAATACTGTTGCGAACAAAAACCTTAAAATTGAACCTTGAACTGAAAAGTGATATTACTAGTAGCATCATTTTTTTTTAGTTAAAATTATGACTTAATTGGCATAGTGATCTTGACAACCAATACCATTGTTAATGAAAAACACAAAATTAACTCATAAACTGTTACTTCTTTGATTTTTATTTATTTATTTAACATTAAAAATAAATAAGTTGAAAAAAACAACTTTGTAAAATAAGTCAAAAAATAAAATGAAATGAAAAAAACCACCTTCAACACACACACAAATTAATTAAAAATAATACCCCATATTTTTGAAAACATACATATTTAAAAAAATAAATAATACATGACCCAGATATTTTTATAAAAAAAATTTAAAAACTTAAATAAAACTATTTAATTTTATTTTTTACAAAACAACAAAAAGAACAAGATTTTTAAAAATATAATAAAAATAAACGTAAATTAAAAAAATCTAAAAACAAACAAATCAAATAAAACACATTTAAAAAAACTAAATCTAAAATAAATTAAAAAAAAAAATATTAAACAAACAAAATTAAATAATATAAAAATAAACCTAATTCCCCAATAAATAATTTTATTAAACAAAGAAAATTAAGTAAAAAAATAAAATCATTTATTAATAAATAATTTTATTAAATAAAAAAATTAAATAATAAAAAGAAACAAAATAATTTTCATTTATTAATAAAAATTTTTATTAAACCAAAAAAAATCACATTTCTAAAAATGATAGGGCACGGGGTGTGTAATGTCCGGGGAAAATTTGAATCGCCCGCAATAGTTACACATCTCCGCGGGCACCCGTTCCCACCTCGACCTTTGCCTTCCACCCTCCATGTCCCCTTCGCCCTCGCTCCACCCTGTCCACGTGCCTGGCCACCCCGTTTTGCTCACTGACCACCATAATCAGTGGTGGGTCGACAGATTGAGTGAGTAGGGCAGAGGGGACGTGGATGGCAGAGAGTAGAGATCAGGGATGATTTTAAGGATGGAAATTTATTTTAAAATGTAGAAACTTTGGCGAATCTTACTAATCCTTCATATGTCAACTATAAAATGTTTGGCGATATTTTTATTAAAATATTCAAATTTCTAAGGATTTTATATAGTTTGTGTAAATTTCTGGCGATTTTTAAGGTAAAATAATTTTATCCTATAGAATTTGGGCAAATCATTTTTAGAATAACGAATCTC
>ML803409.1:90956-107678 GCA_009831015.1 Picea engelmannii
AAAAAATTATAATTTTATCTATAGGTCTTTTAGTGTTTATTTTTAATTTCTTTTTATAAAAATGTTTGGATCATGTATTATTTTTTTTTAAATGTGTATGTTTTAAAAAATTTAGGTTATTATTATTTATTTATTTTGTGTTGAAGGTAGTCTTTTTCATTTTATTTTATTTTTAAATTTGTTTGTGGAGTTTTTTTTTTTTAATTTATTTACTTTTAATGTAAATATAAATTTTTTTTTTTTAACTTATTTACTTTTAATGTAAATACAAAAAATACAAATTCAATTAATAATTTTTTGAAGTAACAATTATGAGTTGATTTTGTGTTTTTTATCGGCGATGACACAAGCTGTCAAGATCAGTGTGTCAATTAAGTCGTATTTTTAACTAAGAAAAATGGTGCTACTAGTAGCATCACATTTTGGTTTGAGGGTCAATTATAAGGTTTTTGTCCGCTATGGTATCAGCTGTTAAGGTTGTAGTTTCAAACAAGTAAGAATTTTAACACCCCCNGGTGTGCTACCAGTAGCGCCAAGTAAGTAAATGCGACCTCTAAAAAATGAGAACTCTGGAGAGTTCTCGTTAAATTAATAACTTTGTTTAAGATGGGTTGGTATACTTTATAAGCAAGACTTTGTGTCTATATGAATGTTGCAGGAGCTCTTCCAGACTTTATGAACATCTTCTATTAGGATTTGGAATGGGTGCAAACTTTGGAGTATGAACATATCCTATTTAGATGTCGAAAGTGTCATGAGCATGGACACCTATTTCGAGATTTCCCTTTAAATGCTCTGAAAAATATTGACAAAGGAAAGGAATGGATTGATCAACAAGGACTCACAAAGATGATCGACAAAAGAAAATCAACTAGGAAATCCTCTAATCCAATCCCCACAAATCCCACCCCCAGGAGAAAAAACAGTTTCTAGGCCCTCACTAGTGTGGAAGGAGGTCCTCCTCTGATAGGCAAGACTTCAAGAGTCTCTAAATCATATCCCAAGGTAGATATTGTAACCACAAATGATTCTAAATCCCTGAAGATAGATCCAATGGATTCCAAAATTGATTCTCAAACTATCAACGCCATAGAGCAAAATATGGAAACTAAAGAAGAAGTGCATTGAAACTCTAAAGATGATAACCGATAAAGCAGAATGGAAACAAAAACCCTAGAAATTGATATCCCAACCCTAATTGCAAAATAAGAAACTACTTCTGGATGATCTCCAGATACCCCAATTGCAATAGTTGCAAAAAGACCCTCTACAAAGAAAATTGAAAGCAAGCAAGGCCCCATCAATTCCTAGCCAGTCTAAAGGGTTGGGCATAATAACATCCCTCAAAACCCGGGAAAAGCTTAATGTAGAGGAAAAGAAAAGAGGTTGCAAAACCTCAAAGAAAAAGCTAGAGGAAGCAAGTGCCCTCTTAGTAGACTCGGGGCAAGCTATTAGCTTGCTAGATAGGCATTTCTCCTGCAAGCCCAAGTTATTAAATGAAAGTTCTATCATGGAATATAAGAGAGATGAATGCACCCAAGCTACATCACATGCTAAATAAAAGGATAGATCAAGAGAAACCCACCATTCCTTTGCTTCAAGAAACAAAATGTGACGAGGATACCATGACCACTTTAGCCGAGAAATGTTGAAAATTGAGCAAATGAGCAATAGTGTTGGCCATAGGATTTGTAGGTGGCCTGGAAATATTATGGAACCGAGAACAGATCAACCTTGAAAACTTTGTGGAATCAACTAATTTTCTCTCAGGATATTACAAAATGAAGGACTTGCAGGTCCAAGGCTCCTTTAACAATGTCTACGACCCTGCCTATTCGATACTCAAATCTTCGCTTCTTAGAATTCTTATACGATAGTGCATTAAAATTCAGATATGAAACTAAAAATTATATCTTGAAAGGATAACATAATTCCAAAGCATCCTCCAAAGTTGGAATTTATTCATCTTGCTTATCCTTGGGGTTGGCCACTTCAATTCTTATTTTGTCCACATTGGGGATGCCTAGTGTAGTGCAAAACCACTTATCTCTAGCAGAGATTTCCAATTTCCCCTATCAACGAATCACTAAGATCTCGATTTGTCCAGGTCCAATTCTCTAGTTGATTATGATGATGCTTATGATTATGAATGAGCAAGAGGTGGAGCCCATTCTACGAGGAGGGCCTAAGGGTTTAAAAATTGAAATAGAAAGAGAGAGTGGAAAAGATCATGAGGAACCTTTTGAGAGAGAGCATGTGACCTAAAAAATGAATTGGTGATAGGTTTTACCTATTGTACTGCCTCCGGCAGTATATAGCAATGAGTTAGCATTGACTTTCATGTTAGTTTTGTGTTGACTTGAAAAATTTGTATCAATTTTAATGTTGAACATAACAAGTAAAAAAAATATTTTTTAATATAACAGAAATAATATTTTTTTAACTCCTCATTGGTCAATAAATTGATAGTCTTATTGTAGCCTTTGCATATTTCGAGACCTTGAATTAATGGGGGAAGACAGAATTCCCAATAGTCACGTTTCCACTTGACAACATTTAAGAGTGGGCGACAATAGCAGATATGTGCTGCCGCCTTCGAGCTCATTGTCCGCAGAGAGAATCGATCCTGAGACGTGGCGGATACAGTGACAGGGATACAAATGGAGAAGTTTGAATATCGTGATGGGCGCCGAGAAGAGTCGTGGTTGATCGTTGGGTTGGATCACTCGAACCTTCGGCACCCAACAATAGATCATCGTGAGACCCATTGGACTGCCCAACCATGTATTGAGAGTAAATAAATAAAACGCCACACAATACACAAATTCTATGGACAAAAATATATTCCACAGATCAAGCGGCCCACATGTTGCAACTTGGCTTAAATTCTAGTGTATTATTACAAGAATCTAAACTTCACAGAGTCTATCAGGATCACTATTTTTTGGATACAATGTGAAGAAAAGTTTGTATTTTACCAGTCAAAATACATTGTTAACCCATAAAAAAAAAAATGAAATCTTAATTTACAATCTCTTTTCTTCTAACACACTCAAACATATATTTTTAAAATCAAATCAAAACTTATAATTTTTAGAATAAAATCAAATTATTTTGAAGAGATTGTTTTTTGTTGTACTGTATTTTAAAATCAAAAGCATGTTATTAGTACTCTCTTTTAAAATAAAAAATAAGTTATTAGTTTCAGAGGCAGTATATCGCAGCATGTTGCACTTGTTATAAAAACAACACTCTTATTAGTCCCATGCAATATAGCTTTCTATGGAAAGTCAAAATGGTAAAATGGTTTGAGTTTGATTTTTTTAAATTTATGAATTTTTTGTATATTAATTTAAAATTTTAAGTAAACAAGTTAAAAAATTAAAATTTTAAAATTTAATATTCTTATTTTTTCATTGGTAAAATATACAAATTTCACTAACTATTTTTGGTTAAAGGGAAAATTGTCTAAAAAAAGATTACAAATTAAAAAAAAATCTTACTTTGTTACTTAGTCTTGGTTCATTAATGATAACCATTTTTAACTTACAATAATGCTTCTTGGTTGCATGAAACGACACTGATAGCTACATGAAATAATGACAAGTTAAAAGGGAATAATGGTGACTAGGTGTAACATCTATGATGAAGCTTGTGTTAGTGATATTTAACTTCAAACTTGGCTTTAGGTATGCAGAATACAAAATTTAAAGTCCTCACTCAAAGACCTTAAAATCAAATCATTTTACCTCTTAATTCACGACTTTTGGTGTTGTGAAGTCCATCATAGCGACTGGAATCTGTATTGTGAAGCCTAATCCATCCTTAACACACGATGATAGAGTGAAAAATCCACAAAATATTTGCAACAAATGAGCCATTCCTAAGCAATCTTCAAGGGATTTGATGCAACAAAGGCTTTAATGTTTATATTAAACTTGTTATCACACAGTTTGTAGTTTGGGAAAAACCCAACCCAAACAACAAGTGTGTGACACAACTATGAACACCACTGTCACCTCAATAGATGTCCCCCTAGTTTTAGTGAAGGACAAGTCCATCGTAAGGGAGGCTTCCCAAGTGACCCTAGGGGGATTGCAAGGGGAGAAGAAAGGACCTAGAAGGACATCCCTATAGGTCAAGGTCAAGTCAAGGTTTAAGGCTTGGGAAAAGAGTCTTTGGAGATGGTAAATGGTTTCCAAGGTTGTGTACCTGCAAAACAGTGTTAGACAAACCAAACAAGACAATATATGATGATAAAATCCTCAAAACCATTGGGGAATCAACAAGAAACCTTGTTGTCCCAAAATTGCAGCAATATGGAAATATATATCAACAATGAAGAAATTATAATAGCTGCAAGTTAAAGCATCAAAATCAAGTGTATGATGTTGGAAAATAAAGCTTGAAAATAACACACAATATTCATATGATTAGACCAAGACTTTGATGATAAATAAGCATTGTTAATGAATGTTATGAGAAAGTATTTATGACAACCCAATGGTTGTAGAAAAATTTCGCTACAACAACAAGTTCTAGCCACTAAAATCAACAAGTAAGCCACCTAAACAATAACCTTTACACGGTAGTAGAAAAATTGTAAAAGAGTAAGAGAGGGTGAGTTTGCTACATCCCTATTGGCAAGAGCTTGATGCTTGTTACAACAGATTAATCACTTAGCAAATCAAGACACCCTTACGACACAAGGTAGTTTAAAACATGTAAAATTTAGATCCAAACTTGAACAATTCAATATCTCAAAATTCTCGTTTACCAATGCAATGCTATTCAATCTCAAATGCAAAGATTAGTGTCTTATTTATTGGGTAATGGAGTCTCTTGGAGATAGGGTTTAGAAATATTCTAGGGGTATAATCCCGTTTACTCCCTAGAGAAGATAAACCTAAGCAAGGTCTTGCTACAAGGGTGTAATCCCTTTTACTCCTTGTTGCAATCCTTAAGCCTTTTTAATAGCAATAAAAGAGAATTCCTTGATGGAGGGTGCATGACCTTATACTCCTCCAAGGGTTTGACAAAATAACCTTGAAATCAAGAAGAAACACACAAAATGGCATAAATTCCTTACCTAATCCAAGAGATAGCATGAAAAACCCTAACTTATCAAAGATATTACACCAAATTGCCAAGAACAAGCATCCAAGAGAAGTCACTAGCCTTTATTCCACTAATAGACAAACATTTCATCCATTTTGCACAAGAGATAAGAGATAGTGAATTGGCCAAGAGGGGTCGAAACTTCAGTCCAAGAGTATGTAATTATCAAGTGATGAGTTGTGAGAATAAAATAGAGATGACCTCTATTTATATGACGCCGTCTAAACCAATTTGTCCGCATTAAAATATCAACAAAAAATCAAAAGAGGGTTGACCCCCTTTATTTTCCCTTACAATTTGCAAATAATATAATTACATAAGATAAAACCCTAAAAAGGGTGACGTCATGCCCTAGAAATGAGACGTTGATCCTAAAAAAGCATATTATTGGGCCTCTGAAGGCCATGTTCGAGGATCTTATATGCTTGAGTGTCATGTCATGCTCCTTCCTACAAACCACATCACATCACCTCCGAAACCATGAATCCCACCAAAACCCTAACCTCCACATGACGTCAAGGGATAAGGAGATGACATCCTAGGCCTCCAAAGGCCAAAGTCCAAGGGCGAAGTGCTATGATGTCATCCTCTAGTGTTGTCAAAGCACCTTCAAAGACAACATCCTCCATCCTTTGCAAACAAAGGCTCCTGGATCCTCTTCCCATCCTATGGGGTATGGCATCCATCCTTGGGGTTTCCAACCCCCCATGAAGGTCAAAATGGCATAACTTCTCCATGGATAGCTTTCACTTGGAAAGGTCCTGTAAAGACAAACAAATATGCCCTCCAAGGGTCCACAAGTCACGTGTATCATGCCAAGTAATACACGCCTAATAAAATAACCACTCAAACATGTGCATCAATTTCCTCCTTTTCAAACTAAACAAATTCTCAAAGACCTTATAAAATTTGCCAAATTTATGTATGGAAGGGTTATCATGGTGCCCTATTGGGTAGATCAATCCCCAAGTCAAGGAGTGTTTCCCAAGAATACCTTCTCTAAGTCATGTAATAAGTATGAGGTGGATGGGGTATGACTTATGGGCACGATGTTCTTGACATATCAAGGGCGCATATTGTCTCATCTATGGGTGCCTTTGTAGAGGGTGTGTTGCATCATTCGTTTGTAATGCAACATTTTTCCAATCCCTTTTATGGTCGTTAATTTATTATGGTCCAAAACATTGAGTGTTATGTGCAATGGAAAGTAAAAATCACCACAATGGCACTTGAAGTTAGGAACACATTGAGTGCCATATGCACTGGAAATCAAAAGATGCCACAAATGCATTCCCCCATCAAGTGGGACATTTATTAATTATGTGTTTTCTTTTTTTAAAGGTCCTTCGTTTTTTTATCGAGAAGCGTTTCAATGTTCTCGGTACCTTAGGGAGAGCATTTAGAAGGATCATTTATGGATTTTAACCTTTGCCTATTACAGACCTCTGGGCCTTTAGCCCCTTCTTCCCATGAAATGAGGTACACGCCTTTCTTGGGGTCAATAAGCCCAAAACCGAAAAGATGAAGAAATGAAAGGGAAGAGGTGTGGAAAGTGGAAAGTATGTGCGAGAATGGTACAATAACCCTTCAAGGAGACCCCCCAATAGCAACCCTTTCCCCAAGGGTGACCCACTTACTAGGAAACCATGTCAACCACCAAGGTGAAATGAGGAAAAATGTATAATTTCCAAGCAAGCGTTTTCATAATCAAGAAAGGAATATTTGCAACATGCTCAATTTCTTCAATTATTAAAGTAACACTTACCACGAGACCAGACTTGTTACCTCATGAAGTAAGACTTGTTGTCCCTTCTGGGCCATTTCTAGTGTGGTGGACACTGCTGTCATCAATCAATGATGATGTGTGGTGAGAGGATGGGCTCTGTCTGCTCATCTGGCTGTCGACACTCCATATCTTCAACCTACGGGTCTCAAGACATCATCTCCTTAGTTACCCCTAGCCTTGGGGGGTAACATTTGGCTCCTACATGGGGACATGTGCTCCTTGTAGAGTACATGAGAACCTCATCATCTCCTGGTAAGACATGTGCCTACACATACTCAAGCAAAACTATTGGAGCATCGAGGGGTAGCTTGCTCACCCTTTATTCATATAATCAAAAACTTCAAAATTTCAACTATTCCTTAAAAATAAAATTTTGCATTTTTCAAAAAATTCTAAGTAACATGCAATATGATTCAAACAAATCAAAACAACTATGCATGAATGAAATAAAACAACGTGGAAACAAATACATCTACACTACGATGAACACACAAATTCAAATGCAAGAAAATAAATGAACTACCTACTTACCTGGGGCCCGAGGCCCGTGAAGATCAAGTCCCATCAACATAGTGTCGGAGGATAGAGCCATCAACTGGTAATGACATCTTCCTCCCATCCATGGTAGATAAATAGTAAGTACCCTTCTCACACTTCTTCTTGACGATATAAGGGCCAAGCCATAGAACTTCGCTCATCTTATCATACTTATGCTTTCCTGTTCTCTTATCCAACATGAGTGCAAGACTACCTTCATCGAATTCAATATAAGGTATGTCTTCAATGTAAGGTTGTGTAGATGGATTTGCCTCGACCATGTCCTTGAAAGCTTCTTCTTTCTCTTTATGTTTCTTATCTTCATACTTCTTGAGTTTCTTGATGGATCCTTGATCTTTTCCCTGATATTCCGAAAGCTTCTGCTTATATTTTTCCATCTTTAGGAGTAATGTATCAATGCAATATTCTTGTGCAAAAGGAAAATCCCAAAGACGATACTCTATGACCTAAGGTTACACATCATACTCGCAATCACTCTAGTAGTCTGGGCTATTTAGATCGACTACATGATTCTTTGCAACATGTTGACAGTATAAAATCTCAAACGTCCCATCCCCCATAGGGATATGTGCATGAGTGAGGTCCATACTGAGAAAACCCCCAAGGGTGGCAGGAAAAATTCTCTATAAGAGCATGCCCCAAGCGTCTAGTACATCAATCACAATTATATTCATGATGAGGCTGATGTGGGGGAAATTTTGCAGGTATGCCTCCACATCTTCTATGAGACCATACACTTTCACCTTTTTGGAATCAATACCACAAGCATTTCCATAAGGGCGGGTTGTCTGCAAACCAAGTTGTTTCATGAACTTTAGGGACATTACGTTCATCGAAGCTTCGGAATCCAACATACAATTATTCAAACGAAAACCATTTATGCCCAAGGAAAGGTAAAAAGGAGAATTGTCCTCTCCCTAGTTCCCATAATACATAGTATTTAGGATCACCAGAGGATCTCCTGCATTATCTTGTATCTTTAATTCCTTCAAAACTTCTCTTCTTATGAAAATAATCTTGCACATCTCTACCACATGTACCGACATATTCATATTTCCCATCATGCTTGGTACATCTATATTCAGGCAAAGATCGTCATCTGTTGGTGCAGGTTGTGGGAGTAAGTCACGAACTGGAGGTGGAGTAGGTGGAGGCACTTCCTTTGTTGATGGAGGTGGTGGGACTGACCGTTTATTTCTTCTTGAGTTTGTCAAGATTTCATTTTTACTCAACTTGTCCTTCAAGCCTTCATCCATTTGGTTCAATACTTCCAACCGAGCTCATCTAGCTGCCCGCTTCCTGATTTCCTCAAGTTTTTTCTCCATGATATCAATGTACTCATCATCATGGAGGGAAAATTTGTATCAATGGCATTCAACCTGTCCATAGGGCCTAAATATTCTTCTTCCTTCTGTCTCAGACACTCATTTTCAAAATGAGGTTCCTCGTAAGGCAAACACCATGGTGATCCCTCCATGTCGACCATCCCAAGAAGATTCAAAGTGTTAGGTTCCTTTGCATCTTGCTGTGGTCCTAGTTTCCAACCCTTGTTTTCCCTCTGTTGTATGATAAATTGAGGTCTTGGAGTAGAAATATGCCTCTCCAAGGTTGTCAACCTATTCATGATCTAATTTTGACTCTGGATAAACTGGGAATTCATTTGATCAAACTTCTTAGCTAAGAGTGTGACTGGATCCTATACACTACTGGTTTAAGTCTCTGTCTTTGCTTTTGGTATGGCACGAGGGAACTAAAAAGGCTCAATCTTTGAGTTGATAGTATGATCTTCAATCTTCACACTATACTCTTTGGCCTTTGCCAAATTATCAGGCACCTTTTCTTTTAAGATAAAACCAAACTATCCTTCAAAAGCATTCAAGTAGAGAAGAAGAATGACTGCTTCTCGCGGGCACAAGTTCTTCAGGATTTGACTATGCAAGCTATCAAATTTGGCATCAAATTCCTTCACTGTTCCATTCTCTTTCTTCTTAATTTGGTTGAATTGCGTCAATAGCATTCCACTGTCCTTCTTTGTTGTCCATCTACCTTTGAACAACTTAGCGAAAGTTTCATAAGTTTGCAAGTGATTTTCGGGCAATCCTTTGAGCCACTTCTTAGCATCTTCATCAAGAGACATACCTAGTAGATTCATTGCAACATCTTCATGTTCTATACCATTGTCTTCCATAGCCACACCAATAGAGTCAAGATGCTCTTCAGACGTAACAAGATTGTTCTCGATGAAATTTGACAACCACTTGTGAGACTCTTTCGACATGGTATTGGGAAACCCAAGGATGGTGACCATAATTCAGTGGCTTGTAAAGGTTACTATCCCAAGAATGATCCATTGGAGCGAGGGGAAGGTTACCTCGAAACAAGTTTTTGACATCAGGAGAGTTATGTGGAGGCCTTCTTCGGTAAACCTTGGAAGGATTGAACCTTCCTTGGTGAAGTGTCTTTTGAAAAGATAGGTTCTTAGGTTGTGGAGTCGCCAGATGAACTTTATGAAAAGTTCATCAAAAGTGGAAAGGGGACTTCCCTCAGATGGAGTCTCTAGGAAAGCTAAGGGAAAGGATTGGGATAGACTTGCCAACTGTCATTATGGGTCGGAAAGGATTCAAAATCATCCCCGACAACAACGCCAAAAATGTTATCGCACAGTTTGTATTTTGGGAAAATCCCAACCTGTAAATGTGTTGAACCTACACAGAATAGATCTAGTTAGAAAATACTACACACATTTGCCGAGAGAAATTGAGAAAGAAGAAGCAAGAGAGAAAGAATGGAAGAATTCTCATTAACCGTATTCCACACTCAAAGAGTGAATAATTTACAATAGATATAGGATACATGAGTAACTAATGCGCCATAGTGGTGGTCTAGAGTGATCTGGACAGACACCAACAATTATGGGAGTAAACTTCCACCTAGTCTAGTCTCTCAGGCAGTTACGGGAGTGAACTGCCACCTAGTATGAGTTAACTAGTCTATCAGTCTTCAGTTAACTGTTGAAACATAATGAAGTGAGGAGGAGATCAGGGAATCATGAGTAATATGTTAGTCTGGTGATGATCCCAGGGACAATGTGCATTAGTTGGTGATGATCCCAATGTTGCATGGTGACAAAACTAATGCAACATCTAGACTCCACTCAACTAGTCAAAATGAAGTGAAAACTGAAGAGAATATTCTCCCTAGAGGAATATTCTTCCTAAAATATAGGAGACTGAATAATGACTAATAAACACGGAAAAACCTGAGGAAAAATAAATCCTAGGTGTGTGTGAACTAACTCCAACACCCCCCCTGAACATCACTATGGTGAAAATAAAGAATGGGTCCCGGCAACGAGGACATGTTAGGTACCCAAATAGAAAAGATACACTCAAATAAACGAGGAAAGAGGGAAAACCTCATGGGAAAACACCCCCCTCAAATTACAATGCATAAAAAAAATGAGAAGGAACAAAAAGCAGTTGCTAAGCAACCATGTTCTTCACTCCAAGAAGACCTTGCAATTGTGCAAGTTTGTGCTTGTTCAAGATTTTGTTGAAGATGTAGATGTATGCACAGATCTGATGAAGTAGATGCATCATTGAGATGTACACACATATCCACTTTATTTTCTTGTAATGAATAATATTCAAATAAAGTTTGGATGAAATTTTGAAAACCGTGCGACCGTTTCCGAAAAAAACGCTAAAATTTTGTTGATTTTAAAATGATCATAACTTCACTTCCCAGACTCCGTTTCAGACGATTTGTTTTTGAAATTGGATATTTTCCCGAGAGGAATTCAAATATCCAATTTGTTTATGCAAAAGTTTCTTAGAAAATATCATAATTGAGTTTGATGTGCGCGGCTCCCTTTTTGTCTCCTGAGATGCATGCATTGGGCATGGAAAAGTGTATGCATGTGACCCCTGAGATGCATGCCATATATCTTCCACATGAAATTCAGAAAACAAATCTGAAATGGAGTAGGCGTCATCTTCAATTAATGAAATACAAATTTGTGCATATACTTTTGTAGAAGACTCTTCATAATAATAGGCTTGATCTTCTGATGGCTTCTCTTCTGGCTCTATCTGTTCAACCTCCTGCATGAAATATTCACAATATTCTTTATTCCCGAATAGAACCTCCAATATGGTCCATAATTCATTTGGAGTTGATTCTTGTGAGTCATCATATACTTGATGGAGAATTTCAGGAGAAATAAATCAGAGGATACATCCTATGGCCATATCTTGTATATTGATAAAATCATTTTTCTCATCGGCGGAATCAGGCTCTACTTCCATTGCCATAGTTATTTGGTACAAGCCTCTGCATCTGAGCAGAAGATGAATTTTTGGCTTCCACTCCAAATAGTTATGAAGCGTGAAAAGTATTACCGACGAATAATTCATCTTTTCTGCAATCTTCAATCTTCAGTACTTGCAAAAATAATTTGGTGTAGCTTTTGCTTAGTAGTCCGTTGGCTCTGATACCATGTAAATGTGTTGAACATGCATAGAATAGATCTAGTTAAAAAATACTACACACATTTGCAGAGAGAGATTGAGAAAGAAGAAGCAAGAGAGAAAGAATGGAAGAATTCTCATTAACTGTATTCCACACTCAAAGAGTGAATACTTTACAATAGATATAAGATACATGAGTAACTAATGCGCCATAGTGGTGGTCTAGAGTGATATGGACACACACCAACAGTTACGGGAGTAAATTGCCACCTAGTTTAGTCTCTCAGGCATTTACAAGAGTGAACTACCACCTAGTCCGAGTTAACTAGTCTATCAGTCTCCAGTTAACTGTTAAAACAGAGTGAAGTGAGGAGGAGATCAAGGAATCATGAGTAATGCACTAGTCTGGTGATGATCCCAAGGACAATGCGCATTAGCTGGTGATGATCCCAATGTTGCATGGTGACACAACCAATGCAACATCTAGACTCCACTCAACTAGTCAAACTAAAGTGAAAACTGAAAAGAATATTCTCCCTAAAATATATGAGACTGAATAATGACAAATAAACAAGGAAACACCTTAGGAAAAATAAATTCTAGGTGTGTGTGAAGTAACTCCAACACAACCCAAACAAAAAGTGTGTGACAAAACTGGGAACACCTACCACTATCACCTCAATAGATGCCCCCCTCGTTTTAGTGAAGGACAAGTCCAACACAAGGCAGGCTTCCTGGTTGACCCTGGGGGATTGCAAGGTGAGAAGTAAGGAGCTAGAAGGACAACCCTATAGGTCAAGGTCAAGGTGAGGCTTGAGGGTTGGAAAAAGAGTCTTTGGAGTTGGTAAATGGTTTCCAAGGTTGTGTACCTACAAAACAATGTTAGACAAACCAAGCAAGACAATATATGATGACAAAAGCCTCAAAACCAATGGGGAATCAACAAGAAACCTGCTATCCCAAAATTGTAGTAGTATGGAAATATATCTCAACAATGAATAAATTATAATAGCTGAAAGTTAAAGCATCAAAATCAAGTGTATGATGTTGGAAAATAAAGCTTGTAAATAACACACTATATTCCAATGATTACACCAAGACTTTGATGACACATAAGGGTTGTTAATGAATGTTATCAACAAGAATTTATGACAGCCCAATGGGTGTAGAAAATTTTTGCTACAACAACAAGTTATAGCCACTAAAATCAACAAGTAAGCCACCCAAACAATAACCTTTAGACAATAGATCAAATATCACGGCTTGCAAGTAAATTTCAGTGGTAGAAAAATTGTAAAAGAGTAAGAGAGAGTGAGTTTGCTGCAACCCTATTGGTTGTAGATTAATGCTTATTACAACAGCTTAATCACTTATCCAATCAAGATGCCCTTAGGGCACAAGGTAGCTTAAAGCAAGTAAAATTTAGATCCAAACTTGAACAATTCAATATCTCAAAATTAACATTTACTAATGCAACAATATTCAATTTCCAATGCAAATATTAGTGTCTTATCTATTGGGTAATGGAGTCTCTTTATTTGAGCTAGGGTTTAACAATCTTCTAGGGATGTAATCCCTTTTACTCCCTAGAGAATATAAACCTTAGCAAGGTCTTGCTACAAGGGTGTAAGCCCTTTTACTCCTTGTAGCAATCCTCAAGCCTTTTCAATAGCAATAAAAGAGAATTCCTTGATGGAGGGTGCATGCCCTTATACTCCTCCAAGGGTTTGACAAAATAACCTTGAAATCAAGAAGAAACACACAAAATTGTAGAAATTCCTTACCTAATCCAAGAGATAGCATGCAAAACCCTTCCTTATCAAAGATATTCCACCAAATTTCCAAGAACAAGCATCCAAAAGAAGTCGCTAGCCTTTATTCCACCAATTGACAAACATTCCATCCATTTTACACAAGAGACAAGAGATAGCGAATTTCCCAAGAGGGGTCGAAATTTCAGTCCAAGAGTATGTAATTCGCAAGTGATGAGTTGTGAAAATGAAAAAGATATGGCCTCTATTTATATGAGGCCATCTAAACCAATTTGTCCACATTAAAATGTAAACAACAAATTAAAAGAGGGTCAAACCCCTTTATTTTCCCTTACAATTTGCAAATAATAAAATTACATAAGATAAAACCATAAAAAAGGCGACTTCATGCCCTAAAAATGAGATGTTGAGCCTCAAAAAGTAGATTGTTGGGCCTCCAAAGGCCACGTGCCAAGCTCTTATGTGCTTGAGTGTTATGTCATGCACCTCCTTCCTTCAAACCACATCATATCACGTATGAAACCATCAAGCCCACCAAAACCCTAACCTCCACATGATGTCAAGGGCTTTGGATATGACATCCTAGGCCTCCGAAGGCCAACGTCCAAGTGCAACGGACAATTATGTCATCCTATAGTGTTGTGATCCAAGATATTTTCATCAATGTGACTTATTAAATAATTGTATAAAATGAGCATAAATTGAAGTGCACCATAAAGAAGGAGTAACTCAATAATGAAGAGACATATGCATCATATCTGAACACAAAAAACTTAATAACGAAGTTCGTCCCTGGTGTACTGTGTCTCCGGGTCCTGCTCTCAAATGGTAGGCCTTTTTATTAACTCAACAAAAGAATTTGGCAAAATACATAAGTATACCTCATTCTAGAGTTAAGCTCCAGAAGCTTTGCGTAGATCAGAAAACAAACAACACCATTGAATTCGTGGCATCGAATTACCCAAAAATGACTGTCTCCACGCCTCGATCTAAGTCTGGCACTTTCATCCCCTTGAGAAATTTCATCTCGGTTTTCATGCATGCACCTATAATTAATTAATAGGAAATTTTCTCATTTTTCGTGCCCTGTCCGTACGATCGCGCCCCTAGTTTGCCCCCCCGTACATTTTTGGAATCCAAAACTTAAGTAATATTATGGGTGGATTGTACCAAGTCACATCCCAACCTAATTGGTTGGGTGGACATGGCAAAGGCGGAGTGGATAGGGAAGATCCTGGGGTCAAACCCACGGGCTGTTGTTTTGGTGTATTGTTGCACTGTGTATATATATATGGCGGAGTTTGTTGGCGGTTGGATAGGTCTGGTGGAGCCTTTGGAGGATGTTCTTACTTTGGCAGATATGGTTTCCATCCAATCAGATTTGGCGGATATTCTACCAACTTGGCAGATTGGGGGTTAGCGCCAGCCAACCTTGCCACCTTTTGGAATGTTCGATTGTTGAGCGTCCTTGTGCAATTGCATGCTGCCACGTGGAAACCCATGACTAGGCCACATGGAAGCCTTTCATTTGGCCATTTCACCACATTCTTCCATGTGGCACCTTCCCATTGGTCCACATATTTGTTCGAAAAAGTCCAAAATGAGTGACACGTGGCAGCCTCTGGTGCTACCACATCATCAGGTTGACGTCAGCATGACATGTGTCGCCCTATGCTTGTGCCACATACCCTGCACGGATGATGATATCATCCATATTGATGACGAGGTCAGCAGTAGAGATGTTGACTTATCCCTGCTGACTGGGATAGGTTGACCAAAACTTTGACCATGGAGATCTTTTGATCCGTAACTCTGTTTGACAAGTCGTTTATGTCGTTGGAAATTTTGTGACAGGCTCTTCGTGATGATGCCAATATAACTTTTCTTTGAAGACTTCAAATTTTTTCCCTTTCTCTGTTTACCGAGGCCATTCTATGCTTCCTGAGGTGCTTCTGCAAATTCTGAGTTATCCTTAGTCTTCTCTGGATCCTTTCTGGATCACGCCTTCCCACTAAGAGATTTTTGTACCACCAAAATATTTCATCAATCAATAGATAAGTGAGGGAAGAGTTCCCTCACCTTGTCCTTCTCAATCCACTTCACCTTGCTTGGATGGGTGCCCTTTAATCCCACTCAAAGAGAATCAACATCACCCATGTGTGAAGTCCTCGTCCTCCTATCCATGATGATATCTTCATTCAACTCGTCCAAGTACTCAGGAGAAAACTCATGAACTTAAGGTATTGAAACTTCCTCACCCTGATTCATTATCATGGGAGGCTAAAAAAGTGTCAAGTTTTCCACATTTACAACTAAGTAGATCTGCATATAAGGTGGAAGATCTAGATGAAAAGCATTGGTACCGCTTTTCTCCAAAATAGTGAAGGGTCCATATCGGATGGGCTTGAGTTTCTTACCTTCACCCTGTTAATGTTTATGCCATTATTATAGTTCTTTGCATTTCATTAGATAAAAGCATAATAAGAACAAGATCACTAAGAATACACATTCACAAGAGACACAACATTTATCCTGGGAAACCCTCTAGGGGAAGAAAACCCAGCAAAAACTTCCTTATCATAAATGGCTTATACAATGTTCAAGAGATAACTCAAACCAATACAGAAAGTCCTCCCCAAGAGATGCGCCACCCTTCTTCTCCTCTCTCCAACTTCCAATTGCAGCTTGCCTCATAAGAGACTGAGCAAGTGAAGTGTGTCTTAGAAGTGAGGCGCTAGCTTCTTATTTATATCAACCTGGCACGTCTGAAAGGTCACCATCTGGCAGGGCCGACCTCTCACTCTGGGTGGGTAAACCCACCTTTAATTAATTCTGGGTCTTCCATTATAATTGCTGGGGTCGACTTCTTATTCTGCCCTTTGTAATTGTCCGATGACCAATCCGCAAAAGAGGATTTGGTCCTTATACAATTACCGACATGATTAATCCTCAATGGGGATTAATCCAATAACAATAATAATAATAATGACATGATTAATCCTCAATGGGGATTTAATCC
>ML803409.1:114646-138691 GCA_009831015.1 Picea engelmannii
GACCCTGTCTTCATTTATTTCTTCATTTGAATTAACATCTTTCCCATACATCAAGTTCAAAGGGACCTTAGGCAAATACCCAAAACATGTCTCAAATGGAGAACACTGAGTGGAGGAATGTAAGGCTCGATTGTAAACATGTTGTACATGGGGTATCTGTTCGTCCCATAACTTGGGATGCTTGTTTTAGTAGCCTCGAAGAAAAAGTACCATTGTTTGGTTAAGAACCTCTATCTGTCTGTCGGTTTGTGGATGGAAAGAAGTGATCCTCTTTAACTTAGTGTCCATCATTCTCCACAAGCTTGTCCAAAAATCCCCAAGGAATTGAGTATCTCGATCCGAGATAATGGATGTGGGTAACACAAAGTGAACCCAAACATATTGAAAGAATAGATTATCAGTCTGCTCAGCAGTGATCTGCTTTTTACATGGCATCAAGATACACATCTTGCTGAACCTATCCACTACAACATATAAATAGTCATGACCCCTTTTTGACATTGGTAAACCCCCTACAAAATCCATGGAGATACTTTCCCATGGATGGGATGAAACAGGAAGTGGTGAGTATAGCCCCATTTTGATATTAGTGGGCTTACAAGTGGAACACATCACATACCCCTTTACATATTTAGTTACAATTGCTTTTATCTGAGGCCAACAACAAAATCTCTGCAGATGAGCCATAGTTTTTCCTACCCCAGAATGCCTAGACATAAGAGAAGTGTGAGCTTCTCGTATTACATGGACTCGTTCACTTGTAGGAATACATAACTTTCCATGATGGTAGAGTAGTTTTTGCTGCAGACAATAGTTCTCTACCTGTGCACCATGGGTTAACTTCTCAAATACTTCTTTAAAATCTTCTTCAATGACATATTATTCCACATAACTATCATGAGATAAAGAAGCATTCTTCAAAATAATAGAAGCAACAATAGGAGGTCTAGAAAGCATATCAACTACCTTGTTACTTGTACCCTTTTTGTATTTTATTACCAAATGAAATTGTTGAAGAAAACCCATCCCCCTGTAATGTCAAGATTGTTGCAGCTTGGTTTGTGCTTATAGATACAGTAAGGGCGGATCTGTATGTATGATTATTTCCTTCCCTAACAAGTAGTGCTTCCATTTCTTTACACTTTGAACTAATGCATACAACTCTTTATCATATGTAGGATAGTTAATGACATCTTGGTTAAAAGTTTCAGAGTGATAACATATAGTCTTATGATATTGCATCAATACGACACCCATGGTGTATCTGCTGGCATCTGTCTCGATCTCGAAAGGCTGTTGAATATTTGACAATGCTAATACTAGTGTGATATTGATATTTTCCTTCAAAGCATCGAAAGATTTTTGTTGCTTTCCTCCCCACTAAAAAGTGTTCTTCACACTAGCTAAGGCATGCAAAGGAGCTGCAATAAAAGAGAAGTTTTAAATGAATCTCCTCCAGTACTGGACTGCACCTAAGAAGCTTTGTACTTCAGTTACACTTTTGGGCTCAGGCCAATTTACAATTACATCAATCTTGGAAGGATCGATTTTCAATTGTCCTCCTCCTACAATATGACCTAAGTACACAAGTGCAGTCTTGCCAATTTTACATACAACTTTTCCCTTTTCAAAGTGTCCAATACTTGCTTTACATGCCTTACATGTTCATCCCAAATCCCACTAAATATAAGAATGTTGTCTAAATATACAATCACAAAATCATCTAGAAATGGCCCGAATACATCATTCATCACACGCATGAAGGTTTCCGGAGCATTACAAAGCCCAAACGACATAACTAACCACTCAAACAATCCCTGTTTGGTTTTAAAGGCAATTTTCCATGCATCCTGTTCTTCAACCCTGATCTGATGGTTTCCACTGCGCACATACAACTTAGTGAAATAAACAAAATTCTTTAATTGATCCAAGTAAATCATCTATACGAGGAGGGTATTGATTTTTCACCGTGATTTTCTTTAAGGCTCGGTAATCAACACACATTCGCCATGTTCCCTCCTTCGTTGGCACCATCACGATCGGAGAACCACAAGGAGATGAGCTGGGCCTAATGACCCCTTAATCCAATAAGCCTTGTACTTGATTTTTGATCTTTGTCATCTCTACAACTGACATCATGCACATGCCCACATTAGGAAGAGGAGAATCATGTTGAAGATGTATTTCATGTTGTATTTCCCTCTTAGGAGGTAATCCATATGGTTCCTGGAAAATATCATCATACTCAGAAACGATATCAATTAATTCTTTCTTATGAGAAGGATCACATCCTTGGAAGGCATAAAATGTTCCAACATCCTTTTCCCTTACGACCATGGGTGCATATCTCTTATTAGTGTTTATGAGTCTCTTCATTTGTCTTGCACTAACAAGTGTGGTGTTTACCCTCATACTATGGGCTCTAACAATATATTCCACTCCCCCTTTAGTAAGGTGATATTTATTCTCATGAGTAAATAACATTGCTTTCATATCATAAAGATAAGGACTCCCCAAAACTATGCCACATATATCAAGTGATACAACATCCAAATCCACTTCATCAATCAACTTTGAAGCAATATCAAATCTCACCCTACACTGCTTGGTGACATTAAGTTTTTCTTTATCACATACCGAACCAAGAGGATAAAGATTTGGATGTGGTTTAGTTTCAAGACCCATATTTTTGACAAGTGCTTCAGATATCAAGCTTACTTGGGAACTCAGATCAAATAATGTATATATCTTAGTGTGCTTAGATACAACTCTTATGTGAAATAATTCATTCCTCTTTCTTTCATCAACATGAGATTCATTATTGGAATTTGAACTAGCATGAAGGGAATCTTTACCTTGTACTCCAACTGTTGTGATCTTTCCTTCATCTCCTGAATCAAAACCAAGATCTTGTTGCATTGTAGCAACGGTCTTTGTCTTCCCCTTTCCACCAAACTGTTTCAGTCTCTTCTCTGGATGTAGTTTCCAACAATGTTCATCATCATGACCATTCATCTTGCAATGAATGCAAGATGGCTTTCCTTCTTCCCTCTTTACAGTGGAGATATTTTTGTCCTTCCTTTTAAACTTCTTAAACTGCTTATGTGGGAGATTGGAAGGTTTCTTTGTGGGATCTTCTTGAACATGCTTTCCCCTATTCTCAAGGTGAGTGGTTTGCACACAAACTTCGTCAAGACTGGTGGGGTTAAACAACAGTAAAGTATGACAAATATAACTATGAAGTGTGCCAATATACTTCATTAAAGTTTCATAAGAATCTAAAGGAATGTTTAATGCAAGAGATTTCTTCCTAAATTCTTCCGTGAAACTTTGTACAATTTGACCTTTAATTTGCCTTAAATTTTACCATTCCATCATTGCTTTATGTAAATAACCCAATGGATAAAATTGCTTCCTTATCACTGATTTAAATTCCGACCATGAGGAAAGAAGATTACCACACTTACTTATGTCTTGAAGTTTTCTCTCCCACCATACGAGAGTGGTGCCTTCCAACCGAAGAGAGTCCAATTGCACTTTAACTTCCTCTTCATCAATCTATTGAACACAACAATATACTTCAACCCGTCGGATCCAATTATCTAGATTTTCAGGATTGACATCTCCATTAAACATAGGTAAAGCAAATTTTACATCAAGCTTTAATAATGGTTTCTTAAAAGAGGATTTATGGATAGAATGATGAGAATGCTCTGAGGAAGAAGAGCTAGAACTTGATGGTGAAGATGGAGGCTCAAGAGGGTCTCCTCCAGCTCCTTGATTCACTGAAGCATTATCATATGCTTGTGCTTCCTTTTTATTCCCTTTCTTCTTCATCCTCTTCTTGTAGTCTTCATACATTCGCTCGACCATTTCTGACATGTGATAAAATACCATATGGAAGTTTTTCTCCTGTTCATCACACTTGTCCTCTTCGACCATTTTCTTCCTTCGGGATGCACAACCAACTTCTGGGTTGAATGTCTTAAGTGTTTCTTCACCCTATTTATGTTTGGCCCTAGTAAGAATTCACACTCAACAATTCAAGTCAAAGATGACTGCTCTGATACCAACATGATCCAATATCTTTTCATCGATGTGACTTATTAAAGAATTGTATTAAATGAGCATAAATTGAAGTGCACCATAAAGAAGGAATAACTCAATAATGAAGAGACATATGCATCAGATCTAAACACAAAAAAATTGATAACGGAGTTCGTCCCTAGTGGACTACGTCTCCGGGTCCTACTCTCAAATGGTAGGCCTTTTTATTAAGGCCTTTTTATTAACTCAACAAAAGAATTTGGCAAAATACATAAGTATACCTCATTCTGGAGTTAAGCTGCAGAAGCTTTGCTTAGATAAAAAAAAAAAAAAAAACAACACCATTGAATTCGTGGCATCGAATTACCCAAAAATGACTGTCTCCACGCCTCGATCCGAGTCTGGCACTTTCAGGCCCTTGAGAAATTTTGTCTCGGTTTTCGTGCCTGCACCTATAATTAATTAATGGGAAATTTTCTCATTTTTCGTGCCCCGTCCATATGGTTGTGCCCCTGGTTCCCCCCCCCCGGTACACTGTCGGAATCCAAAACTTAAGTAATATTATGGGTGGATTGTACCAAGTCACATCCCAACCCAATTGGTTGGGCGAACATGGCAAAGGTGGAGTGGATAGGGGAGATCTCGAGGTCAAACCCACGGGGTATCGTTTTGGTGTATTGTTGCATTGTGTGTGTGTATATATATATATATATATATATGGCAAAGTTTGTTGGCGGTTGGCTAACTCTGGCGGAGCCTTTGGCGGATGTGCTTACTTTGGCGGATATGGATCCCATCCAGCTAGATTTGGCGGATATTCTACCAACTTGGCATATTGGGGGTTGGTTCCAGGCAACCCCACCACCTTTTGGAATGTTCAGTTGATGGGCGTCCTTGTGCAATTGCATGCTGCCATGTGGCATCCCATGACTGGGCCACGTGGCTGCGTTTCATTGGCCCACGTCACCACATTGCACAGTCAACCACATCACCTCAGCCACGACAGTATGTCAGGTCACCTACCAAGTGGTTGTGTGTTATGCTATGTGGTTTTATGGTCTTCCACATGGCACATGCCTATTGGTCCACGTAATTGACCGAAAAACTCCAAAAATGAGTGACACATGGCAGCCTCTGGTGCTACTACATCATTATGATGACATCATCATGACACATGTTTCCCTCTGTGTGTGCCACGTACCTTGTACAGATGATGATGTCATATGTACTGATGCTGACGTTAGCATGACGAATGCTGACTCATGCTTGCTGACTCAGTTAGGTTGACCAAAATTTTGACCGCGAATATCTTTTGATCTGTAACTTCGTTTGACGACCCGTTTACGTCGTTGGAAATCTTGTGACACACTCTTCATGATCATACAAATTTCAATGAGCGTTGAATACTTTGATGTTTTTCCCTTTCTCTGTCTGTTGAGGCCATTTTGAGGTTCCTAAGGTGCTTTTGCAAATTCTGAGTTATCCTTAGTCTTCTCTAGATCCTCTTTGGATCATGTTGTCAAAGTGCCTGCAAAGGAAACATCCTCCATCCTTTGCAAACAAAGGCTCTGGGGTCATGTGTCCATCCTGTGGGGTATGGCCTCCATCCTTAGGGTTTTTAACCCCGCATGAAGTTCAAAATGGCATAACTTCTCTATGAATAGCTTTCACTTGGCAAGGTCCTACAAAGAAAAACAAGTATGCCCTCCAAGGGTCCACAAGTCACATGTATCATGCCAAGTAAGCCACATATAATAAAAGAACCACCCAAACATGTGCATCAAATCCCCCCTTTTCAAACTAAAAAAATTCTCAAAGACCTTATAAAATTTGCTAGAGTTAAGTATGGGAGGTTGTCATGGTGCCCTATTGGGTAGATCAATCCCCAAGTCAAGGAGTGTTTCCCAAGAAGACCCTCTCTAAGTCATGTAATGAGTATGAGTTGAATGGGGTATGACTTTTGCGCATGGGGTTCTTGACATATCAAGGGATCATATTGTCTCATCTATGGGTGCCTTTGTGGAGGGTGTGTTACATCCTTTGTTTGCAATGCAACATTTTTCCAAGCCCTTTTATTGTTGTTAATTTATTATGGTCCAAAACATTGAGTGCTATGTGCAATGGAAATTAAAGAGCACCACAATGCCACTTGAATTTAGGAACACATTGAGTGCCATATGCAGTGGAAATTAAAAGACACCTCAAATGCATTCCCCCATCAAGCGAGGCATTTATTAATTATGTGTTTTCTTTTTTTAAAGGTCCTTCATGTTTATGGAGAAGCATTTCATTGCTCTCAGGACCTTAGGGAGAGCATCTAGAAGGATCATTTATGGATTTTAACCTTTTCCAACTACAACACCTCTAGGCCTTTAGCCCCTTCTTCCCATGAAATGAGGTACAAGCCCTTCTTGGGGTCAATAATCCCCAAAACCCAAAAGATGAGGAAACGAAAGGGAAGAGGTGTGGAAAGTGGCAAGTATGTTTGGGAATGTTACGATGACCCTTCAAGGAGACCCCCCAGTATAAACCCTTTCCCAGAGGGTGACCCACTTACTAGGAAACTATGTCAACCACTAAGGTGAAATGAGGAAAAAGTTATAATTTTCAAGCAAACATTTTTATAATCAAGAAAGGTCTTTTTGTAACATGCTCAAATGATTCAATTATTAAAGTGACACTTACCATGAGACCAAACTTGTTACCTCATGAAGCAAGAGTCGTTGACCCTTATAGGCCATTGATGGTGTGGTGGACATTGCTATTGTTTATCTATGATGATGTGTGGTGAGAGGAAGGGCTCTATCTTCTCATTTGGCTCTCGACACTCCATGTCTTCAACTTGCAGGCCTCAAGACATCATCTCCTTAGTTACCCCTGGCCTTGGGGGGGTTAAAAAACTAAATCTCTCTCTAAACATCAAAATGTCAATGATTCCAACTAAATCAATTGCTGATCCTAAGAGGTACATGACTATCACCACTGATGACAACAAAGAGGTATATAATTATTACAACTGATAAACATTTAATCAAATGAAATGTAGGAAACCAATAAATTGTGAAGCGAGTTTACTTGCAATAGGAGTGGAGAAGGACATGAAGAGATTTATTATGAATAACTAAGTTTGGGAATGACTTGCTTTAGCTCCACAGTAGGTGAAAAATCCCAAAGATTTTCAATGGTAAAATCTATGATAGCCTCAACAATAAAAAAAACCCTTCATCATTGCAGTTAATTTCAATGTGCATATGTGTGTTTTTTTTAAGCTTCCATGCCAGGGGATAAAAGGACGCCAACACCTCACTCAAACCTTTCTTCAAAATGTCGATTGAAAAGAAAATGCATTTCCATTGGACCTGTAAAAGTACACAATTCTGATATGCATTCTCGAACAAATTTGTTTGCATTTGACATCCAAAGATCCTACAGTGGCATTGGGGTTGCGGGTCGTACCATATCCAAACTCTTCACTGTACTAATCATAAGAGTTAAACTAGATATTTGGGACATAAGAACGATCAAACGTTAGATGAAAAGTAGAGTATGTTTATAGATCACCAAGATTTTGGTAACATCGAAGATTTAATGAAAATGTAACTTCTGAAGGTCTTACAAACCATATCTCATTGTTAATGATTTGCATGTTTTCATTACGTGAATAAGTAAAATTGAGACTTGAACAACATTGTAGATGTTGGATTAAAGTTGCTCAAACTCAATGACCGCTGTGATTACTTCAGAACCCCTTCAAATTAATGCATATCCAATTATTGTCATTTACTAATCATTAACAATAATGAGATTATGATCATTGCTTCTACTTATGTACTTATCTATTATATGCTTGATGTAGCAAATTTAATGACGTGCTTACTCGATTTAATATAAATAATAGATTAAATTATGATTAATTTTTTAAATACAAATAATAGATTTTAATTTTATTTATGTTTCATGTTTTATATGTATGTAACCATAATCCTCTTTCATTGACCTATGATATATTAATTCTCTAACATATAATGTTACTCTTAAGTTTATCACTAGTTGATATATGTAAACATAGTTGTTGGAAGATTGGTTGTTGTTATTGATGTCAACCCTAGTTATTGGTTTTGGACCGCAAGATTGATGAAGGTATTTGGACATGAAGGACATTGCACATGCAGATACAACACCCATGGATGGATAATATACATCATGTTGTTTCTGGTGGTAGGTGACACGTCACGTGGATCCTCATGGTTGAGGAGAAATGAATTTTTGAAGATGACAAAGTGAATTGAAGAAGGAAGTATAGGCCGGCCTTGAAGATAATTAAAGAAGGTAATTACAAAATAAGAAAGTGTCGGGTCAACCCTAATGTTAAAAGGAAGTGACATAAATGGTATAAATACACATCATTATACATTCATTTTAAACACACACAAGTTGAATTTCAGAGGAAATATGAAGTAAAGAAGGCCAAATTTCAAGGGAGGATGAAGTCTTTTGGTGATGTGTTCTAAGATATGTTATTTACAAGTCATCTTACCATTTTCGCTATAATTTTTTTTTCTAGAACGATTCAAATGGTGAAATTGGTATGGTATTGAGAAGACATGTCTAGGTACCTGTGGTAAAAATTTCATCTCTTTATTCGCTATAATTTTGGAGATACACTCTATGGAAGATAGGGTTTTTGACTAGTCTTGAAGCTAGTCATAAACAAGTGTTCCGGGTAAAACAATCATAACTTCTTCATCGAGAATCCAAATGAAGTGAGACCAATTGCATTGGAAATATTACGGGCTTTAGTTTTTTGTGTGCGAATTTCAGAATCTGATGTTAAATATTGAGCGCGGGGCATTCTGTACAAGTTTGCTCTCCTTAATAAACCAAAATTGAATAAGGTCTACCATTTTCTCTCTAACTCCTTTTTGGGGAGGATTCAAGGAGTGGAAATTGGAGAAGTTTCAGAGAATACATTCAGTTATATTATTTACATGATCAAAGTATTCTAAGAAGTTAATAATTGCAGAATTTGAAGAAGTCTCATGAAGCATTATCAGGTTCTATGTGATGGTTGGTTGATGGTGATGATTTAATGTTAAGTTTTATTATCTCTCATATATTTTTGGGTGGAAGGAAGGGGCAAGGATGGAGAGGTCAAAACTCTCTTGATATTGGAGGATTGTATCTTCCTTTTGGAGCTTTATCTCTCCCTTTATATTTGGAAGCTGTAGCTACCTTTGGAAGTCATTACTTCCATTGAACAATAACTATTGGTTATTTCTCATACATTGTGCGTGGTGTATTGGTGTAACTCTTCTACTATTGTTCATTGCTCATTGGATATAATTGAATATATAATCTGGTTGAAGTATAAGTTGAAAAAGTTTTTAAAATTGTACTTGATACTGATTCACCCTCCTCTCAGTATCAATAATTGGAATCAGAGCAGGTTGCCTTTAGAACGGTTTAACCACTGGAAGGAAAATCCCGAGCAGAGATGGATGACCATGATCACATTTCAAATGAGATTCAAAGATTTGATGGAAGATATTATGCATACTAGAGTGATAGAGTGAAAACTTACCTAACAAATTTGGGAGTAGACATTTAGTACTCAGTTGTAAATGGCTATGTAATCCCAAATAACGCTCCAACCGATCCAAATGAGAAGAATCTTATGAGTTGTGATTCAAAATCCAAACATGTTATTCTAGGAACATTGGCACCAACCATTGTTATCAAAGTGATGGGTTGCAACACTACTAATGAGGTATGGGACAAAATCAAGAGTATTTATGAAGGTGATCCAAAAGTTAAGCAGGTTAAGCTTCAACGCCATAGAGCAGAATTTGAAAATTTGAAGATGAATGAAAAGGAAGATATTGCAACCTATTTTCTTAGAGTTGATGAAGTTGTTAATGCTATCAGAGGATTAGGTGAATAGCTAGATGAATCCTTGGTTGTACAAAAAGTGTTGAGATCACTTCTCTTGAAGTATGATGCTAAGGTCTCCGCCATTGAAGAAACTAGGGACTTGACCAAAATGACAATGGATGAATTACATGGGTATCTTATAGCATATGAAATGAGAACATGTACAGAAAGTGACCAGCCAAACAATGAAACAGCCTTTACATCCATAAAGAAGACAAAATACAAGGATAACAAACTTGATGAAGAAATAGAAAATTTCGTAAGAAGGTTCCAGAAGGGAAGTGGAAGATACAAAGGTAAGTCTCCTCTCAATTTTTTTAACTGTGGTAGAATAAGACATATTGTTGAAAAATGCTACTATAAACAGAGAAGTCTCAACAATAAAAAGAGCTTCTACTCCAAGGATGATGACATATCCTCATATGAGAGTGATGAAGAAGATAATGATGGAGGAGAAGTCCTCTTCATAACCCAAGAAACCCAGGATGATGATCACAAGAGTTCTAAAGAAGAAGAAATCATTTTTGAAGAAGATTCAGATGAAGAAACCAACCTTGATTCCTTTTGGGGATACAAAGACAATGCAGAGAGTGAACAAGAAGATGAGAATCTTGAAAAGTTGAAGCATGTTGAAACTGAAAATAACAAGATTAGAAACACACGCATAATACTAAAAGGTGAATTGAGTAGTTGTGAAGAAGAGAATTACAAGCTTGAAAATACCATTGATGGCTTGAAGGAACAATTAGAAGATTATGAGAAATTGAAAGCAGAATTGGATCACACAGAAGGGGAGCTACTATTGACAATAGAAAAGTTGAAGAAGTTTGAAAAAAGAACTGAAAAATTAGATGAGATCCTTAGTAGTCAAAAATCTCCAAACGACAAGACAGGACTAGGATACAATGATAGTTTGAAGACAACAAAACAAGAGAAGGAAGATGAAAATGATGAAATCAACACTCTAGAACAAGTTGAACAACAAGATAGAAGACTAGAATTCAAAAGGAATGAGACATCAAGAAGATCCTCTCCCATCAGGTATGAAAGAAATCATTATGAAGGAAACTACAGAAGAATATATCGTGAACCCATATGGACCACACCACAAAGAAGATCACTTACTCCCAGGTATCAAAATTTATTTCTTGGACATTGTTATACTTGTAGAAATTTTGGACACAAGGCAATCAATTGTAGAATCAATGAAAGGAATAACTACACAAGCTACATGAATGGTGAAAATAGTTGACATGGAATGTTCGTAGATCTGTCAACATAAATTATAATCCATTTGACCCATCAATGGATCAAAATATTGTATGTTACAAGTGAAATAATCTTGGTCACAAAGCACGGGATTGCAGAGAGATGAAGGAAGATAATCATATGCCAAATGTATGTATACCAACTACAACATGGAAAAGGAAAGAAAGTACACACAATGAAAACTGTCGAATAACATTGGTCACTAAAGAATGCAAAGAAGAAAATGAATGGTTCATAGACAATGGGTGCTCATCTCATATGACCAGAGATCAAAGCAAATTTGTCAACTTGAAGAAAAAGGGTGGAAATGTTGCATTTGGAGATGACTCATCTACCAAAATACTTGGAAAAGGAACTGTAAAGCTTGGAAGTAAAAATGTAAAAGCAGGAAAAGTCGTATTGGTTGAATATCTGAAGCATAATCTCCTCAGTGTCAACAAAATATGTGATCAAGGATACACTCTTACGTTTGACTCCCGAAAATGTAAAATTAGAGAAAATAACTCAGGAAGATTGGTTGCAATTGCAACAAGAAGACCGAACAAAATATACATCCTAGACATGAAAAAGAGAGAGAAGACAAAAGCCACACCAAAGGATTCCAAGGAAGAAAAAGTCTCAAAGACCAAACATAAGGATGAAGTATTATTGAGTGCCATATGTTCAGGGGGAGCAACCCCAAAGAAGAAGGTCACCTTATGCCATTGAACTTAGGGGGAGAAACCCCACCCTTTGCCATTGATGTCAAAGGGGAGAGAAATTGGGATCATGATGACAGGGGGAGAATGAGTGTTGCCATCAATGACAAAGGGGGAGATTGTTGGAATATTGGTTGTTCTCATTGATGTCAACCCTAGTCATTGGTTTTGGACCGCAAGATTGATGAAGGTATTTGGACATGAAGGAAATTGCACATGCAGATACAACACCCGTGGATGGATAGTATACATCATGTTGTTTCCGGGGGTTGGTGGCACATCACGTGGATCCTCATGGTTGAGGAGAAATGCATTTTTTAAGATGACAAAGTGAATTGAATAAGGAAGTACAGGTCGACCCTGAAGATAATTAAAGAAAATAATTACAAAATAAGAAAGTGTCAGGTCGGCCCTAATGTTAAAAGTAAGTGACATAAAGGGTATAAATACACATCAGTATACATTCATTTTAAATACACACAAGTCGAAATTCGGAGGAAATATGAAGTAAAGAAGGTCGAATTTCAAGGGAGGCTGAAGTCATTTGGTGATGTGTTCTAAGGTATGTTATTTATAGGTCATCTTACCATTTTCGCTATAACTATTTTTTAGAACGATTCATATGGTGAAATTGGTATGGTATTTAGAAGACATGTCTAGGTACCCGTGGTAAAAATTTCAGCTCTTTATTCACTATAATTTTGGAGATACACTCTGTGGAAGATAAGGTTTTTGACTAGTCTCGAAGCTAGTCATAAACAAGTGTTCCGGGTAAAATAGTCATTACTTCTTCATAGAGAATCCAAATGAAGTGAGACCAATTGCATTGGAAGGAGTAGAGGATTTAGTTTTTTGTGTGCGAATTTCAGAATCTGATGTTAAATATTGAGCGCGGGGCATTCTGTACAAGTTCGCTCTCCTCAATAAACCAAAATAAAATAAGGTCTACCATTTTCTCTATAACTCCTTTTTGGGGAGGATTTAAGGAGTGAAAATTGGATGAGTTTCAGAGAATACATTGAGTTATATTATCTACAAGATCAAAGTATTTTAAGAAGTGAATGATTTCAGAAGTTGAAGAAGTCTCATGAAGTATTATCAGGTTCTATGTGACGGTTGGTTAATGGTGATGATTTAATGTTAAGTTTTATTATCTCTCATATATTTTTGGGTGGAAGGAAGGGGCAATGATGGAGAGGTCAACCCTCTCTTGGTATTGGAGGATTGTATCTTCCTTTTGGAGGTTTATCCCTCCATTTATATTTGGAAGTTGTAACTACCTTTGGAAGTCATTACTTCCATTGAACAATAACTATTGGTTATTTCTCATACATTGTGTATGGTGTATTGGTGTAACTCTTCTATTATTGTTCATTACTCATTAGATATAATTGAATATATAATTTGATTAAAGTATAAATTGATTTTTTTTTTTAAATTGTACTTGATATTGATTCACCCCCTCTTAATAGCAACAATAATCTTATGTTATTTTTAATTATAATTTTTTTTTATAGTAATTTTGTAATTATTATTATTATTATTAATATAAATAATAGATTTTAACTTTATTTATGTTTCATGTTTGATATGAATGCAACCATAAACCTCTCCCATTGACCTATGGTATATTAACTCTCTAACATATAATGTCACTCTTAAATTTACCATAGTTGATATATGTAAACATAGTTTTGTTTTGTTATTGCTACATCATTCATATGTAAATTAATATTTTTTTCTCTTTTAAATATTTTATTATTATTATTTCAATATCCATTATCAATTATGTTAATTGATTTTACCACTAGTTTATATGTAAACATAGTTTTGTTATTGCTACATCATTCATATGTAAATTAATAAATTTTTTTCTCTTTTAAATATTTTATTATTATTATTTCAATATCCATTATCAACTATGTTAATTGATCACTTTTAATTTTTTTTATGTTAATAAAACACAAGAATCTATTATGTTATATATAATATTTTTATAGAAAATTAATATATTTTTTTCATATATCATTCATATGTAAATTAATATATTTTTTTCTCTTTTAAATATTTTATTATTATTATTTCAATATCCATTATCAATTATGTTAATTGATCACTTTTAATTTTTTTTATGTTAATAAAACACAAGAATCTATTATGTTATATATAATATTTTTGTAGAAAATTTTACCAGGTAGTAAATGATTATGTTAAGAATATCGTGTCATATTCCTCCTTTACTAAATATATATACAAATAATTTGTATTAAAATTATAATTATAATTAATATTATATATTAAAAAATTCAATAAAAGATCTTAATTCACCATAAACATAATTTTAAAACATGGATAAATGTTGTTATAATATGGGTAGCTGTAGAGTTTTAATTAATAATTTTAAAAAATTAACATATATATATATATATATATATATATATATATAATAGTTATGTGGTGGTATTGACATGCTAACATCATAATATATAGGTAGAAAATTTATTAAAGAAGTGATTTTGGGTGTGTAAAATTTTTAGTTTAATAAGTTTTAAGTGAATTGGTTTGTAATTGATTTTGATTAAGTAAGAGTTCTTCTTGTATATAAGTTATTTTAAGTGGTATGGTTTTATTTGAAAAATGATTATGAGTTAGTCTCTATTAGTAATAGATTTGCAATAACAACGAATAATAACTATTCTCATTCTCAATTGGATTTTAGGTGGCTTGACTTTACTTGAATAAAAACTATGAGTTGATCATCGTTTCTAGATAGCACTAAGTAATGAATATCTTAATTGCCAATTTATTTTATTTTATTTTTTTGTAAATGAGTGTGAAAATCTATATTAATGAAGGAAATTATAATACAAAAAAGATACAGGGACTCCCAAGATATGCCAAAACGGAAACTAGATTTGGGGTCCCAGGGGAGCAAAGTCTAATATAGCAGGGTGGGCCTGGATCGCCACCATGGGAAACCGACCCAAACCTCCACAATCCAGTTTGAAAAACGACAGCATAACGAAAACAAAGAAAGCATAAGCATAGTGGGGTCATCTCCTACATTGAGAACCTGGACCAGGGCTGGTCCTGTGCTAGTCTAGGTTGATGGGGTGCTCTTCATCGCCTTCCTTCCTAGCCTCATTCTCCGACCTCTGCTCCACCAGACGTATCTTTATGATGCACGAAGGGGTTCCATTTCTGTTGGCTGGAGTAATATCTATATGGTGGACATAGCGAAGATAAATATGGAATTGCTCTGTCAGTCTCTCCATTTTTTCCTGCTGGCTTCACTGGTCCTCCGCAAGTCTTTTGGCGCTCGCCTCCAGGTTACTGAGGCAGTTCAGGATGCCTGTGAGCACCTTCTTCTGGTCCCTGGTTTCTGTCTTGTTGGTTTCCTTCTGGTCCGCACACATCTTACCTATCAACATTTTTGTTCTCTAGGCTTCCTCCACCGTCCTGTGGTAGAGGGTTGTTCTGGGCAGTGTGGCTCCTGGGTCCCTTATCCCCCCCGCTTCCTGAGTTAGTTTTGTCCAGGCTTTACCCGTGCGAGCGTTGTTGATTTCTCGTTCCCATCTTTTGATGATAGTCTTTCCCTTTGTATCAACCTGCGTGTGGAAGATACTCTTTGCTTCCTTGGCCGCTTGTTCAATTCTTGTCATCCTCCGGGTGCTTCATGGAGGTTCTGTTCCCTGGGGGCCTCTCTTGTTGCTGGTTTTCTTCATGCATACCATCTTTGCTTGCATATGGTAGTTTTTACGTTAGGTTCTTCTCTTGTTCTCCTTCACCCCTTTCTGGTAAGTAAGGTGGCCCCTGTAATTGCTTTTCTTCGGTCTGTTGCTCTTTCTGTTATGCCTTTTTTTATGGAGCCAACCCAGCTGCGGTCTCGTCCTTGCAATTCTGGCTTGCTCCTCAAGGTGGTCCTTCTGGTTTGTGTCCTTTGTTCCAGAGCATGTGCACTTGATGGTCGTGCTGTAATTCCTGCGCCAATGCTTTGCCTTGTACATTGTATGCCAGTCATTTCCTCGCCCCATAATGGTACTTGGGTGAGGTGTACCCGTACTTGACCCCGATGAACCTTTTTGTCCTTCATACTTCGCCGCATACTGGTTATCTGTTTTGCGTTCCCACAGGTCACCCCTATACTTCTTTCTATTGACAGGACCGTGGTGTCGTTCCTTCGCCTGATGTGTGATTTGTACCTACATTTGTAACCTTGTTTGATTGGTGGGCTATCAAATTCTGCCTGGAACCTACGTGCCCTTCAATTCCTTCTGCGCCTCCATTCTTGAAGTGATCTTCTATACTACTACTGTTGTCATAGTATTTTGCGGCAAGTTGGGTGCAATCTGTTTGGAATTGACCTTGCAGGATGTTGCTCCAAATTGTGTCCAGTTTTGGACCTTCGTTATCCACCCCTTCATTCGATACTCTGTCCGCCAATCCATTTGCTGACCTCTGAACCCAGCGCAACTCCACTGTGATCCCTGTCCGCAAGTGCTCCTGGATTTTTTGCAGTAGGTGTGCCAATTGCCAGTGTCTTTGGATTTTGCCCATTTTGGTGCCGTTTTGGAGTTTTCTTACTGTGTTGATCACCAACGCAAAATCTCCTTCCACTATGGCGTTTGTCATCCCCTCCCGACTTAGAATCTCCAAGCCAGTCTCCAGGGCTCCAAATTTCACGGCGTTGTTGGTTGAGTTTCCCAGACTCCGAGCGTATAGCCGGATGATGTTTCCTTTACTGTCCCTGATTACTCCTCCCAAACCTGTTTGCCCTTGGTTGCCTTTCGCCGCACCGTAGAAATTCAACTTGAGGAAGCCTGAAGGTGGTGGCTTCCAGTTGTGCTCATCTACTTGGAGTTGTGGTGACTGTCTGAACTGATTGGGGTTGTGGCCGCCGTTCAGGTGGAAGGCCTCTAGGACTCGGGAATCCTGGTCAGTGGGTTGTGCTCTACCTACCTAGCAGTTGCAGCTCTGCACCATATCTCGTGTCATGGAGATTATTGTTTCCTTGATATTCCCTTCGAGCCAGCTTTGGTTTCATAAAATGCGTTGGTTCCTCTCCTTCCATATCGACCATATGATCATTCCTAGGGTGAGTATCCAACAGAGGTTCACCTCTTCTTGTTCGTTGTAGTTCTCTTTCCAGAGATTGATGGTTGCAACAATGTTACCTCAAATCTTGTTGGACTGGAGGAAGATACTTGCTGCCCAGTCCCAGAGATTTGCAGTGTAGGTGCATTCATCCAGGAGATGGTTCGTTGTTTCTTCCTAGGCTTGGAAGATATGACATCGTGAAGGACCTATGAATCCCATTTTCCTTAGTTTTTCCCAAGTTAGAATGTGGTTGTGAGGTATTAACCATTGGAAATTTTTTATCTTTGGCCATTGGGGGTTGTTCCATAGCTTATCCCACTGTTGCGCTGGGTCTTCTTGGTCCAGGTCTACAATATAGTGTCAGACTTCTTTCAGGTTGAATTCCCCACCATCTTTTTGTCCCCATATTAGCTAGTCCTCTCCTTCCATGACTGCTATTTTCCGTCTTCCTAGTTTCTCCTCCACCTCTTTTACTATTATTGCGGGTGGATCATTGTTTTGCAGAGTGATATTGTCCCAGATTGTCCATTTGTTATGGTCTGTTTCCTGTTTCCAGTATTGGTAGACGTTAATTTTACCTTGCGCTATTAGCTCCTGTTGGAGTGCCTCTCTATCTGGGTTCTCCATTTTCTGTTCCTGTTGCCAAGCGTCCTCCCAGAATCTGGTTGTTCTACCACCCTTGATTTCCCAGAAGCTGTGTGTCTGAATCTAGGCTTTGTTGCGCCAGGCTAGGTTCCAAATGGTTGATGCTTCCCTAGTTCCTTTGAAGTGGATTTTGTCCTGGCCGCGAATGTCGGGGGCATACTTTGCCTTCCATAGGTTTACCCAAGGTGTAGTAGTTTCCTTGACCCAACGCCACCAAGGTTTCACCTCATAGGCATTATTGGTCACTTGTGGGTCCTGTAGCCCCAGGCCTCCTTGTCTTTTTGGCTTGCAGACTTTCTCCCAAGCTGCCAGGGCCCATTTTTTCTTTGTTTCCGTGCCTCGCCACAGGAAGTCCCTTTGGATGGTTCTTATTTTTTGTAGAATCCCCTGTGGAGTTGGGAAGGTAGACATCATAAAGGTTGGGATTGCTTGTAAAACAGACTTGGTTAGGATTAGTCTTCCGGCTAGATTGAGGGATCTATACTTCCAATTTTTTACCCGCTCCTGTAACTTGTTTATTACTCCTTCCCAAGTTTGCATTTTGTACACTTTGTCTGTCAGTGGAACCCCCAAGTACTTGGCTGGGTGTGTCTTCCGTTCAAATCCCAGAATGTTGGTCAAATTCCCTTGGATAGCTGGGTTGGTATTGAAGAAGAAGATCATTGACTTGGAATGGTTGATCTCAACACCCGAGGCTTCCCCAAAATCTTCTAGGATTCGTTTGTAGGCTTTAGCTTCCTTGACTGTGGGGATGCCATGGAGTAAGGTATCATCCACAAACTGTTGGTGAGTTGAAGTAGGGCAATTTTCGAAGGGTTTGAGACCTGTTATTTCCCCTATTGCGGTTGCGCCCTTTATGCTCCGGCTAAGGCCTTTCATCATCATAATGAACATGAATGGGGATAGCGGGTCTCCTTGTCTGATACCTCTCATGGACCAGAAGGGTTTGACAAGGGCTCCATTGATTAGAAGCGAGTAGCTTGTTGTGGTTACGAGACTGACAATCCAGCTGATCCAGTGCTGGGTGAAACCAAAGGCTTCCAAGGTCTTGACCATATAGTGCTAACTAATTTTGTCATAAGCTTTTTCTAGGTTCAATTATATTAGCATTCCCCCTCTCTTCTGAATCTTCAAGGTGTGAATGATCTCGTGGGCCTAGATGATGTTGTTCATTATTTGTCTTCCTTCCACGAAGCCGTCCTGTTCTTGAGAGACCAGTGTAGGTAGGAGGGGTTTCAGTCTATTTGCTATGACTTTGGAGATTATATTGTAAACCACATTGCATAGCGCTATAGGTCTGTACCGATCAGGGGTTTTGGCTTCATTTTCTTTGGGGATTAGTGTTATCATTTTGGCGTTTGGTGCTTTAAGGATTGAGTCTGACCTTCTAGAGTCCTCTACTACCTTATAAATGTCATGTTTGACGATTTCCCAGTAGACTTTGAAGAATTCCACTGTGAAGCCATCTGGACCTGGGGCTTTCCCATTGGACATTTTCTGGAGCACCTGGTCAACTTCTTCCGTGGTAATAGGTTTGTTTAGGAAGATGTTTTGTTCCTCTGTGACCAGGTGTGGAATATGTTGGGTTATCCTTTGAATGGCCTTCGTTCTATCTTGGAGGGGTTCTTGGGCTATCCTGTGGAAGTGTTTAACTAGAGCGGTTTCAATCTCCTGATGTGATTTGCGTTCGATTCCATCCTGGTCCTTGATCTTTAGGATTTTGTTGTGGGCTCTTCTTGCCATGGTTGTTCTATGGAAAAAATTGGTGTTCCGCTCTCCTTCCTTTAGCCATTGGATACGAGACTTTTGACGCCAGAGTGTTTCTTCCTGCTGGCATCGCGCCTCCCAATCTTGGGCCATTTAGATCTCTTCCTATTTCCGGTCCTCTGTATAGCCTTCCAGTGTGCAGGTTTCTTGGAGTTTTTTCATTTTTCCTTCTAAGTTGTTTTTCTCTTGGTTTATATTCCCAAAGGTGTCCATGTTCCACTCTTTGAGCTTATTTTTGATGTACTTAAGTTTCTTATAAAGTTGGAACATCCTGGTCCCTTTCTCCAGTTTCTCCTCTCGCCACCACTATTTGATTCTTTCATTGAAAGTCGGGTGTTCAATCCAAAATTTCCCAAATCTGAAGGGTCTGTTCTTTGGTGTTGTTTGGAAACCTGCTTCCAGTTGCACTGACCAATGATCAGATCCCCCCCAGGGAAGGATGTTGCAATCTTAGGTTATCCCCTACATAATGATTGACTTCGATATAAGGAATCTGTCGAGTCTTGTTGCTACTTGAAACTGGTTCATCCGTTTATTGTTCCAGGTGAACTGACCATTCTTAGTTTTAAGATCTACCATCTCCGCTGTGTCTATGAACTTTGAGAATTCATCCACAGCCCGATCCAATCTTCTTGTACCTCCTTTCTTCTCCGCAAGTGAGGTGATGATGTTGAAGTCCTCTGTCAGGATCCAATGGTGGTTAGTGGATCGGGCTTTTATATCTTCTAGGTCTCAGATCATTCCTCTCTTTTCCTCTGATCCTTGGGGCCCATACACATTAGTCCAGAGAATCTCCTCTATGTTTCCGATGATTTGAATGCGTACCGTTAGGGTGTGCCTGGTTGCTTCGGCTGCTATTAGATTTATAATTTGTGGGTTCCACAAAGTGAGAATGTCGCCTGCCATTTGGTGGTCATCGATGGCTACCATCTTGTACTTGCACCAATGTTGTTTACTGATTGCCTCCACTCTTTCTGTAGTGCATTTTGTCTCTTGAATGAAACATAGATCTGTTTGTTCCTGCTTTAGTTTTGTCCTAAGGATTCTTTTCTTTCTTAGGCTGTTTAGGCCTCTTATATTCCAAGCTATGACCTTCATTTAAGCATGTGGGGGGGAGTTGGGAAAGAGTTTCTTGATCTTACCCAAATTTATCAGTAGCGCTCCCAGCTCTTGTAGGGCTACACTGTTTGATTTCCTACCCTTTTTCCTCCTCGTCTGCTTGGGTGATAGTCATGGTTGTCCCTCGCCAGCTTTGACTCCTAGGTGTCCTATCTCCTCGTGTGTGCATTTTTGTCCTTTGGCTTTGGCTTCCTCCCGTAGGAGAAATAGGTACTGGATGTGGTCAAGTTGTTCTGTTGGTACGTTGTCGACTCCCTGCCTTTTCCTTTGCTCCAATATGTTCGGAAGGTCTATCCCTTCTCTTTCCACCAGGTCCCTAAGATCAAGGTCTTCTGTGCCTACTTCACTCGGGGTCATCTCCGCATCTCCCTCTGCATCTTGCATGGCAGTGTTGTCGTCTTTTATTTCTCCGTCCATCGGGGTTGCGCAATTCCCCTATGCCTTCTTGTTACTTGGTCGGCCGGTAGGCTCTTTTGTTGCTTGTTCTTTGACCTCTTGAGATTTTACCGAGTCATTTTCATATTTTTCCCCTTTATTTGTTTGGTCCCTTCTGTCCAAGTTTTTCCGGGTCTCCTAGTTATTTCCTGTTGAGGTTTTATTCTGCTTTTTATTTTCTCTGTTTCTGGGGTTCGGTGTTATAAACCCTTACTCATCCTACTATGTTTTTAGGGTTTGCCACTTCCTGCGTTTTATTAAGAGGGCATTCTCTGATCAAGTGGCCGTGTTCATGGCATCTTCTACATCAAAAGGGGATCTGTTTGTAATCTATGTTTTGGATCCATTCCTCATCCCTAAATTCCAGACTTATGGCTTCTGGGAGTGCTCCAGAAACGTCCATCTTTATGCAGATTCTTGCGTATGATGTGTATCTTCCTTTTAGGGTGGCTTCTGAGGTCTTCACATATTTCCCCAGTTTGTTTCCTATTGCTTCAAAAGTGGAAGGAAACTAATAGTCTAAGTGTAAGCCAGACCAGTACCTTTTTGAACGTCTCTTTTTCCGGGGAGAAGTTTTCTTTCCAGGGTTGCATGTACAGTCCAGCTGAGGCGTGGAAGTATGGACCTCCCTCGAAGACTCTATCCCTGTCCTCCAAATTCATAAAGACTGTTGTGAAGAAACCTTTCGAGCCTAGGTGGAGCTCCACTTCTCCATTTGGCTTCCAGTGATATTTGATCCAGTTGCGCAGAGTTCTCTTTGTGGGCCATAACCCCATGAACTTGCATATGAGCGCATGTGTCTTCATCTGGTCCCTGTAGAGTTGCGTTTGTGGGTCCTCCAATATCACCTTGGGTATCATTGTTGTTTTGGGCTTGCACGGGTTGCGCCCTTCTGTCCCGTTGGCCTTCGCGGTCTCTTGCACCTCACTCCGAGTTTCCTTGACTTCTTCTCTCGTGCTCTTGTTTTTGTCCTGGTTTCTCTCTTGTCGTTTCCCTGGGTCTGATCCCAAGGTTCCTGTTCCTGGCGCCTTGAAAATTACGCCTCTTGGCCCTTTCCCTATGTCCACCACTACTTGTTTGTATGAGGGGGTCCCCTTACCCGACCCTTTGGTGCTCATGTTGCTCTCTGCTGTGGCCGTGACTGTCAAACCCTAGCTCGCCTTGACTGTCAAACCCTAGCTCTCTTCTATGTGATCTCTAAATTGGGCACATCCTAATTGCCAATTAAATTTTAAGTGGCATGATTTTACTTGAATAAAGGCTATGGATTAGCAAGCATGAGAAAATAATAACCACAAATAACGATTCTCAATACCATTTGACAATTAATTTATAATAAATTTAACCATCTTAAAAAGATTAGAATGAAGAGATTTAAACCTTCCAACTTTACATAAATAAATATTATTAATTTTAATTTGTTTTTGACTTAGTTCATAAGAATCCTGAAAATTTCATTTAAAGCAATTTTCAAGAACGGGATGCAAGTGAACTTAAACTTTGAGGGGAAAGACCAAAAAAAATAATCTAAATAGATTTTTATGGATTTTCTAGAATAATTTTTTTTTTAATAATCTAAATAGACTTTTAGATTATTAAAAAAAAATTTATTCTAGAAAATAAAACTAACACTTTTAACATTTACAATGAATTCATTTTTCCAAATATATATTTTTTTAAATATTTAACAATGTATACTATAAATTACATTTACAATGAATGAGAGAAAATGATTTTTTCTCCGTTTAATCAATATTATATAATTTACGTATAAATCAGTTATAAAGCATGTGATGAGCACTCATCATCATGGAAAGAAAGATAAAATAAACCTTGAACGGCAATTGCGTAAGATGAAAGTGAATAAAAAATTAAGACAAAACAACTCTTATTGTAAAAAATATTAATTTTATAACTTAATCATCGTAACTCACAATAATGAAGAAATCATTTTTATTATAAAAATAAACACAAGTATAATGATAAGTTTAAAAGACGACGACTTTCCTAGTAAAAAGTATTAATAACTTTATAATTTAATACTATTTATGAAAACATTGTTTTTATTTTTTATTTTTTTAATATGTTCACTTTTGATTAAACTAGTGACGTATAAATGCAATATTTGATTAAGTCAAGGATCCTTAACAAGATTAAAATCTTAAACGAGAAAATCATAATTTCTTTTAATATTAGTAAACCAAAATACTAAACTTAAATGACATTTTTTTTTATTAAAAAACTAAAACATAAAAAATCTATGTTAATCTTAAACGATTAAAAAACTAAAACATAAAAATCTATGTTAATGTTAAACGAGAAAATCATAATTGCTTTTAATATTAGTAAACCAAAATACTAAATTTAAATGACATATATTTTTTTATTAAAAAACTAAAACATAAAAATCTAGGTTGATAAATCTTAACATATAATTTTGATATATGTATACTAGACTGCCATTTTATTATTATTACATTGCAGGTCAAAGTTAATGTATGAGACCAAGGTGGGATGCACCCACCAATCACGCTTTCATGAGAAAGCTGGTAAGTTCGCACTAATTCCTGCAAAAATCATGGGATGTTATATTAATAAATTTTAACATATAATTTTTATACACATTTTTTGAAAAATAAAATTATGATTTACATATAAAATTGCTATGTTAAAATTCCTCCTAGTATACCATTTTATTAGTATATTTATATTTATTAGAAAGTAGTTGTTATTATATTTATATTTATTAGAAAGTTGTAGCCTGACAACCCATAGGAGATGCACCCACCAATCACCATTTCATGAGAAAACTCATAAGTCAAATCAGAGTTGATTGATAACAGTGGAATATATTTTTAGCTTTGTGACCAAGAATCCAATAATACCAAGGAATACACTTCCAACTTTTCATTGTGCTTGGGAATCCCATGATGCTCCTCCTAAACCTAATGTCAAGTCACATGTCATATATCTAACCTGCGAATTTGCAGCCACTTCTAACCCATAGTGCTCTCCTAACCAACCTAATGTCAAGTCA
>ML803409.1:138791-152055 GCA_009831015.1 Picea engelmannii
AGAGAAAATAACTCAGGAAGATTGGTTGCAATTGCAACAAGAAGACCGAACAAAATATACATCCTAGACATGAAAAAGAGAGAGAAGACAAAAGCCACACCAAAGGATTCCAAGGAAGAAAAAGTCTCAAAGACCAAACATAAGGATGAAGTATTATTGAGTGCCATATGTTCAGGGGGAGCAACCCCAAAGAAGAAGGTCACCTTATGCCATTGAACTTAGGGGGAGAAACCCCACCCTTTGCCATTGATGTCAAAGGGGAGAGAAATTGGGATCATGATGACAGGGGGAGAATGAGTGTTGCCATCAATGACAAAGGGGGAGATTGTTGGAATATTGGTTGTTCTCATTGATGTCAACCCTAGTCATTGGTTTTGGACCGCAAGATTGATGAAGGTATTTGGACATGAAGGAAATTGCACATGCAGATACAACACCCGTGGATGGATAGTATACATCATGTTGTTTCCGGGGGTTGGTGGCACATCACGTGGATCCTCATGGTTGAGGAGAAATGCATTTTTTAAGATGACAAAGTGAATTGAATAAGGAAGTACAGGTCGACCCTGAAGATAATTAAAGAAAATAATTACAAAATAAGAAAGTGTCAGGTCGGCCCTAATGTTAAAAGTAAGTGACATAAAGGGTATAAATACACATCAGTATACATTCATTTTAAATACACACAAGTCGAAATTCGGAGGAAATATGAAGTAAAGAAGGTCGAATTTCAAGGGAGGCTGAAGTCATTTGGTGATGTGTTCTAAGGTATGTTATTTATAGGTCATCTTACCATTTTCGCTATAACTATTTTTTAGAACGATTCATATGGTGAAATTGGTATGGTATTTAGAAGACATGTCTAGGTACCCGTGGTAAAAATTTCAGCTCTTTATTCACTATAATTTTGGAGATACACTCTGTGGAAGATAAGGTTTTTGACTAGTCTCGAAGCTAGTCATAAACAAGTGTTCCGGGTAAAATAGTCATTACTTCTTCATAGAGAATCCAAATGAAGTGAGACCAATTGCATTGGAAGGAGTAGAGGATTTAGTTTTTTGTGTGCGAATTTCAGAATCTGATGTTAAATATTGAGCGCGGGGCATTCTGTACAAGTTCGCTCTCCTCAATAAACCAAAATAAAATAAGGTCTACCATTTTCTCTATAACTCCTTTTTGGGGAGGATTTAAGGAGTGAAAATTGGATGAGTTTCAGAGAATACATTGAGTTATATTATCTACAAGATCAAAGTATTTTAAGAAGTGAATGATTTCAGAAGTTGAAGAAGTCTCATGAAGTATTATCAGGTTCTATGTGACGGTTGGTTAATGGTGATGATTTAATGTTAAGTTTTATTATCTCTCATATATTTTTGGGTGGAAGGAAGGGGCAATGATGGAGAGGTCAACCCTCTCTTGGTATTGGAGGATTGTATCTTCCTTTTGGAGGTTTATCCCTCCATTTATATTTGGAAGTTGTAACTACCTTTGGAAGTCATTACTTCCATTGAACAATAACTATTGGTTATTTCTCATACATTGTGTATGGTGTATTGGTGTAACTCTTCTATTATTGTTCATTACTCATTAGATATAATTGAATATATAATTTGATTAAAGTATAAATTGATTTTTTTTTTTAAATTGTACTTGATATTGATTCACCCCCTCTTAATAGCAACAATAATCTTATGTTATTTTTAATTATAATTTTTTTTTATAGTAATTTTGTAATTATTATTATTATTATTAATATAAATAATAGATTTTAACTTTATTTATGTTTCATGTTTGATATGAATGCAACCATAAACCTCTCCCATTGACCTATGGTATATTAACTCTCTAACATATAATGTCACTCTTAAATTTACCATAGTTGATATATGTAAACATAGTTTTGTTTTGTTATTGCTACATCATTCATATGTAAATTAATATTTTTTTCTCTTTTAAATATTTTATTATTATTATTTCAATATCCATTATCAATTATGTTAATTGATTTTACCACTAGTTTATATGTAAACATAGTTTTGTTATTGCTACATCATTCATATGTAAATTAATAAATTTTTTTCTCTTTTAAATATTTTATTATTATTATTTCAATATCCATTATCAACTATGTTAATTGATCACTTTTAATTTTTTTTATGTTAATAAAACACAAGAATCTATTATGTTATATATAATATTTTTATAGAAAATTAATATATTTTTTTCATATATCATTCATATGTAAATTAATATATTTTTTTCTCTTTTAAATATTTTATTATTATTATTTCAATATCCATTATCAATTATGTTAATTGATCACTTTTAATTTTTTTTATGTTAATAAAACACAAGAATCTATTATGTTATATATAATATTTTTGTAGAAAATTTTACCAGGTAGTAAATGATTATGTTAAGAATATCGTGTCATATTCCTCCTTTACTAAATATATATACAAATAATTTGTATTAAAATTATAATTATAATTAATATTATATATTAAAAAATTCAATAAAAGATCTTAATTCACCATAAACATAATTTTAAAACATGGATAAATGTTGTTATAATATGGGTAGCTGTAGAGTTTTAATTAATAATTTTAAAAAATTAACATATATATATATATATATATATATATATATATAATAGTTATGTGGTGGTATTGACATGCTAACATCATAATATATAGGTAGAAAATTTATTAAAGAAGTGATTTTGGGTGTGTAAAATTTTTAGTTTAATAAGTTTTAAGTGAATTGGTTTGTAATTGATTTTGATTAAGTAAGAGTTCTTCTTGTATATAAGTTATTTTAAGTGGTATGGTTTTATTTGAAAAATGATTATGAGTTAGTCTCTATTAGTAATAGATTTGCAATAACAACGAATAATAACTATTCTCATTCTCAATTGGATTTTAGGTGGCTTGACTTTACTTGAATAAAAACTATGAGTTGATCATCGTTTCTAGATAGCACTAAGTAATGAATATCTTAATTGCCAATTTATTTTATTTTATTTTTTTGTAAATGAGTGTGAAAATCTATATTAATGAAGGAAATTATAATACAAAAAAGATACAGGGACTCCCAAGATATGCCAAAACGGAAACTAGATTTGGGGTCCCAGGGGAGCAAAGTCTAATATAGCAGGGTGGGCCTGGATCGCCACCATGGGAAACCGACCCAAACCTCCACAATCCAGTTTGAAAAACGACAGCATAACGAAAACAAAGAAAGCATAAGCATAGTGGGGTCATCTCCTACATTGAGAACCTGGACCAGGGCTGGTCCTGTGCTAGTCTAGGTTGATGGGGTGCTCTTCATCGCCTTCCTTCCTAGCCTCATTCTCCGACCTCTGCTCCACCAGACGTATCTTTATGATGCACGAAGGGGTTCCATTTCTGTTGGCTGGAGTAATATCTATATGGTGGACATAGCGAAGATAAATATGGAATTGCTCTGTCAGTCTCTCCATTTTTTCCTGCTGGCTTCACTGGTCCTCCGCAAGTCTTTTGGCGCTCGCCTCCAGGTTACTGAGGCAGTTCAGGATGCCTGTGAGCACCTTCTTCTGGTCCCTGGTTTCTGTCTTGTTGGTTTCCTTCTGGTCCGCACACATCTTACCTATCAACATTTTTGTTCTCTAGGCTTCCTCCACCGTCCTGTGGTAGAGGGTTGTTCTGGGCAGTGTGGCTCCTGGGTCCCTTATCCCCCCCGCTTCCTGAGTTAGTTTTGTCCAGGCTTTACCCGTGCGAGCGTTGTTGATTTCTCGTTCCCATCTTTTGATGATAGTCTTTCCCTTTGTATCAACCTGCGTGTGGAAGATACTCTTTGCTTCCTTGGCCGCTTGTTCAATTCTTGTCATCCTCCGGGTGCTTCATGGAGGTTCTGTTCCCTGGGGGCCTCTCTTGTTGCTGGTTTTCTTCATGCATACCATCTTTGCTTGCATATGGTAGTTTTTACGTTAGGTTCTTCTCTTGTTCTCCTTCACCCCTTTCTGGTAAGTAAGGTGGCCCCTGTAATTGCTTTTCTTCGGTCTGTTGCTCTTTCTGTTATGCCTTTTTTTATGGAGCCAACCCAGCTGCGGTCTCGTCCTTGCAATTCTGGCTTGCTCCTCAAGGTGGTCCTTCTGGTTTGTGTCCTTTGTTCCAGAGCATGTGCACTTGATGGTCGTGCTGTAATTCCTGCGCCAATGCTTTGCCTTGTACATTGTATGCCAGTCATTTCCTCGCCCCATAATGGTACTTGGGTGAGGTGTACCCGTACTTGACCCCGATGAACCTTTTTGTCCTTCATACTTCGCCGCATACTGGTTATCTGTTTTGCGTTCCCACAGGTCACCCCTATACTTCTTTCTATTGACAGGACCGTGGTGTCGTTCCTTCGCCTGATGTGTGATTTGTACCTACATTTGTAACCTTGTTTGATTGGTGGGCTATCAAATTCTGCCTGGAACCTACGTGCCCTTCAATTCCTTCTGCGCCTCCATTCTTGAAGTGATCTTCTATACTACTACTGTTGTCATAGTATTTTGCGGCAAGTTGGGTGCAATCTGTTTGGAATTGACCTTGCAGGATGTTGCTCCAAATTGTGTCCAGTTTTGGACCTTCGTTATCCACCCCTTCATTCGATACTCTGTCCGCCAATCCATTTGCTGACCTCTGAACCCAGCGCAACTCCACTGTGATCCCTGTCCGCAAGTGCTCCTGGATTTTTTGCAGTAGGTGTGCCAATTGCCAGTGTCTTTGGATTTTGCCCATTTTGGTGCCGTTTTGGAGTTTTCTTACTGTGTTGATCACCAACGCAAAATCTCCTTCCACTATGGCGTTTGTCATCCCCTCCCGACTTAGAATCTCCAAGCCAGTCTCCAGGGCTCCAAATTTCACGGCGTTGTTGGTTGAGTTTCCCAGACTCCGAGCGTATAGCCGGATGATGTTTCCTTTACTGTCCCTGATTACTCCTCCCAAACCTGTTTGCCCTTGGTTGCCTTTCGCCGCACCGTAGAAATTCAACTTGAGGAAGCCTGAAGGTGGTGGCTTCCAGTTGTGCTCATCTACTTGGAGTTGTGGTGACTGTCTGAACTGATTGGGGTTGTGGCCGCCGTTCAGGTGGAAGGCCTCTAGGACTCGGGAATCCTGGTCAGTGGGTTGTGCTCTACCTACCTAGCAGTTGCAGCTCTGCACCATATCTCGTGTCATGGAGATTATTGTTTCCTTGATATTCCCTTCGAGCCAGCTTTGGTTTCATAAAATGCGTTGGTTCCTCTCCTTCCATATCGACCATATGATCATTCCTAGGGTGAGTATCCAACAGAGGTTCACCTCTTCTTGTTCGTTGTAGTTCTCTTTCCAGAGATTGATGGTTGCAACAATGTTACCTCAAATCTTGTTGGACTGGAGGAAGATACTTGCTGCCCAGTCCCAGAGATTTGCAGTGTAGGTGCATTCATCCAGGAGATGGTTCGTTGTTTCTTCCTAGGCTTGGAAGATATGACATCGTGAAGGACCTATGAATCCCATTTTCCTTAGTTTTTCCCAAGTTAGAATGTGGTTGTGAGGTATTAACCATTGGAAATTTTTTATCTTTGGCCATTGGGGGTTGTTCCATAGCTTATCCCACTGTTGCGCTGGGTCTTCTTGGTCCAGGTCTACAATATAGTGTCAGACTTCTTTCAGGTTGAATTCCCCACCATCTTTTTGTCCCCATATTAGCTAGTCCTCTCCTTCCATGACTGCTATTTTCCGTCTTCCTAGTTTCTCCTCCACCTCTTTTACTATTATTGCGGGTGGATCATTGTTTTGCAGAGTGATATTGTCCCAGATTGTCCATTTGTTATGGTCTGTTTCCTGTTTCCAGTATTGGTAGACGTTAATTTTACCTTGCGCTATTAGCTCCTGTTGGAGTGCCTCTCTATCTGGGTTCTCCATTTTCTGTTCCTGTTGCCAAGCGTCCTCCCAGAATCTGGTTGTTCTACCACCCTTGATTTCCCAGAAGCTGTGTGTCTGAATCTAGGCTTTGTTGCGCCAGGCTAGGTTCCAAATGGTTGATGCTTCCCTAGTTCCTTTGAAGTGGATTTTGTCCTGGCCGCGAATGTCGGGGGCATACTTTGCCTTCCATAGGTTTACCCAAGGTGTAGTAGTTTCCTTGACCCAACGCCACCAAGGTTTCACCTCATAGGCATTATTGGTCACTTGTGGGTCCTGTAGCCCCAGGCCTCCTTGTCTTTTTGGCTTGCAGACTTTCTCCCAAGCTGCCAGGGCCCATTTTTTCTTTGTTTCCGTGCCTCGCCACAGGAAGTCCCTTTGGATGGTTCTTATTTTTTGTAGAATCCCCTGTGGAGTTGGGAAGGTAGACATCATAAAGGTTGGGATTGCTTGTAAAACAGACTTGGTTAGGATTAGTCTTCCGGCTAGATTGAGGGATCTATACTTCCAATTTTTTACCCGCTCCTGTAACTTGTTTATTACTCCTTCCCAAGTTTGCATTTTGTACACTTTGTCTGTCAGTGGAACCCCCAAGTACTTGGCTGGGTGTGTCTTCCGTTCAAATCCCAGAATGTTGGTCAAATTCCCTTGGATAGCTGGGTTGGTATTGAAGAAGAAGATCATTGACTTGGAATGGTTGATCTCAACACCCGAGGCTTCCCCAAAATCTTCTAGGATTCGTTTGTAGGCTTTAGCTTCCTTGACTGTGGGGATGCCATGGAGTAAGGTATCATCCACAAACTGTTGGTGAGTTGAAGTAGGGCAATTTTCGAAGGGTTTGAGACCTGTTATTTCCCCTATTGCGGTTGCGCCCTTTATGCTCCGGCTAAGGCCTTTCATCATCATAATGAACATGAATGGGGATAGCGGGTCTCCTTGTCTGATACCTCTCATGGACCAGAAGGGTTTGACAAGGGCTCCATTGATTAGAAGCGAGTAGCTTGTTGTGGTTACGAGACTGACAATCCAGCTGATCCAGTGCTGGGTGAAACCAAAGGCTTCCAAGGTCTTGACCATATAGTGCTAACTAATTTTGTCATAAGCTTTTTCTAGGTTCAATTATATTAGCATTCCCCCTCTCTTCTGAATCTTCAAGGTGTGAATGATCTCGTGGGCCTAGATGATGTTGTTCATTATTTGTCTTCCTTCCACGAAGCCGTCCTGTTCTTGAGAGACCAGTGTAGGTAGGAGGGGTTTCAGTCTATTTGCTATGACTTTGGAGATTATATTGTAAACCACATTGCATAGCGCTATAGGTCTGTACCGATCAGGGGTTTTGGCTTCATTTTCTTTGGGGATTAGTGTTATCATTTTGGCGTTTGGTGCTTTAAGGATTGAGTCTGACCTTCTAGAGTCCTCTACTACCTTATAAATGTCATGTTTGACGATTTCCCAGTAGACTTTGAAGAATTCCACTGTGAAGCCATCTGGACCTGGGGCTTTCCCATTGGACATTTTCTGGAGCACCTGGTCAACTTCTTCCGTGGTAATAGGTTTGTTTAGGAAGATGTTTTGTTCCTCTGTGACCAGGTGTGGAATATGTTGGGTTATCCTTTGAATGGCCTTCGTTCTATCTTGGAGGGGTTCTTGGGCTATCCTGTGGAAGTGTTTAACTAGAGCGGTTTCAATCTCCTGATGTGATTTGCGTTCGATTCCATCCTGGTCCTTGATCTTTAGGATTTTGTTGTGGGCTCTTCTTGCCATGGTTGTTCTATGGAAAAAATTGGTGTTCCGCTCTCCTTCCTTTAGCCATTGGATACGAGACTTTTGACGCCAGAGTGTTTCTTCCTGCTGGCATCGCGCCTCCCAATCTTGGGCCATTTAGATCTCTTCCTATTTCCGGTCCTCTGTATAGCCTTCCAGTGTGCAGGTTTCTTGGAGTTTTTTCATTTTTCCTTCTAAGTTGTTTTTCTCTTGGTTTATATTCCCAAAGGTGTCCATGTTCCACTCTTTGAGCTTATTTTTGATGTACTTAAGTTTCTTATAAAGTTGGAACATCCTGGTCCCTTTCTCCAGTTTCTCCTCTCGCCACCACTATTTGATTCTTTCATTGAAAGTCGGGTGTTCAATCCAAAATTTCCCAAATCTGAAGGGTCTGTTCTTTGGTGTTGTTTGGAAACCTGCTTCCAGTTGCACTGACCAATGATCAGATCCCCCCCAGGGAAGGATGTTGCAATCTTAGGTTATCCCCTACATAATGATTGACTTCGATATAAGGAATCTGTCGAGTCTTGTTGCTACTTGAAACTGGTTCATCCGTTTATTGTTCCAGGTGAACTGACCATTCTTAGTTTTAAGATCTACCATCTCCGCTGTGTCTATGAACTTTGAGAATTCATCCACAGCCCGATCCAATCTTCTTGTACCTCCTTTCTTCTCCGCAAGTGAGGTGATGATGTTGAAGTCCTCTGTCAGGATCCAATGGTGGTTAGTGGATCGGGCTTTTATATCTTCTAGGTCTCAGATCATTCCTCTCTTTTCCTCTGATCCTTGGGGCCCATACACATTAGTCCAGAGAATCTCCTCTATGTTTCCGATGATTTGAATGCGTACCGTTAGGGTGTGCCTGGTTGCTTCGGCTGCTATTAGATTTATAATTTGTGGGTTCCACAAAGTGAGAATGTCGCCTGCCATTTGGTGGTCATCGATGGCTACCATCTTGTACTTGCACCAATGTTGTTTACTGATTGCCTCCACTCTTTCTGTAGTGCATTTTGTCTCTTGAATGAAACATAGATCTGTTTGTTCCTGCTTTAGTTTTGTCCTAAGGATTCTTTTCTTTCTTAGGCTGTTTAGGCCTCTTATATTCCAAGCTATGACCTTCATTTAAGCATGTGGGGGGGAGTTGGGAAAGAGTTTCTTGATCTTACCCAAATTTATCAGTAGCGCTCCCAGCTCTTGTAGGGCTACACTGTTTGATTTCCTACCCTTTTTCCTCCTCGTCTGCTTGGGTGATAGTCATGGTTGTCCCTCGCCAGCTTTGACTCCTAGGTGTCCTATCTCCTCGTGTGTGCATTTTTGTCCTTTGGCTTTGGCTTCCTCCCGTAGGAGAAATAGGTACTGGATGTGGTCAAGTTGTTCTGTTGGTACGTTGTCGACTCCCTGCCTTTTCCTTTGCTCCAATATGTTCGGAAGGTCTATCCCTTCTCTTTCCACCAGGTCCCTAAGATCAAGGTCTTCTGTGCCTACTTCACTCGGGGTCATCTCCGCATCTCCCTCTGCATCTTGCATGGCAGTGTTGTCGTCTTTTATTTCTCCGTCCATCGGGGTTGCGCAATTCCCCTATGCCTTCTTGTTACTTGGTCGGCCGGTAGGCTCTTTTGTTGCTTGTTCTTTGACCTCTTGAGATTTTACCGAGTCATTTTCATATTTTTCCCCTTTATTTGTTTGGTCCCTTCTGTCCAAGTTTTTCCGGGTCTCCTAGTTATTTCCTGTTGAGGTTTTATTCTGCTTTTTATTTTCTCTGTTTCTGGGGTTCGGTGTTATAAACCCTTACTCATCCTACTATGTTTTTAGGGTTTGCCACTTCCTGCGTTTTATTAAGAGGGCATTCTCTGATCAAGTGGCCGTGTTCATGGCATCTTCTACATCAAAAGGGGATCTGTTTGTAATCTATGTTTTGGATCCATTCCTCATCCCTAAATTCCAGACTTATGGCTTCTGGGAGTGCTCCAGAAACGTCCATCTTTATGCAGATTCTTGCGTATGATGTGTATCTTCCTTTTAGGGTGGCTTCTGAGGTCTTCACATATTTCCCCAGTTTGTTTCCTATTGCTTCAAAAGTGGAAGGAAACTAATAGTCTAAGTGTAAGCCAGACCAGTACCTTTTTGAACGTCTCTTTTTCCGGGGAGAAGTTTTCTTTCCAGGGTTGCATGTACAGTCCAGCTGAGGCGTGGAAGTATGGACCTCCCTCGAAGACTCTATCCCTGTCCTCCAAATTCATAAAGACTGTTGTGAAGAAACCTTTCGAGCCTAGGTGGAGCTCCACTTCTCCATTTGGCTTCCAGTGATATTTGATCCAGTTGCGCAGAGTTCTCTTTGTGGGCCATAACCCCATGAACTTGCATATGAGCGCATGTGTCTTCATCTGGTCCCTGTAGAGTTGCGTTTGTGGGTCCTCCAATATCACCTTGGGTATCATTGTTGTTTTGGGCTTGCACGGGTTGCGCCCTTCTGTCCCGTTGGCCTTCGCGGTCTCTTGCACCTCACTCCGAGTTTCCTTGACTTCTTCTCTCGTGCTCTTGTTTTTGTCCTGGTTTCTCTCTTGTCGTTTCCCTGGGTCTGATCCCAAGGTTCCTGTTCCTGGCGCCTTGAAAATTACGCCTCTTGGCCCTTTCCCTATGTCCACCACTACTTGTTTGTATGAGGGGGTCCCCTTACCCGACCCTTTGGTGCTCATGTTGCTCTCTGCTGTGGCCGTGACTGTCAAACCCTAGCTCGCCTTGACTGTCAAACCCTAGCTCTCTTCTATGTGATCTCTAAATTGGGCACATCCTAATTGCCAATTAAATTTTAAGTGGCATGATTTTACTTGAATAAAGGCTATGGATTAGCAAGCATGAGAAAATAATAACCACAAATAACGATTCTCAATACCATTTGACAATTAATTTATAATAAATTTAACCATCTTAAAAAGATTAGAATGAAGAGATTTAAACCTTCCAACTTTACATAAATAAATATTATTAATTTTAATTTGTTTTTGACTTAGTTCATAAGAATCCTGAAAATTTCATTTAAAGCAATTTTCAAGAACGGGATGCAAGTGAACTTAAACTTTGAGGGGAAAGACCAAAAAAAATAATCTAAATAGATTTTTATGGATTTTCTAGAATAATTTTTTTTTTAATAATCTAAATAGACTTTTAGATTATTAAAAAAAAATTTATTCTAGAAAATAAAACTAACACTTTTAACATTTACAATGAATTCATTTTTCCAAATATATATTTTTTTAAATATTTAACAATGTATACTATAAATTACATTTACAATGAATGAGAGAAAATGATTTTTTCTCCGTTTAATCAATATTATATAATTTACGTATAAATCAGTTATAAAGCATGTGATGAGCACTCATCATCATGGAAAGAAAGATAAAATAAACCTTGAACGGCAATTGCGTAAGATGAAAGTGAATAAAAAATTAAGACAAAACAACTCTTATTGTAAAAAATATTAATTTTATAACTTAATCATCGTAACTCACAATAATGAAGAAATCATTTTTATTATAAAAATAAACACAAGTATAATGATAAGTTTAAAAGACGACGACTTTCCTAGTAAAAAGTATTAATAACTTTATAATTTAATACTATTTATGAAAACATTGTTTTTATTTTTTATTTTTTTAATATGTTCACTTTTGATTAAACTAGTGACGTATAAATGCAATATTTGATTAAGTCAAGGATCCTTAACAAGATTAAAATCTTAAACGAGAAAATCATAATTTCTTTTAATATTAGTAAACCAAAATACTAAACTTAAATGACATTTTTTTTTATTAAAAAACTAAAACATAAAAAATCTATGTTAATCTTAAACGATTAAAAAACTAAAACATAAAAATCTATGTTAATGTTAAACGAGAAAATCATAATTGCTTTTAATATTAGTAAACCAAAATACTAAATTTAAATGACATATATTTTTTTATTAAAAAACTAAAACATAAAAATCTAGGTTGATAAATCTTAACATATAATTTTGATATATGTATACTAGACTGCCATTTTATTATTATTACATTGCAGGTCAAAGTTAATGTATGAGACCAAGGTGGGATGCACCCACCAATCACGCTTTCATGAGAAAGCTGGTAAGTTCGCACTAATTCCTGCAAAAATCATGGGATGTTATATTAATAAATTTTAACATATAATTTTTATACACATTTTTTGAAAAATAAAATTATGATTTACATATAAAATTGCTATGTTAAAATTCCTCCTAGTATACCATTTTATTAGTATATTTATATTTATTAGAAAGTAGTTGTTATTATATTTATATTTATTAGAAAGTTGTAGCCTGACAACCCATAGGAGATGCACCCACCAATCACCATTTCATGAGAAAACTCATAAGTCAAATCAGAGTTGATTGATAACAGTGGAATATATTTTTAGCTTTGTGACCAAGAATCCAATAATACCAAGGAATACACTTCCAACTTTTCATTGTGCTTGGGAATCCCATGATGCTCCTCCTAAACCTAATGTCAAGTCACATGTCATATATCTAACCTGCGAATTTGCAGCCACTTCTAACCCATAGTGCTCTCCTAACCAACCTAATGTCAAGTCATATGCCATATATCTAGCCCATCAATTTGGAGCCACTTTTAGATCCCAAACCAATTTGGAGCCACTTTTAGACCCCTAAAGTTTAAAATGTATTGAAAGTAATTTTAAGTTGATAAATTATATTAAGTTAAATAGTGGAGCCACTTCTAGATCCTTAAAGTTTAAAATGTATGGAAAGTTATTCTATAAGGGATAATTATTAAGAAAATTATTAATTTTATAGTTGTGTTTAAGGAATATGTATAATTAATAAAATAAAATAGAGAATGTGAATTTATATTAATTTTAGACTTTTTAAGTAGGAGAAATTTATGTATAATTTTGCCTTATGTATTATAATTTTTTTTTTATAGGTTTAAAATTTAAAATAAATTTATATGAGTTTAATTAATAAATTATCCTTTTTCATTTTCATTTTTATTGTTGTTTTTAATTTTCATATTATTATTAATTTAGGGGTTCGTTTTTTCATGGATCTTAGGTAGTTTGGGGTTTGTTCTTATCAATCAAGGATGGACACAAATTAATCAACATATATGTAAGTTGTGTAACTATGAGTTTGAATTAAAAAAATACTTCATTGTTTTTTGTTCGACCTATTACGACATTTATGATAAATATTATTGTTTATTAAATGCTCCTGTACTCTCAGGTTCATTGTAAAGACTAGAGTTACTACAAAGTTTACTCAAATATTGGAAGAAGTTGTGACATGCCTCTAGATCCGACTCCATCTCATATATCTTTTTTCACTATCCCATTATTCATGTAATCATGAAGAGAGATATGGATTCTATCAACTTTCATTAGAGGGGTACTCATTCTCGAATCTCTTATAAAATACAAAACTTGGGTTCTACTCATAGTCCAAATTCATTATAGTGTGTTGCTCCTTTTTTGTTGACCTCAATTGGTAACTGTTAGATTTTGTATTATAGGGGGTTGTGTCTGAACTAGCT
>ML803409.1:152817-172832 GCA_009831015.1 Picea engelmannii
TGAAAAAAATAGGCCTAACCAAGTCCCAAACATTCTATGCTGGCTTGAACAACAAAATACTAAGTAGTTTTGACTGGTAAACTACTTTAAAAATTGAAACATTAAAAACACTATACGACAATGCATTAAAATTCAGATATAAAACTAAAAAATCTACCATGGAATGTGATCCAGTTGGATATTGGTGGCCACCCACCTGTTCCAGATTCCACTTGGTTCATCTTGACAGTTTTCAGTTCAACACGTTTCTCTGTCATGGTGACATCTCTTTGTAATTGTGGGTTCTACACTTCTGGGGCTGTCTTGAATCCCTACACAGCATCCAGGTGGATATTCGTGGATATTGGTGGCTGCCCACCTATTCCAATTGGATTATTTTGGCAGTTTTCATGTCAATACATATTTTTGTACTTCTGGGGTTGTTTTGAGGCCCTAAATATGTTTTTTTGGTTTTTCCACATTCAAATTGTTGATGGAGTTGAAGTTTGATGCCATAATGTGTAGTTATCGAAAATACATTTCCAACGGGTTATCACATGCCTAAAACATAGATCGTATGCAAACGTTACGACCCCAAGAAGTTGATCTACTAACTTACCCCAACGAGGCCCACATGACTTTTGGCGCTTCATCTCCTAGGGTTAGGTTTTTGGATGTCTAGGGTTTTGGCATTCACGTTTATTGTAAAAAGGCCTTCAGTGCTTCATTGTACCCATATTCTTGCGAATGAGCGTAGCCGTCACATCTCTTCTTAGAGATAAGCTGCCACCTTTCTAGCAAGTTCATTCACTCTGTACTTTTAAAGTCTCTGTACATTTCTTTCATTAATATAAATCATGTATTGATGTATTTCTCCGTTTCTGGCAATATTTGTGTGTGTAACACACCCACGACGAGGAATAAAATTGTTCACTTTTCTTAAAGGACAAAATCTCCATTCATGGTTCCTAATTTGGAAGGTCAGGGAACCAATCTGACTTCCTCATTGAGAATCTCCAATTCTGAAGCCAAACAATTCTCAGAGACCTTGATGGTCTCGTTCTATAGTTAAACGCAGAACCTTTCAGTTTCTTGGTGCAGGTTTAAGGGCACTCGTGACCTTCCATTTTTCCCTGCTGTGAAAACTCAGAGTGTCGGGTGTTAGCTCCTTTTGTTTGATAAGCCCCCTCTCTTGATGTGACCTTGGCCATGACCACGCGATTGTGGGCATGACCGCAAGCGGTTTGGGGTCAAACCACTTTTGGGCCCGCAATGGTCTCACCACCTCCACGTGTCCTCTTAACGAAACCATAGTTTGAATTGCGGTCCACCCTCAACATCTTAAAATCCTCGTAGCTCCTTTCCCCGCAAAGCTACGGGATCGTCGATCTCACGATCTTGACGATAACGTCCAAAATCGACGATTCAAATCTGCGCCCTTCTTTTCTATGGACTAGATTAGCTCCTTCTGAAACTTGGCCTGCGCAAACAAGCACCAGACGCAAGTTTCTCTCACACGGCCACGGGCTATGACCGCCCACCTACCCAAAAGGCGTTTCGAGACTTCGCATATTGGGTATTCTACATTTGAGTCACCCCGACTCTCCCCAACCTCTGAAATCCTGACAGGGGCCTAACACATGCTAGCTCCTCCTTTATCCTCCTCCACGTGACCATTACCTGTGAACACAAGCCTAATCGAAAGGTGCGTCATGAAATCGTGTATCGGGTCCTTGCATGTGAGTCACCTCGTCTCTCCTGATTCGACGGTCTAGATCGCATCACAAATTCGCATATCAAAAATTCCTGATATGATTCACCTTCGTTCTCCCGACTCCCGAAATATCGATCGTTCGGAGCACCAAATCAACGACTCGCGCTCCTCTGGATCTGACGGCCACTGTCAAATCGCGAACTTGGGCCTCGCGAGTTCTCACTATTCTCCCCTTGACTTTTCCTCCTGCGAGTCAGCGAAACGCTGATCTCTCGCCACGCGTCCCTTACGATGGACGATTTCGATGATTTCGGGATCTCGCGACTTGCGACCTCCAAGTCACAACTGCCTCCACATTCCTGACTTTCAAAATGTCGATATTTCAGAGCACCAAATCCAACGATCAAGGAGGGTCCCAATAGATCCTTAGATCTACGGTCCAAATTATTTTTTGTCATCGGATTTCAGAAGACTTGACCACGCTAACACACGAATCTTCCGATGTGCGAACTTGCGAAGACTGAAGTGGTTGAGGCATTAACACTTTCTCTCCTTCTTCAAATCTAACGGTCATGACAGAACTTGGATCCTCCTGAACGAATCTCGTCCGTTCATCTCCCAAACGAAAGGGTATTCCCTTTCGATACTTGAATCTCGCTATCCTTCTTGATCTTTGTTAGTTATGAAGGACTTAAGAGAGTTGTGCTCTTTCTCCTAGACTTAACACTTAGAAGGATCTTTTTCACACCTCTTGCACTCCTTCATCAAGTCTAGAACCTAAGTGGTTCTCGGTCTCTATTTACCTCGCAGAGGGCCTGTGCATACACATACTACCTCTCCTGAGCTTATTGGACTCTGTCCTCGCAGTGATTGTGGAGTTCAACCTTTGCCAAATCAAGAAGTACTCACGCGACTCTAGGAAGGTGACGAAGTTCTCTGGGAAGTGCTTCCGAGAGATTAAACTAGCGCATAAGGAAATCAAGCAGATATGAAAGTTCTCAAGGAACGAACGCATACTTCTAACTTAATCATTTAATACAGGGATCATTTTAGGCATATAAAATACAAGCATGCAATTCATTATTTCAAATTCAAAGTACAAGGCATAAAAACACTTATTAGAACGATAAGGCACGATGTGACTGCTGAGAGGGGTGGTCATTTCCACCCAACCATAGGCTCAATCACTCCCAATGGATTTATCACTGGCCAGCCTCGAGCTTAGGCCACGATGTTTTGAGATTCAATATCTTACTTCCAACTCAACGAAAGTTAGGGACGAAGGTTACTCGCCTTATCGTTATACAAGAATAAAGGAGGATGAAGGTTACTCTCCTTCTCCTGACTCAGTCTCTATCCCTTGTGATCAGAACTCACTTTTCAATTTCAATCCTCCCTCAAACCCGAGAGTTTCCGCTCTCCTCTTTGCATTCTTTCGTAGGTCCCCTCTGCCCACACCATGCTTCCTTTCTTGCCTTCCTCAACAAGATTGTGTGTGGCTCGAATCCCTAGTTTGTGGTCAGGTCCGAAAGCCTTACAGATGGGTGGTCTGCCCCATCCCCTCATTAATGCTTGAGGAGGTTTTCCCACCTACCAGCCTAACTGTAATTCATTTCGGGTCAGAGGGTTGTTCTGATCTTGAGCAATTAAAACCAGCACAGTACTGGTTCAGTGGAGGTTAACACAACCATTCCGGTCTTCTCCTCCACCACCTTTTCATTAGCAATCATGGTCTCTCTTAGCACATCCCCTTCTCAGTAGTTATGCAACACGTTTCCATTATCTATTAAAATAACATGATTTACATCATCGACCTTTTATACAAAGGTCCATCAAATCAAACATTCACACTTTGATTTTGTCATAGTTCCTGGCTAATAAAGTTATATTTACAGACTGGGGAAACATGGTGTTAGAATTCTCTCCCCCTTAAAGGAATAATCGTCCTCGATGTTCTATCTATCAACATGATAGGTATGCACAGAAGTAAACAAAATTGAATATGCCTGTCTCATGGCATCTTCCATTTCCCACGTAGCCTCATCCGGGCCAAAGTGTTTCCATTGCACCTCGACCTGTGCAATGGTTTGGTTCCTGAGTGCGGTTTCCTTCCTGGCTAGTATGCATTAGGGTGATGGAAGGAATTATCCATCCGGTTCCACCTGGATCACATACCAGTCAATTATATGATTAGCATCATGAACATATTTATTCAATAATGAAACATGGAAAACATTATGTGCCTTTATTGTGGGAGGAAGTGCTATCCTATAGGCTACAGGTCCCACTTTATCTAAGACTTCAAAGGGTCCACATTATCGAGGTGCCAACTTGGCACATGCTACCATTCTCAGAGAACTCTTCCGGGGTTTAACTCTGAGATAGACATGGTCTCCGACTTTGAACTCTTGGGGAGTTCTCTTTCTGTCGGCATAACTTTTCTGTCGGTCCTAAGCAATTTTCAGATTTTTCCTTGTCTGCACCATTTGTTTTTCCATTTCTTTCAGCATGTCGGGTTCGATTGTAATTCTGTCCACTGGATTACTCCAACTGATTGGAATCTTGCACTATCTTCCATAGAGGACTTCAAAAGGGCTCATCTTCAAGGATTCCTAATAACCGTTGTTGTAGGCAAACTCTACCAATGGTAGGTAGTCTTCCTGTAATGTCCCCAAGGCCGAGCTCTGTTGTAAATCATGTCTATGAAGTGTAAAGCTTGCATTATGAATTGTAATTATGTTTTATAGGCTGGTGAGCCAAGTTTATATAAGCTAGTGGGATTATGTGTTATTAGGTCGGAGAGCCTAAGTGTTAAGGCTGGGAGCCTGCTTTTGTATATGTAATCATGCAGAACATTAATAAAAATATAAACACCGCTGCGTGTAGACTGACCACGATGAATGAGTGATGGGGGACTAAGATTCCACAGAGTGGGTAAGGGATTGGGGGCTGGAAGGTTGGAAAGAGGGGCTAAGTCTAGGGGCTTAAGTCCTTGGGAATAATATTTTAATATTATTCCAAAAGCCATGTGAAATGTGATGTTTTATCCTAAGTTCTTTGAAAGGATGAGTGACTTCCAAATGGGAAGGAACGAGCTTCATTGGTGACAAGTGTCAACCCAAGCACATGTAGTTAAAATAGTTGAGTTGAGCCATGATGGGGGTTTGTTCTCCATTTTGTCGTTCATCGTCTAAACTGTGTGACCTCTGCATCTGAGCTGGGCATATCACACACAACACTAAAAACTGAAACCATGAGACCTCTATGATTGTCCGGTGTATTCCCGTTTGGTCTCTGCGTTTGTCCTCCATCCTTGACCTCTGCATAATTTCCTGTCACGCATCCTGTAACCGGTAAACCGTGAGCCGAATTGTGTCTTCTGTAGAACCCGACACCTGGATAATCGCCTGAGCGTGCTGTGTTTTAGCGTCTGGTTGTTGCCATTTGCGGGACTATGCCTGTTTTATGTTGTGGTCATCATCCTGGTGTCAACTGAGTGCTTGATGTTGTTGCAGTTTCCCTCACCCGGTTGGAATTGAGTCAAAGGGTGTGCTGAAGAAGTGGGTTGTCAGGTCCGTGGTAGAAGCAGTGGGTTGTCAGGCCCGTGGTAGAAGAAGCAGGTTGTCAGGCCTGTGAGAAACTCCCTCCAAGAGAGAGAGTCTGTTGGGAAGTGGTTTTCTCCCAGAGAGAGTCCAGCACCAGCTTCAGAGCTCTGAAAATTCCTGATCCGGCCTGTTGCCGAGGCCCAGAGAGGGAGGTGAAGCACCGATGGACTGTTCTTGTGAAGGTGTATACTCCTGGGCAGAACATGCATGTGGGGAATGAGAGTCTATTAGTAGTGGGCGTAAGAAGGCATCCTGGGAAGAATCCTTCCGGTTATTCGGTGCAGTTTTCCCTGTAACCTCAGCCTAGACTAGGATTCCTTGCCTTGGGTGGAGCTTAGTCCTAGCTCGGGGGTGACCCACTACTAAGAGTGATGAGCAGCGTGGTCTAAGGCTGGGAGGTTCGTGGAAGGCCTGCACGTGGTTGGTGGAATTATGCCAGTAATAAAAGATAAGCGTTAATTTTGTACTTAATTTATAAGTATATGCATGTCTATGATGCTTATATGTAACATGTATTCTATGTGCATATGAATTATTGTTAATGCCATGGATTATTTATGTTAGCAGTAATCTTGTGCTTACTCCGAGTTAAAGGTGTTTAATTTGATTTAAATGCATGTTATTAATTAAGTATGAGAATGATGTTGTTCCACACAGTAGCGTTTTTCCCGACCAGTGGGATTAAGGTCGGGGGAGTGTTACAGTATGGTATCAGAGCTTGGTTTTAACGTTGAACCTGGATGGGCTAGATAAGCGGTCTTTGGACTGAGGTTTGGAGAAGAAATTGTGTCTGGAGGACTAATTTCAGACCTCAGAATGTTTTTGAGTGTCAACGGACTACTTGACCGTGTTACAAATCTCAGGAGGGATAACACCTTTGAAGTGTTCAAAGGGAGACGATGATCGAAACAGTCGCATAGAAATTAAGTTCAGGAGGGAGAACACTCATTCGTTGGGCATAAGTCATTGAGGAGTGAATCGAGCGGTCAAAATTCTCCGTGGAGAGCTCGCGAAATCGTGGGGACCGTAGGATCCAGTGGAGCTATAAGGTGGTTAGGAGTTGGACGAACTCACCACCCTAATATCAAGAATCAACGTGAACCATTGATTGTGGTCAATATGAGTCATTGATCACATTTAAACCCATGTTGTTGGATCATTTCGCGAATTCGGGGTTCGTGAGTTTGGAGGGCAGACCAAATTCTTGGTTTCGCGAAGTTCCGAGTTGCAAGGACCAGGGAAGGAGATCCAGACTGTTGGATCCAAGCCATGGGAGAACCGTTGGATCGGAACCTTCGCAGGGTATCGCGTATCAGGGGTTGAAATAATTTATTTTCGACTGTGAAGTCGCGAAGTGCCGAGCGTCGAGGGCTCGTGTGAACACGTAACACATCCGTTAGGTGGGGGCCGCATGGTTGACAGGTGGACCTTCTTAAGGACACCATGCGTCACTACATTGGTGGGCGACAGCTGTGTTGTGGGCCGGAGGGTAAGGAAATCAAATTTTTGAAAGTCAAGGGTTGGAGAGGGAAGCGAGTATGAGAGCCTTGAGGACTGAAACCCTAAAGCCCAAAGTCCCAAAGTCCCAAAATCTTCGAAGACGGAAGAACCGTAGCAGATTTTAATCATTGGATGTTGGGTAAACGTGGACCGTCGATCCACCCGATTTGCGCGAATTCGGTAAATCGAAACTCCGGGAGATACATGTGTGTGCCTTAAACTCTTCGAAGGTCAAAAGCCTGAGTAGCACCTAGTAGTCTAGCATTTGGTCACAACCTTTGGTTACGAGGGTAGGGAGAAAGAGGGAGCTATCACCCAAAAATTACAGAGCCGAGCAGAACTCGGAAAATTTGTGAAGTCGAAGCGTTTTCTTATTCGCATTGGTTTATGAATGTTGTAGTTTTATTAAGGGTTTAAGGCCTGACAAACTTTGGTGGACTACACGTTGTGTGTGTGCAGAGTTCAACAAGTGTCAGGATAGCTGCGAATCGACGCCGAGTATAGAAATGGAAGAGGTGTTGATTGTCTCCAATTCAGAGAACGAAAGAGAAGGAAGGGATGTCAACTTGGGAGTCGAAGGATCAAACTCCAATGGGCACAGAAGATAATTGGATAAGGAAGGGCATGTGATGAAAATCATTGAAAGATTGTAGAAAGATTCCCAAGCTCGTCGAGTTGATAGTCGAAATCTCATGAGGGTCAGGGATCAACAGAGTGAATTCAACTTAAGGATGTTGAAGAGCTTGGAAAGAATAGAAAATAAATTGGAAAAGGAGAGTGACACAAGAAAAAAAGGGAGTCACAGGACCCCTGAGAGAAAAAGAAGATTGAGGAGTGGTAGCAGACATCGTCGTCGCTCCCCAAAGCATTCTGGTAAGGAAGCACATAGTAGTTCAAGCCCATCCCCTACTAGAAAACATCGAAGATATGAAGTGGATGAATTGAAAGGGGAGATGAATAAGATTAAGCCTCCTACGTTTGATGTAGAACATAAGAAGGAGGAATATGCCGAAACATGGTTGCTTGGCATGAGGAAATATTTCCAACTGCAAAATTATTCCTCTCATGCAGAAGGAAGAATTGCGATGTATCAACTAAAAGGAAAAGCATCCATGTGGTGGGATCAACTTGTGCAGGTGAAACACGTTAGAGAGAAAGATATCACATGTAAGGAATTCAAGAGGTATTTTGAGAGGAAATACCTGACTAAAAGATACTATGACAAAAAGATGAAGGAGTTCTTCGAACTCAAGCTAGGCATCATGATCATTGATGAATACGAACGAAGGTTTTTGGAATTATTGAAGTATGTTACATTCATCAAAGATGAGGCTGTCAAGATTTAGAGGTATTTGAGTGGACTGCCACCTCCCATTGGTGACACGATTCAATATGATGATCCTAAGACTATGGAAGAAACAATAAGAAGGGCGAAATGCTTATATGAACAACAAAGAGAAAAGCCTACCTTTTGGAAGGCTTGGGATGACCAGAAGAAGTTTAAGAAAGAATAGAGGCAGAAGGGAAACAAACCTCCCTTTTTCAGAAATAGTCCTCAAGGAAATCCATCATTTAGAGAGCCGAGAATGGTTGAAGTGGGAGAACAAAGGCTGAGACAGACGCCCATTCAGTGTTGGGGCTGTAAAGAGAACCACAAGTACAGAGATTGTCCCCATAAAAATGGCAAAGCAAGAGCTGTCCATAATGTTCAACAAGCTGAAACAATGGAGTACATGGGCAGTAGAATGCCAAGGATCTATGCGGCCCTAGACAACAAGCAAGATGAATTCCAGGCGCACATGATTGAAGTGGAAGGTATGATTAACAACCAACCATTTATTATTTTAATTGATTTAGGGGCTAGCCATAGTTATCTAGACCCTAGAGTGGTGGAAAGTTTGCATTTATCAAGAAGCAAACATGAAAAGTCTTGGTTAGTGCGGTTGGCTACAGGAACCAAGAGGAAAGTCACTGAGTTGGTTAAGTCATGTCCGGTGGACATGAAGGGATTGAGCACGAAGGCTGAATTGAATATTCTTCCGTTAGTCTCTTATGATTGTTTAATTGGGATGGACTAGTTGGACTAGCACCATGCCCTCTTGGACTGTCGTAACAAGGAATTTACATGCCTGGATGAGGAGGGGAATCGGAAAATAGTCCAAGGAATTCCTAGAGCTGTTACTGTTAGAGAAATCTCAGCAATGTAGCTGAAGAATTGCTACAGAAAAGGTTGTCAATTATTTGCAGCCCATGTGGGGGAAACGACTAAGGATAAGGTGTCAAGTGTTGAGGATCATGAGGTACTAACAGAGTTTGAAGACGTATTTCAGGAGGTACCCAGACTACCTCCGAAGAGAGATATCGGTTTCTCTATAAATTTGATGCCTGGAGGAGCTCCAGTGTCGAAATATCCTTATAGAATGAGTATGCCAGAGCTGAAAGAGTTGCAATTATAGCTTGAAGAGCTTATAAAGAAGGGGTACATTCACCCAAGCGTGTCACCTTGGGGTGCCCCGGTCCTGTTCGTGAAGAAGAAGGACGGGACGTTGAGGTTGTGTATTGATTTCAGACAGTTGAGCAAAGTAACTGTCAAGAACAAGTATCCTCTGCCGAGGATCGACGATCTTTTTGATTAGTTGAAAGGTGCGAAAATATTTTCGAAGATAGATATCAGATCGAGATATCACCAGGTAAGAATAAAAGATGAAGTCATCAACAAGACCACCTTTAGAACAAGGTATGGTCATTACGAGTTCACAGTTGTACCGTTTGGGCTGTCGGACGCACCTGCTGTTTTTATGTGCTTGATGAATGGTGTATTCAGGGACGATCTAGACAAGTTTGTCATAGTCTTCCTGAATGACATTTTGGTGTATTCCAAGTCAGAGGAAGAGAATGAAAAACACCTGAGGATGGTGCTGCAAGTGTTGAGAGAACACCAGCTGTATGCCAAGTTGAGTAAATGCTTGTTTTATCAAAGGCAGATCCATTACTTGGGGCACATTATTTCAGAAGAAGGGATCGCCATGGATCCTGAGAAGGTTGAGGCCATCAGAGAATGGTTAGCGCCAAGGAATGTGGCGGAAGTTAGATCCTTTATGGGTCTAGCGGGCTATTACAGAAGGTTTATCGCAGGGTTCTCAAAGATAGCTCACCCTATCACTTCCTTGCAAAGGAAGGAGGAAAAGTTTCAATGGACTAAAGAGTGTGAGAAAATTTTCTAGCAATTGAAGCAACTATTAACCAACACTCCAATATTGAGAATTGCAGAGCCAAATGTGGATTTCATGGTGTGAAAAGATGCGTGTAAAGAAGGGTTGGGAGGAGTTCTCAGTGAGAATGGATTTGTAATCTGTTATGAGTCCAGGAAGCTGAAAGAGCATGAAAATAATTATGCCACTCACGATTTGGATTTGGCAGCAATCGTTCATGCTCTGAGGAAATGGAGACATTACCTCATGGGAAGGAGATTTGAATTGAGAATAGACCACAACGGTCTGAAATATTTATTTTATCAACCAACCTTAAACGCTAGACAAAGTAGGTGGATGGAATTTCTGTGTGAGTACGACTTTGAGATCAAGCATAACAAAGGAAAGGAGAATAAAGTGGTTGATGCACTCAGCAGGAGGGTGCATGAATTACATGCTACAACCTTTAGCATGTATCAGACTGATATTAAAAGCATAATTCTGGAGGCTGCAAATGTAGATCTGCAATATAGAGAATTGGTAGCCAAGCTACAACAGGGTAAGATGCCATAGAAGATGGAAGTTTATAAATTGGAAATAGATGGAATACTGCTGTACAAGAACATAATTTTTGTACCCAATGTCTAGTTCTTGAAACAAATGATTTTGTAGGAGATGCATAATGTGCCTTATACAGGGCACCCTGGATATAAGAAAACAGTAGCAACGGTCAAGAGCCGTTACTTTTGGCCGGGTATGAAGAGAGAGATCGCTGAATACATCGCCAAATGTATGGAGTGACAGAAAGTTAAGGCTGAGCCTAGGCACCCACCAGGGTTGTTGAAACCTTTACCCATTCCTAAGTGGAAGTGGGAAGTGGTGGCAATGGATTTTATTACAGGATTGCCCAGAACAACCAAGCTGCATGATTCGATCATGGTGGTGGTGGAAAAGCTTACAAAATCTGCCCATTTTATTCCACTGAAAACTACTCACAAGGCAGCAGAGGTTGCTGATATTTTTGTGAAGGAAGTGGCACGATTGCACGAAATTCCTAAAACGATTGTGTCTGACAGAGACCCAAAATTCACCTCGAATTTCTGGAAAGGATTGTTCAAAGGATTTGGAACAAATCTGAACTTTAGTACAACTTATCATCCTAAGTCTGATGGACAGACAGAGAGGGTGAACAGAGTAATAGAAGACATACTAAGAATGTATGTGATGGACAAACCATCAAGATGGGAAGACTACCTGCACTTGGTAGAATTCGCTTACAACAATGGGTATCATGCATCGTTGAAGATGAGCCCATTTGAAGCACTTTATGGAAGAAAGTGCAATACTCCAGTGAGATGGGATAATCCAACTGATAGAGCAGTAGTTGGGCCAGAGTTGCTCAAGGAGATGGAGGACTAAATGATAAAAATTAAGCAGAATTTGAAAGCTTCCCAGGACAGGCAGAAAAGTTATGCTGATAAGAACAGAACCACAGAGAGTTCAAAGTGGGTGATCATGTTTTCTTGAAAGTGAAAGCTAACAAGAGTTCCCTGAAGCTGGGAAGTTGCGCCAAGTTGGCAGCCAGATTTTGTGGGCCATTTGAAATCCTGGAAAGGATTGGGCCAGTTGCATATATGCTTGCATTAGCTGCATCTATGACTATACATAATGTGTTTCATGTTTCATTTCTTAAGAAATATATACCAGATGCTAATCATGTTATCGATTGGAATGTGATTCATGTGGAACAAGAAGGTGTCTTGCAAGTGCATCCCGTGCGCATATTGGATAGGAAAAACAAATAGCTTTGGAATTGAGCTATAGGGCTTGTAGAGGTCCAGTGGACCTAGTACAATCCCGAGGACGCGACATGGGAGAATGAAGATGTTATGCGGGCAGAGTACCCACATCTTTTTGAAAATTTTGAAAAGCTTGCAATTGCAGTGTAAAGTTGCACTGAGGACAGTGCAAAAATAAGGGGAGGGGATTGTAATGTCCCCAAGGCCGAGCTCTATTGTAAATCATGTCTATGAAGTGTAAAGCTTGCATTATGAATTGTAATTATGTTTTATAGGCTGGTGAGCCAAGTTTATATAAGCTGGTGGGCTTATGTGTTATTAGGCCGGAGAGCCTAAGTGTTAAGGCCGGGAGCCTGCTTTTGTATATGTAATCATGCAGAACATTAATAAAAATATAAACACCACTGCGTGTAGATCGACCACGATGAATGAGTGATGGGGGACTAAGCTTCCACATAGTGGGTAGGGGATTAGGGGCTGGAAGGTTGGAAAGAGGGGATAAGCCTAGGGGCTTAAGTCCTTGGGAATAATATTTTAATATTATTCCAAAAGCCATGTGAAATGTGATGTTTTATCCTAAGTTCTTTGGAAGGACGAGTGACTTGCAAATGGGAAGGAGTAATCTTCATGGGTGACAAGTGTCAACCCAAGCGCATGCAGTTAAAACTGTTGAGTTGATCCATGATGGGGGTTGTTTCTCCATTATGCCATTCATTGTCTAAACTATGTGACCTCTGCGTCTGAGCTGGGCATATCACACACAACAATGAAAACCGAAACCATGAGACCTCTATGATTGTTCGATGTATTCCCGTCTGGTCTCTGCGTTTGTCCTCCATCCTCGACCTTTGCATAATTTCCTGTCACGCATCCTGTAACCGGTAAACTGTGAGACAAATTGTGTCTTCTGTAGAACCCAACACCTAGATAATCGCTTGAGCGTGCCGTGTTTTAGCGTCTGGTCATTGCCATTTGCGGGACTATGCCTGTTTTCTATTGTGGTTGTCATCCTAGTGTCAACTGAGTGCTTGATGTTGTTGCGGTTTCCCTCACCCGGTTGGAATTGAGTCGAAGGGTGTGCTGAAGAAGCAGGTTGTCAGGCCCGTGGTAGAAGCAGTGGGTTGTCAGGCCCATGGTAGAAGAAGCAGGTTGTCAGGCCTATGAGAAACTCCCTCCAGGAGAGAGAGTCTACTGGGAAGTGGTTTTCTCCCAGAGAGAGTCCAACAGCATCTTCAGAGTTCTGAGAATTCCTGAGCCGGTCTGTTGTCGAGGCCCAGAGAGGGAGGTGAAGCACCGATGGACTGTGATTTTGAAGGTGTATACTCCTGGGCGAAACATGCATATGGGGAATGAGAGTCTATTTGTAGTGGGCATAAGAAGGCATCCTGGAAAGAATCCTTCCAGTTATTCGGTGCAGTTTTCCCTGTAACCTCAGCCTAGACTAGGATTCCTTGCCTTGGGTGGAGATTAGTCCCAGCTCGGGGGTGACCCACTGCTGAGAGTGATGAGTAGCGTGGTCTAAGGCTGGGAGGTTCATGGAAGGCCTGCACGTGGTTGGTGGAATTATGCCTGTAATAAAAGATAAGTGTTAATTTTGTACTTAATTTATAAGTATATGCATGTTTGTGATGCTTATATGTAACATGTATTCTATGTGCATATGAATTATTGTTAATGCCAAGGATTATTTATGTTAGCAATAATCTTGTGCTTACTTTGAGTTAAAGGTGTTTAATTTGATTTAAATGCATGTTATTAATTAAGTATGAGAATGATGTTGTTCCGCACAACAACGTTTTGCCCGACCAGTGGGATTAAGGCCGGGGGAGTGTTACACTTCCCACTTCTTAGGCTGATGCATTACATGCATCCTTAACATGTCCTCTATTATTTGGTTTACTCTTTCTGTCTGTCCATTGGTTTGAGGGTGATAAGCTGTACTGAATAGCAATTTTGTCTCCAGACTGGCCATTAGGGATCTCCAAAAATTTGAAGTGAACCTTGTATCTCGATCAGATAAAATTTCCTTGGGCATGCTATGTATTTTAAATATCTCCTTCATGAAGATGTTGGTAATATCTGTGGCCTTTCAAGTTGATTTGACAGGAATGAAATGAGCAGACTTACTAGGTTTTTACACCACGACCATGATGGCATCATTTTGCTTGGTCGACTTTGGTAATACGGTGATGAAATCCATGGAGATGGTTTCCCATTTCCATTCTGGGATCGGTAGGGTCTGCAATAATCCTGCTGGATGTCAATGCTCTACCTTAACTTGCTGACATCCTAGGCACTTAGCTAGATAGTTAGCTATGTCTTTCTTTAGCCCAGGCCAATAGAATTGTTTCCTAGTGGCCGTGATCATCTTCTGATATCCTGGGTGACCAGTATATGGTCTCTTATGCAGTTCATCCATTATGAACCTCCTCAATTCGTCACAGTTCAGAATATACAATCTAGTTTTGTAAGTCAACAACCCTTCCTCGAGCATTTGGTAGCCTTCATACTTCGGCCCTGTAGGATCTTGTCTTAGGTATGAGGTCGCGGTCTTAAAGAATGCATCTGTCTCTTGTGCGTTTCTGATTCTTTCCCTGACATCCGTTTCATAGGTTCTTATTGCTGCCAAATGAATTGTTTTTATACTTCTGCTAAGGGCATTGGCCACCCTATTTTCCTTTCCTTTTATGTGTTTTATTTCGAAATTGAATTCACTTAGGAGAGCCATCCACCTAGCTTTCTTGGCATTGAGTTTTGGTTGATCAAATAGGTGCCTCAACCCACAATGGTCTGTCATAAGCACAATCCCCTTCCCATGAGGTAGTGCCTCCACATTTTTAAATCATGTACTATGGAAACCAACTCTAGGTCATGGGTCACACAATTGATCTCATGTTCATTTAATTTCCGGGACACGTAGAAAATTACACGTCCCTCTTGCATAAGGAATCCTCTGAGTCCTTCCTTGTAGGCATCTGTACATACGAGGAAATCATTTTCTGGGTCTGCAATCTTTAGCACAGGTGCATGTGTCAGGAGGTATTTCAGTTCCTGAAATCTTTCTTCACATTTTGATGTCCAAATGAATTTGATCCCCTTTTTCTGAAGGGCAGTGATTGGATAGCCAATCTTGGAAAATCCTTTTATGAACCTTCTATAGTATCTAGCTAAGCCCATGAAGGATCTGATATATGATACATCCTTTGGGGCAGGCCATTCCATAATAGGTCTGATCTTATCGGGGTCCACTGCCACCCCTTCCTTAGAAATGACATGGCCTAAGTAATGGACTTGCTTTTGAAAGAAGTCGCACTTTCTAAACTTAGCGTAGAGATGATGCTCTCTTAGTACTTGAAGTACAAGTCTAAGATGTTCCTCGTGCTCCTCCTTGTTCTTGGAGTATTTTAGGATATCATCAATGAAAACTAGTGCAAATTTGTCAGGAAATTTGTTGAGTACATTATTCATCAAGCACATAAAAATGGCGGGGGCATTGGTTAACCCAAATGGCACCACCACAAATTCATAGTGACCATAACTCGTTTTGAAGGCCGTTTTGTGGATGTCTTCATCCTTAATCCGAACTTGGTGGTATCTAGACCTCAAGTCGATATTCGAGAAGATGGTAGCACCTCCCAGTTGGTCAAATAGGTCATCAATTTTGGGTAAGGGGTATTTTTTCTTTATGGTTGTCTTATTGATTTGTCTGCAATCTATGCACAGTCAGAGTGTGCCATCTTTATTTTTCACAAACAAGACAGGCACTCCCCATGGAGATACATTGGGTCGGATGTAGCCTTTGTCCATCATCTCCTTTAGCTGTAGCTTGAGATGGAGTTCTAGATGCTTATACTGCTCCTGGTGTAAGCTCTATCAAGAAATTAATACCCCTTTTCGGAGGTAGACCTGGTACTTCTTCGAAGAACATGTCCTTGTATTCTCTTAATATGGGGTGGTCCTCTAGGTTTTGTTTGTCATCCTCAACGGATTCCAACACCTGTATTTCATATAAGGAACACCCTTCTCTACAATACTTCTTCATTTGAAGGGCTGATATTTGTCTCACTTAGACATGCTTATGAATCCCTTGGAGGGTCATCTTTCTCCCTTCTTCGTTTACACATTCTAAAGTTTTATGATAACAATCCATTTTAGTTTTATAAGAAGCCAACCAATCCATACCAATCAACAGGTCATAAGATCCCAAGGGAAGTATGTTAAGGGTCACTTGGGTGGGCAATCCACCCACGATGAATTGACAGGCTGGTATGGCCTCTGCCGCCTTTCTTTTGGTCCCAGTGGCTAGTTGTACCAACCATGGTTTAACATGCATAATTGGTTGCAGTTTACACTTCTCGAAAGTTTGAGGGGCCACATAACTAAAATTAGAACCTAGGTCAATTAAAATAGAAATTGGATGGTTGGCGATCATACCTTCCATTTCCACTACTGAAGCTTGGTGGTCGGCGTGATTATTGTCCAGGGATGCATAGATTCGTGGCATTCTCCTAGCCACATCATTGATGGTGTTAGCTTCTTGGATACTATAGACCCCCTTACTGTTTTGTTGTCTGTGTGGGAAGTCCCTCAATCTATGATTTTCTCCACAACCCCAACATTTTAAGGGTTCCTTCTTTAGGTTATCGGTCTTTGGTGGGATTGTCTAAAAGGGTTTATTTCCACTTTGAGAGGGGAAATTTTGTTGATATACACTTCTAGTAGAAAGGCTCCCCCTAGAATATTTTCCATAGTTCTTAAATATCGAGGAGTTAAACATTTTCTTCTGGAATCTTGCACTACTCTTCTTCTTCCAGTCCTTGTGAGGTATTGTCTTGCTCTCAAACTGTTTATAACAATACCTTGCCTTCCAGATAGCTTCTTCTAAGGTCCTTGGTTCATTAAAATCAATCCTATCCCGGTAGTTCTGAGGTAACCCACTAATGAACCGCTTCATTTTTTATTTTTCATTTTTTATGTAGGGTTCATACCTCAGTAGTTCAAGGAATTTATTGACAAATTCCTCTATGGTGAGCTACCCCAATCAGAGTTCATATAATTCCATAGTTTTCCCATCCATGTTTTTTCTGACAGATACTTCTTCCTGAAGTATTTCTCAAATTGTTTCCATGAAAAGTCCTTCTCATGGACTCCTTTCACATTCCTAAGGTCTTCCCACCATATGGAAGCTTTTCCATTTAGATTGAAGATGGCTATTCGAGCCTTCAAGTTTCCAGAGTAGTCATGGACTCTGAAATACTTCTTTAAACCAAGCAACCAAACTTCTGCCTCTTCTCCCTTCTTAATCTCTCCGTTGAAAGAGGGTGGTTTGGATTTCTTGAACTCTTCAGTACCATGAGTTTTGGAATGCTTCCATTTCTTTCCTTTCCTCCGAGAGTGCGAGCTGGCTCTGCTACTAGAAGATCCTTCAGAGTTGTCAACTTCCTTTCCATAGGAATCTCCCGATGAGTGTTCCCTGCCTCTAGGTTGGACCTTCTTCATGGTAATTCTCCCAGTGGGGTCACTTATGGAGTCATGTTTTTGGGTCTCAGGTGAACTCCGACTTCTCTTCTTGTGTCGTCGGTTTGCATGACTGGTTGTGGGTTCGTGCTGCAGTTGCCTCTATATGTCGGATAAGATCTGTAGCAAGACTGCGTTAATTTATGTTTGTTTCTCTTGATCCTTTATCAATCTCTCGTTGTCAGCCTTGAAATTCTGTAACTCGGCCCTAAGGCTCCTTACAGTTTCAACCAGATCTGGAGGGGTTTCCACCACCCTCCTTTCGTCAGATTCTTCGTCTCTATTGTGGGAGCCATCCCCCACTTCATGACACGTCACCATCCTTTAGTATTGGAGTTTTCTCGTGATTCACTAACTGTTTGAGTGTTGTAAAAAACAATTAATGTTAGCTAACAATCTATTAGTTAATGAACAATACATGGCTCAATGTCTTAAACGCATACACATAGTAGAAAATTTCAATCTTTTCTTTACTAACATTTTAAAATCAAACTTTTTAAGAAAGAGGTAAGGTAGAGTGTCGTTCCTTTAAAAGTACTCTAAATAGAGTTTTTAAGTGACTCGTCCGTGAGCCCAAGCAGGTCAAGTGTTGTAACCATGCTCTGATACCAATTTGTAACACACCCACGACGAGGAATATAATTTTTCATTTTTCGTAAAGGACAAAATCTCCATTCATGGTTCCTAATTTGGAAGGTCAGGGAACCAGTCTGGTTTACTAGTCGAGGATCTCCAATTTTGAAGCCAAACAATTCTCTGAGACCTTGATGGTCTCATTCTATAGTTAAACGCAGAACCTTTCGATCTCTTGGTGCAGGTTTAAGGGCACCTGCGACCTTCCATTTTTCCCTGTTGCGAAAACTCAGTGTGTTGGGTGTTAGCTACTTTTGTTTGAGAAGCCCCCTCTCTTGATGTGACCTTGGCGATGACCACGCGATTGCAGGTACGACCACAAGTGGTTTGGGGTCAAACTGCTTTTGGGCCGCAATGCTCTCACCACCTCCACGTGTCCTCTTGACGAAACCATAGTTTGAATTGCGGTCCGCCCTCAACATCTTAAACTCCTCGTAGCTCCTTTCCCCGCAAAGCTACGGGATCATCGATCTCACGATATTGATGATAACGTCCAAAATGAAGATTCAAATATGTGCCCTTATTATCTATGGACCAGATTAGATCCTTCTGAAACTCGACCTGGATGAACAAGCACGAGATGCAATTTTCTCTCCTACGGCCACGGGCTGTGACCGCCCGCCTACCCAAAATGCATTTCGAGACTTCACATGTCGGGTATTCTACATGTGAGTCACCCGGAATCTCCCCAACCTATGAAATCCTGACAGGGGCCTAACACATGCTATCTCCTCCTTTATCCTCCTCCACGTGACCATTACCTGTGAACACAAGCCTAATCGAAAGGCACGTTATGAAATCGCGTATCAGGTCCTTACGTGTGAGTCACCTCAACTCTCCCGATCCGACAGTCCAGATCGCGTCGCAATTTAGTGTATTGGAAACTCTCGATATGATTCACCTCCATTCTCCCGACTCCCGAAATATCGATATTTCGGAGCACCAAATCAATGGCTCACGCTCCTCTGGATCTGACAGCCACTGTCAAATTGTTAACTTGGGCCTCGCGAGTTCTCACTATTCTCCCCTTGAATTTTCCTCCCGCGAGTCAGCAAAATGTTGATCTATTGCCATGCATCCCTTTTGATGGATGGTTTTGATGATGTCCGGATCTCACGACTTGTGACCTCCAAGTCACAACTTCCTCCACATTCCCGAATTTTGAAATGACGATATTTCGAAGCATCAAATCCAATGGTTAAGGAGGGTCTCGATAGATCCTTAGATCTACGGTCCATATTATTTCGTGTCATCGGATTTCAGAAGACTTGACCATGATAACACACGAATCTTCGGATGTGAGCACTTGTGAAGACATAAGTGGTCGAGGCGTTAACGCCTACTCTCCTTCTTCAAATATAACGGTCATGACATACCTTGGATCTTCCCGAACGAATCTCATCTGTTCATCTCCCAAACAAAAGGGTATTCCCTTTCGATACTTGAATCTTGCTATCCTTCCCGATCTTCGTCAGTTATGAAGGATAAGAGCGTTGCACTCTTTCTAATCGAATTAACACTTAGAAGGGTCTTTTGCACACCTCTTGGGCTCCTTCATCATGTCTAGAACCTAAGTGGTTCTTGGTCTCTTTTTAGCTCGCAGAGGGCCTGTGCATACACGTACTACCTCTCTTAATCTTATTGGACTCTATCCTCGCAGTGATTGCGGGGTTCAACCTCTGCCAAATCAGGAAGCACTCACGCGACTCTAGGATGGTGACCAAATTCTCATGGAAGTGCTTCCGAGGGATTAAACTAGCGCACAAGGAAATCAAGCATATATGAAAGTTCTTAAGGAACAAACGCATACTTCCAACTTAATCATTCAGTATAGGGATCATTTTAGGCATATAAAATACAAGCATGCTGTTATCACTCCAAGAAACCCTTTGTGGTTGTAGACCAAAGGTGCTTGGTAACTTCAAGTAAAAATGGTTTTTGTGTTTTGTGTAGACTGATCAGTGGGATAACTCAATTCAAACATGGTATTCAGACAGTCAAGATGATAAACAAATGAACCAGTGCTCTCATGGATTGATAATCAGTAAATAAACTTAAGTGGGCGAAGAATAAATTG
>ML803409.1:173849-185552 GCA_009831015.1 Picea engelmannii
CAATTCAAAACCCTAAACGATCCTTTGTGAACAATGTCTGATATGGAAACAAATATTTGATTTGATGTTGCCAACCCGGGAGTACAACCTCTGTTAGCTGTTGATAATCTTGACTTTCCTCAGCGTGCCTCTTTGTAAGCCCCAGTTAGCTGCGGAAAGTATGCACTTCCCACAGCGCGCCACTTTTTAGAAGACCCTCCTTAGCTGTTTAAAGCATGTATCTTTGACAGTATGCCACTCGAGAACTGATTTTAAGAACCTTTTAAGATTTGACATTTTCAACAGCGCGCCAACTGATGAAACGATCTCCTTAGCTGTTGAAAGTGGGCACTTTCCACAGCGCGCTATGAACCTTTGAAAACAAGTTAGCTGTGGAAAGTAAAAAATGACAATTTTGAAAAAAGAAGGCTTTACAATCCAAATTATTTTTAAGTCAAACCAAAATCTAAAATTTTGCAGCTAAAAGACTCAACAATGAATTGAGGAAACTATGAATAGCCATGCTATCCACCGTAAAACCCAACCAAAATGATGGTGCTATTTTGGGAGTTAACACATGCAATTCATTATTTCAAATTCAAAGGACAAGGCATAAAAACACTTATCAGAACCATAAGGCGCGATGCGACTGCTGAAAGGGATGCTCATTTCCACCCAACCATAGGCTCAATCACTCTCGATGGATTTATCACTGGCCACCCCTGAGCTTAGGCCACGATGATTTGAGATTCAATCTCTTAATTCTAGCTCAACGAAAGTTAGGGACGAAGGTTACTCTCCTTCATATTATACAGGAATAGACGAGGATGAAGGTTACTCTCCTTCTCCTAACTCAGTCTTTATCCCCTGTGATCATAACTCACTTTTCACTTTCAATCCTCCCTCGGACCTGAGATTTTCCGCTCTCCTCTCTGCATTCTTTCGCAAGTCCCCTCTGCCCACACCATGCTTCCTTTCTTGCCTTCCTCAACAAGATTGCGTGTGGCTCGAATGCCTTGTCCGTGGTCAGGTCCGGAAGCCTTATAGATGGGTGGTCTGCCCCATCCCCTCATTAACGCTTGAGGAGGTTTTCCCACCTACCAACCTAAATGTAATTCATTTCGGGTCAGAGGGTTGTTCTGATCTTGAGCAATTAAAACCACCATAGTACTAGTGCAGTGGAGGTTAACGCAACCATTCCGGGTCTCCTCCACCACGTTTTCATTAGCAATCGTGGTCTCTCTTAGCACATCTCCTTCTCAGCAGTTATGAAACACGTTTCCATTATCTATTAAAATAACATGATTTACATTCATCAACCTTTTATACAAAGGTCCATCAAATCAAACATTCACACTTTGAGTTTGTCATAGTTCCTGGCCAATAAAGTTATATTTACAGACTGGGGGAAACGTGGTGTTATAATGTGTATTTCATTGTAATATCTCTGCTTTCATTTCGTTCCAAAAATAGTTCGGATCAGTGGTATCAGATCCAGGTTCCTCTTGATCATTTTTCATGCATGTACCCAACGAGGTCCGAGTATAGCAAGTTGGGTCTCTAGCTTAGTCTCTATTGAGGACAATCACTCTTGCACACCCAATAAACTCTCCATGGCGGAAGAAAATAAAAATGATGGAGCAAAAGATTCTATTAACCTGTTTCTTGAGCAAGCTCTTGCGTGACAGAGGGACGAAATGATGGAGAATTTTTCCCACATTCTTCAACACCTACCGATAGCTACAGACAAATCTTTATCAAGTGACCACTTTGGAGGAACCTCTCCCTTCAAGGTACAATCTAACTTTGATATTCCCATATTTGAAGGTCAGATAGATGCAGATGCCCTAGAAAAATCGTTAAATTTGCTAGAAGGTTATTTCTCTGTTCACAATTTTTCTGAGAGGGAAAATATCACCTTCGCACTCCTCAAGGCTCTCCCCCATGTCAAACAATGGTGGGAAACTTACTGGGAGCAAAGTTCCACAGAGGAATTTGGAATATATGGGGCCGAGCCCACTTGGGATTTTTTGTGGATGCGGTCAAGGAACAATATTACCCTGTTGATAACTATGAAGACCAATACATGAGATGGACCACACTGCGACAATAGAGGGGCTAAACGGTGCCGTAGTTCACAAATAATTTCCATAGTTTGCATGCTAAGTTGGGTATCAAAGAATCTGAGAAACATTTTGTTCTGAAATATCGTGGGGCTCTGCATAGGTATATCCAAACCGAAATGAATTTCCTAAACATCTCATCATTGGGAGCTGCCTATCGATATGCTGTCAAAATTGAGCAGAAATCTAGGCACCATAACAAATGGGAATTCGGGTTTGTAAATCTGCAACAACCAAAGCATTATAAAGATGATCCTAACCAACAACCTCTAGACAACTAAGCCAAGACACATGAAAATAAGGGTAAGGGAAAGACGAAGAATGACACTGGGAAGTGGTGCGACTTCCACAAAATCCCCTGGCACAACACTGATGAATGTCGCTCAAAACAATCATTGGTGGTCGAGATCAAAGACAAGGATCTGAATCGTGATTCATAATCTGATGCAAAAAATAATGAAAAAAGGAAGATCATCGATGCAGACCCCACTGTTATCGCTGCGACCTTAACAATTCAACCAGAAGAACCAACATATCCTGAATAGGGGGAGCGCCTCTTTCATTCACAAATGTGGGTGAAAGGGACCTTGTTGCACTTCATTATTGATAGTGGAAGCCAGAAGAACCTCATCTCAGCTGAAGTCATCAAACAATTGGGGTTGTCGACAATACCACACCCACAACCTTACAACATTGGGTGGCTTCGCTAGGGACGAGACCTCTGTGTCATCCAACAGTGCCACCTGTCCTATGACATCCAACCCTTCAAGGATGAGGTAGTGTGTGATGTTTCCCCTCTTGATGTCTGTGATGTTGTTTTGGGCCAACCATTTATGTGGAAACATCATGTTGTTTATGATTCTCGACCCCGTAGTGTCATTATTACTCTGGGGGTCAGCTCTACAAGATACCAGAGGTAGTTCCGACTACTGTTCCACCAAAACAGTGCCACAAGTTAATCTCTCATACTGCTAAATTCAACCTCTTCACAATATTTTCAAAGGGTGAATAGAAGGCCACTGCAACCACTGTAGCCTAAACACCTTCTATCCAACATAAGAAGATTGCAAAAGGGAAACAAGATATTTCTTCTTCACCTACGATATTTCCTACACAATTCCCTATCAAGCCAAGATACAACCGGTTGGTGGAATAGATTCAACCCCACCAGTGACAATTTCTTGACAACATTCCATAGACCAAGCAACACAACTTCTCCAGCAAGGCAAGCAACTCACCAAGATTGAGATTCAACAAATGATTTCCCCTCTTCCCTAGGAACTCAATGCAATGGATACCATTGCTTCCTAATGGGGGAGGTTTGATCCAAGTGGATATTGGTGACCACCCACATGTTCCAAATTCCTCTTGGCTCATCTTGACAGTTTTCAGTTTAACACGTTTCTCTGTCATGGTGACATCTCTTTGTAATTGTGGGTTTTGTGCTTCCGGGGTTGTCTTGAATCCCTACACAACATTCAGGTTGATATTGGTGGCTGCCCACCTATTCCAATTGGCTTATTTTGTCAAATTTCATGTCAGTACATTTTTTTAGACTCCCGGGGCCGTTTTTAGGCCCTAAACAATGTTTTTTTGGGCTTTCCATAATCAAACTATTGATGGAATCAAAGTTTGATAGCATAATGTGTAGTTTTCGAAAATAAATTTCCAACGAGATATCACATGCCTAAAACGAAGATCGTATGCAAAAGTTACGACCTCGGGAAGTTGATGTCCTAACTTACCCCAACGGGGCCCACATGACTTTTGGCGCTTCATCTCCTAGGGTTAGGTTTTTGGATGTCTAGGGTTTTGGAATTCATGTTTATTGTAAAAAAGCATTCAGAGCCTCATTGTACTCATCTTCTTGCGAATGAGCGTAGCCTTCACATATATTCTCATAGATACGATGCCACCATTCTAGCGAGTTCATTCACTTTGTATTTTTACAGTCTCTGTACATTTCTTTCATTAATAGAAATCATGTATTGATGTATTTCTATGTTTCTGGCAATATTTGTGTGTATTTCATTGTAATATCTCTACTTTCGTTTCGTTCAGAAAATAATTTGGATCAGAAGGATAGCATAATTCTTATCCACTTGCACTCCCAAAGCATCCTCCAATGCTGACATTTATTCATCTTTCTTATCCTTGGTGTTGGTAACTTCAAATTCTTTTGTGTGCTCGCATTAGAGATGCCAAGTGTTTTGCAAACCTCCTTATCTATAGTAGAGAACTCCCCCATCAATGAATCACTCGCAAACATCAAAGGTGAGGGGATGGGAGATACAATGATAGCTTGAGGCAAGTCAAGATAGGATATGATTCTAAGCACTAGAGACTTCAGAGAACCAACTTGTGAATCCATTTCTAAGTGATATCTATGAGAGATCTGCATAACATATTGGAATTATTTCTTAAACTCCCTCAATGCTAGAAGTTGAGAGGTAGTTTCCAACATATAGTCATCCTTAAACTTATTCTCATAATTCAATTTAGACTCCAACTCCTCCCTCCATCAATTCCATGGAGTGTTTGATCTTATTGCATTGTGGTTAAATTCCACATTTCCCTACTCACACTATTGAATTCCTCTTTGAACCTTCCTTAAGTCATAGAGCACACAACACTTTGTTGCAACAATGGTAATGTACCATGATGTATGTGAGGAAAAACACACAAAGACAAGCAAAGAAACATACTTGATCTATAAACTATTGTGGATATTCCGTTGGAACAATTCATCTCAATAGATCTTACAATGTCCTGAAATATTTTATCATGCAATTTATTTCCTTGGATCTTAGATTTATTATTACTAACTTAGTGCTCAAATTTATGGAAATAACTGAAATCAAAATGGAAAGAACAAGTAAATGAACACACCATCCACACAAATGAACAAAATATGTGACCCAAGAAACCCAATCGGGGAGAAAACCCAACTAGAAGGCGAGGATTATGCTCTACTATCTTTTTCTCAGTTATGAAATGCAAGTACAAAGAAAGGGGGCACTGGCTATGGAGTTTTGATAGACATTGTGGCCTAAATGGTTGTTATAGAATCTTCTACCTCCTCTGTTATGCTCCAATATCCCACTCCTAGATGCTTTGCTCAACAATGGAACAATAACAATACCAAAATAATGGAACCTCTTCTCTTCCTGACGACCTAATATTTAACATAGCCTAATAGTCGTATAGGGTTAGGGGTTTCACATGTCTCAACCCTCAATTAGTATTAGGGTTTTGGCCCCTCTAGAATATTCTTGAAACTCCACACATGACTATCCCACATGTGCGAGTAATGGGGATTGACCTGGCATCCACTCGATACCATGGTGGTCAACAAGTTAGGTCAACTTGTGAGAGACATAACTTCTGCATACAAACTCCAATTGAGGTGTTTTTTTCATTGTTGGAAAGATTTCAGTGTGTAGAACAAGGTTGAGGGGCTAGGAGCTATTATTGAAAAGTTTTAGCCGCAAAATATGTCATTTGAGGCCAAAATATGTCATTTGATGCCTCAAACTAGCTCTAAAAGGTTACAAACCCCAAATCACCAAACTCAGACCTACCCCCAAAATGGGTCTTGAGCATGTTATCCCCTATCCCAGGGATAACTAAGGGGATTATGTCTCAAGGCCCACAGGTCCTAGACATGGAGTACCAAGAGCTAGAAGACTTGACCTTGGTCCCAGAGGTCCCATATTTTCTTCAATGCATCCCATCTATCAACAACAACAACATCCATCCCACCAGCCTGGTCCTGATGTAGAAGTGGGTCTTTCTCTATGAGGTAATGAGTCCGGGTATCATGGTATGTGTCACTCTAATTTTCGAAGCATTTGAATATGTTGAACTGAACTCTCCTTTATTTCATAAAGTTTGCTTGGACATTATGCTCTTTATTGTTCATACCTGGGGGGGGTGACATAATTCCCTAGTAGGCTGGTTCCCTTTAGGATGAGTGCAACTAGGTGGGTCTATGAAAGGTCATCGTCCATTCCTTCCATACTTACCATTTTTCATCATTATCCCTCTCATCTTACCCTACCTTGGTTCGAGCATTGGGTTTTCCACACTAGGAAGGGTTTTGCCTTGCCTTGTGGGAAGAAGGGACTAAAGGCCCAGAGGGTAAAAGTAGTTGGCAAGAGTTAAAATCCAAAACAAAACCTTTGAGATGCTTCGCTGATGGATTCACGAGAAAGCAATAAAAGGCTTCTTGACAAGAAAAGGGGGCCCGTAAGATAAAATAAAACTCAAGGCCTAGTTGGTGGATGGGAGGTCTCATCATGAGCCAACATATTAGGTCCATGGACATGTAGCGGTATGACACTACCATCTATCTGGTCACCAAAACCGGGCAGTGGATCTTGGTGGCATGCCAAGAGAAAGGGGGTCTCATCACGAGCCAACCTTCTCATTTGCATGAAATGATTGTGGGTAATGTTGTCACCACTGGTCACCATGCCAGGACAATGTCCCCCAACTTTTCCCTTGAAAATAAAAAGCAATAAGACAAATAATAAAGGCATTGAATGGGATAGGAAAGAATGACATTCATAACAAGGTGCAACTCACCCTCTACAGAGGCACCCACAAGAAATACCTACATTTCCATGTTATCATTGCACCCTATGCCCAAACATTTCCCCTACACCATTTCACACACTTACATGACCTAGATTAGTATTCACCTAGGAAACACCCCAAACTTGAGGAGAATTATCCCAATAGGATGTCCCAAGACCCTCTCCAAACCTGACTTGTTAAATTGCATAACATCTTTGAGCATTTGTTTGGGTAAAGGGGGGTTTGATGCACATGTTTGGGTAATTTGATTATTGGACGTGATTGACATTGCTATGATCCATGTGACTTATGAGCCCATGGAGGGCGTACTTGTTGTTGTTGCAGGACCATGCCCGGTGGACAGATACATATGGGGGGATGATTAGCTCAGACCTCCATGGGGTTGAAATCCCATCGATGGATGTTGTGACCCCAACCAGGGGCAGAGGGATGTTAGAGACTTACATCGGGTAAAATGAAGGACATTTCACCAGAGACACTTTGGAAGAGCTAGAAACACGGGGGTCTTTCTCTTCCACCTAGACATTGGCCTTGGGAGGCCCATGACGTCACCATTGTGACCCTAGATGTCACCCAACGTCAAGATTGGCATTTTGGAGGCAGTTTTGTGCTAATTGGCACGTGTGGAATCATATAGGGGCTTGGAAGGCCCAACGTTTCACCCAGGAGGCTCAATGTCACCCTAGAAGGGCACGACGTCACCTATGAAGATGATTTTAGGGTTTAATTCTTTTAATTTGTGTAAAAACTGGATTTTTCATGTAGTTTGGCCACGTCGGCCTTTTGATGACCTAAACTTAATTAAAGGTCATAATTATTGTATAAATAGAGAGATAAAACTCTCATTTTTTGGATCATTCACTCATCACACAAGTGGTGGTCTGAAATTCAGCTCTCTTTAAGGGTTATTGGATTAAATCTAGTGGTGCGCACTTCTTGGAGGAGGCAATTTTTGGTGTATTTTGGAAAATTTTCATATGGAGGATCTTCAACTAGGGTTTATGCTTGATTATTCTTGGTGAAGTAAGTGGAAAATATGCATTTATTTACTTTTTTCATGTCTAAGATTATGAAATTGCTTGCTTGAAACCCTAGGATAAAGACATATGTTACTATCTTTTTCTCTATAGTCTTCCACTTGCTAAAATTTCTTGAAAGGAACCTATCTTGAAGTAGATACTAGAGACCTACCATTGTATCACTCTAGTAACCCTACTTCCTTTCCCATTGCATATTTTATTTTCAATTTGTCCAAGGAAAAGAGAAATTGCTGGAGCCTAACTTTTGTTACTTTCTAGCAATTATCTCTAGGAGTTGGATTTTTGAGGCCTTGGGATACCAACACCTTTCTCATCCACTCCATCCCCTTTGAATAAACATTATGATTTCTATTTTCCTCTAAGTCTTGTTGTTTCCATCATTGACTCCATTACCCTAGAAAGACACTAGTCTACCATTTACAAGTGTTGATTGATCAAACAATTTTCAGAATCTCTTCTCTTGAACACCTACTAACTTCTACTAACCTTAGATTAGTCTAAATCATTGACCTACTTGCTGATGTTTCAAAATATTGCTACAACCATCTAACACCAACAAATTTACCCTAAAAGTGACATATTATGCTAGCTAGATGTTGCTAAATCTGCTTGTAACTATTTATTATCAAATTGCCTAGTTAAAGCTATCATTACAGTCTCTATTCAAGCATTTTAAAGCATAAATCTTGTAGCTGATACAAATTTCTTATTGTTGTTATAAACTATTAGATTGCTGCAAATTTTATATCAGCTAGTACATTTCTTAAAAGTTCATTGTCTTATGAAGCACTAACATCATTTTGGTACTTGGAAAGTGCCCCTTTTTGCATTGTTGTCTTGTTCTGGGCAAGTATACAATATTATTTATTTGCTTCATCTCTATAATACATAAGACCCTTTGATTTGAGTGATCTATGGGAGGGGAAGGATTTCCTTGTGTTATTTTCCTTAGCCTTCTCAAACCCTCAGGTCACTGGGGACGTCTCCCCCGGGGTATTCTTGACATACTCCTAAATAGAAAGGGATTTCCTATTAAGGTGACATTGATAGGTTATTCCAAGTTACACCAATTTTGTATCCACTTTCCTTGGGATTTTGGGAAAGTACAAATTGTGCGATAACAGAGCCAATTCCTCCAATTATTCCACCTATAAAGTACCAAGATAGATGAAAAAATATGCAATGATCAATTATGGATCAACACCACTATTGACATACACCACAACCAACAATCGCAAGCGCAATTCACAACACTTCCATATTCTTCATCCACAACTATGAAGCTATCATGGATATGAAAGAGGGAAAAACTGAGATAAATAATGAAATTGAGTAGGAACAAAATATATATCTCATTGCAAATCCCACAAATGACTACCCTCTCATCCATTGTACCATACAATAGTGCATTCTCCATTGGGAGAACCATAGAGTGAAAGGTATCCCATGGTAATACTAAATTCCATTCAACGTGACGTCGCTTGGCAATACACATGGAAAACATAAATTCTTTCACATGGGGTTTCATTAATGTTAAAATAATGTTGTGGGGATGGAAGACCCTCCCCCATTTAAACTCAACGATCCTTCTTCCAGTGAAACTTCAATGTTGGCCTAAGAGTCAACCTCGCTATTTTTCTTCCTTATGACCTAAAAGAAGGAGGTTGGTTCAAATTGACAACACAAAGCAATCACCCTTTGGATGAGGTGTGATAGCCTATAGTTATTCAATGTGGTTTGAAGGAACAATGCTCTAATAACAATTGATGAGTTCCCTATCGTCATGGTTTATGATACCCCATTCTCTCGAAGGATAGCTAGTCATTGGAGAACAACTAGAATGTACACCTTGTTATTGGGCATGTGTCCTAATCCTCGTGCATACACAATTCCTTTATTTCCATTTGGGGTGTATATATCTTTCCCCCACCCTCCGCTATAACACCAATAACCCCTTCAACCTCAAATGTTAGAGACACTATTTTTCTCATATTTCCTCATAACTATATTGACAAGTCTTGTCTTTTTCTCTTATATCTTATTAACAGTTTTTCAAACAATATTTTTACTTTTTTGAATTAGTTTTTTTTTCTTGAATTAAATTATTAAATTGAAGTTTAATTTAAAATCTCCAACTTTTTCTTCATTGATCAACAAACTATTACTCTTGCAAAGTACGACTGTTGTGAATGCTCTCTCCATTAAAAAGAAAATACGAGTTGTCCCATGGCGACTTAGAGTGACATAATTCAACCTTTGGAGGGATCACACTAGAAAACAACGTCTTTAACAATGAGATCCACATTAGAAAATTTAGCACAAAGGCCTCCTCGTCGTATGATTTGACAAAAAAACAAACTTGATATAAGTGGTGTAACATAATTGATGCTTTACATATAAGCATCATGCACACCATTGAAATTGGGTAAGGGTTCCTCATTGTATATTACACTAATGGCATTGTACTTGTTGAACACCTTAATTTTATTTCAGGATTTATCTTTACAAATGATATATATATAAATTATTAAAATAATATTTTAGTGAAAATAGTTTATATAACGGTCCTCGAGTATGACCTAGAACTGCTTTTGTTTGGCTAAGAGATTGTCTTTCTTGGACGTAAGGAAACATGTTAACGACCCAAGACCGAGAGGCATCTGACAAGAGTGAATGTCTGCCCCCTTATGGACCACCAATGAGTTATTCTAGGTGGCGTGGTTTTCCTTGAATATTGATGATGAGTCAACACACATTCATAGATATCAACTAGTGATGGTTGTTGCCATTGCTAGTTGACATACTGAATTATGATAGGTTTTCCCACTATGGTAAAAGTTTATATAACTTTTTCAAAACAAGAGAGAGTGGTTTTTCGTAATTTACATAATTTTGAGGTTAATTGAGTGCTATGTTTAATTTTGTATAACTTTTGGTTGATCCCTTCAATTATTATTGGAGTGCTCAATACTAAAATGTAGAAAATGGGGTTACATGTCAACAAATTGTTTTTAATTATTCAGTAAATAAATTGACAAAGAGATAATGCATCAAATAAATATCTCACCAAACGAACAAAATAATGAAAAAAAGAGAGACAAAGTATAAGTGTTGTGGGGTATTCTACCCTACGGACTAACAAGCTAGGGTTTTGAGCTTGTACGCAGATCATGACCCTTAAGACTTAACTTTTAACCTTCTACCAAAAATCTCAACCCCTTTTTCATGCAAACATGGGAAGAATCGACTCACCTTTTTAATGATGATTGAAGTAGATCCTCCGTTGAGCCTTTTATTTCCTCGCTGCTGCTGCCCCTTCCACAAAGCTTCCTGCAATCAAGGTAAGACTACACATGCATGCTACTGATCTACTAGAGGGTTAGAAATAAAACATAAATCAAATAACATAGATGAGATTCATGAACTTGGGACGAGAAAAGCATCTTTTTCATTAGTCTCAAAATGAATCACTTACAATGAGTTCTGAGACTGGCCACCGTTCCCCGATCCTGATCCTGGGCTCCTCCTCTTCTTTTGTCCTCCAACTGCTGTAGCATGAAGTTCTCCTGAAGCTTGAGGCAAAGCTAAAGGGTTGGGACAATAATGGATTTGGCAATTTGGCAGAGTTTCTTTGCTATGATTTTTCCCTCTTTGAATAGTACCCCTACCCCTCCTTTTATAGGCTAGAAGGAGCTAGGGTTTTAGGCGAACTCTCGGCCATGCATGGCTGGGAGCTCCAGTTAACTGACAAAAAGCCTTGTGTCCCGGCGGAAACTTTCCTGATTTTTTGCTTTGTTAGGTACCCGCGGGCTGTAGTGTGTTAGCCCGCGGATACCCGCGTGCAGTAGAAGGTCAGCAAGCGGTCCCCCGCACCCAGTGAGAGGTTAGGGCGTGGATTGCTTGTTTTAAGTGGTTTTTCAAGGTTTTATTCAGCATGGCTTTGGCTAGGAAGAGGCATGAGT
>ML803409.1:185652-203546 GCA_009831015.1 Picea engelmannii
AATGGTGATATATACATAGAATTTCCCACGAACTATTAGATTAGGGGAAAATTGAGATTTTGTTATCACTCAATTAAAGGCTAGAGAAAATTGATTTATATGAGATTGGTAGTTTACAATGCATAAGAGAATCATCATGTCAACAATTTGCCAACAAAGATGACTCATTGACTTTCCTTTGTGTGTCCTTTGAGAGATCACAAAAGATACATGACCTCATCAATTCATATGAATAATAAGTAGCATTGGTTGAGCTATGGTACATGTGTGGATCACCGCGATTAACCCATAATGAACTCCCAACACATTTTGCATAACCCCAAACCAACACATACAATGAATATACATTATTTTTACACAAATACCATATTATAATACTCAATTAGAATTATACAAATACCACATTAATATATGCATGTTTTCAATTTATTTCAAGTAACTAAATTGAATAATGTAAAAATGTATGGATCATTTGATTCAGAAGCATCCAAAAGATAAAATTGTTAATTTTGTTAGATCACATACATGGTCATGTTTTTTAATTTTATTTTAACAAACTCTAAAATTTTAAATTTGCTATAATTTCTAGTTTCACAATTATACAGATGCTCAAAGACATTGTCGTGCACAATTTTTAAAATTTACAATGACAACTACTATTACCCTCGATATTGTAACATATCAGTTTTTGAAAGTCTAGCATCTAGATAACATGGACATCATGGATAAGGATATCTCAAGAAAATATTTAAAATGCATAGTGTAACAAGAGGATGTGATTTTGATTATGAGGTGGTTTTACATAGATTCTACTAATAAATCTAAATGAAATGAACAAACAAACAAAATAAAAAATTGAAGTAAATTGGAAATTGTTACGAGAGTTATTATCCATACCCATACCAAATGATATGAAAGAATGGAACACTTGTCTCTAGACACCATTTAGCAAGATGCTTCTCTCAATTGTAAAAGTTGAGAAACACTAGTTGCATGTTGGATTTTTTAAAGCCACAGATTAATTTTGCAATAGAAAACCAAAGAAAAAGCCATACACAGATTCAATCACACATGAGACAATAGTTTACGTGGTGAAACCCTCCTTCACCTCATGAGGGAAACATCCATGGGACAATGGCAACGACATTCTTATTGTTCAACAAACTAGAGATTACAACCAACATCCTAGAGAGGGCTTGAGGCCCATGGCTCAATATTTGTCTCTCAGGCACACATATTTAAACAATTCTCCCACGGTTACAATGAAACTAATTCATTAATTATACATTCTAACTTAGGTTGCCTTATCTCAACCAAAAGTTGAATAATAGGATCTAGATCCACATCCTGTGGGGATTTGTTGTCACCATTTCAACAATCTCCACCTTGACAACAATTTTCCTGATGCGTTGTCCAATTTGATTCATCACTTTCAAGAGAAGCAAATCACGACCACAACTTCTCTTCAATACTGGTTCCAAAAACATGTCTGCACAACTTGCTCGAATATGGACCACTCCACCTCCATTAGTAACATGTATTACAAAGTGATACCATGTCCAATTTAGGTAAGCTGAACTATGTGTCAAATGCACAAGGCTTTGACTACCACAGAAAACAAAAAACCTGCACTTTGTCCAAACTAACCCAATGGTCCCTTTATACTCATAAAAGACTGAACCTGAAGTAGATATTTTCTTGTCCAAATCCTCCTGCAAAATCTGAATTATCTCAGACAAAAAACATTGAAACCACTGTAGGCGATACATGTGCCTCTAAGATACCGAAGCACCCAATTTCACTGCTTTACCTGGATTTGTCATGTGACCACTGACAACGCCAACTGCATGTGAAATTTCTGATACTTGAACATATCAAACCTTTCCATCACATACTTTATACTTCCAACTAGCATACAATACATGAGACATAACCTTTTCTTTCATATTACAAATATATACACCTGAAGAAAACAAATGGAAAGCCAAAGGGATATTTTTTGGTTTCACATTATTCATGTCGAATTTCCTGAGTATCTTTTCCTTATATTGCAACTGTGATAACCAATGCTTACCATCTTTCCTGCCTCTATGTATTTCCATGCCCAAGATTTGTTTTTGCTTCTCCTTGATCCTTCACTACAAACATCCTTGACAACAGAGCCAACATGCTGATCTTAACCATGATTTTACTTCAAAAAACATATTGTCAACAATCTAAACACCAAGATAATGAATGTACCATAAACACAATGGTTAAATTAATTTCCTGTAAAACTTGGTTCACCATGAAGGAATCAACCATCTTGTACCAATGCTTGATGCACATTTCAATCCATACAATGACTACTTGATCTTGCAAACAAATCTTCTGTTGTGATCCTGAACAAACCCTTCTGGTTGTTCGATATACATATCTCCTCATACAAATCTCCATAAAAAACTTGTCTTAGCATCTAGCTACAACAACTAGTGCCAACGCTACATGAATAGAGAAAATCTTAACAACTGACAATAATATTTCATAGAAATCAATGCCTTCCAAATACCTTTCTGCTATCATTCATGCTTTATTCCTTTATTCTTTTGCTATGTCTGATTTCAGAAGAAATCCATCAAAACTGTCTCTGTTAATGATGATCTATATCCCTTGACATTGCCATTATAACTAACAAATATCTACATGTTTGATATGGATCCTACTTAGAATGCTGATGAGAGAATGAGCATAACAATCAAGCAATTTCAAAAAAATTGAGTAATCACAAGAGAATACCTGTTCAATATACCTCTTCCAGAATCTTCCAACCTTTTGCAACTAATGGTGACTGATTGGCCAGATAACACTTAACTGCTTCCGACCACAACTCATGCTGCAACTTGACATTACTAAAGATGCCATTCGACCCCAATTGTCCTGCAATAATTTCCAAAATTCCAAGGAATATGAACCTGCCTCCATCATGTGTTCTGAAACCCTTGATTTAACCTGTCAATACTTAAACACATCAGCCTTTCTATTGACCCAACTTTTTGACTAGGGCACCTTCAGTGCTCCACCTCGAACAGAGTAATCGAAACCTTGACCAAATCCGACCAAGATTGCCAAATGATCTTTTCACTGTTGTTACCCATGATTTTGGTCATGATGATGACGTATTGATGATGGTGTACTCAGGCTCTTCATAAGAACTTTCTCTTGAGAAAAGTTACTTTCTTCTCTTTCCAGAAATATCATTTTTGAAAGAGGTTTGCAGGCTGCTAGTATATTTGCCTACGGGAATGTATGATTCTCGCAGGCTGCCTTAAGCCAGGGTGCGAGAAGTTCGCACTGTGTTGAACTGTTAGGGTGCGAACTCTTTCTTAAGCAAGGAAAAAGATAAATTATCGATACTTCTAGAAGGGAATCTTCTAGAAGGATGAGATGGCATTCGAATGGTTATCTAAGTACTGTATTTCCTGATATTTTGGGATCATTCTTATCCAAGTAACTAATCCATTCTCTCCTATATATTGAGGGAATTCTCATGGAAAAGGTTAGAGGCAAACAAGCAAGAGATTTATTGGAGAATTAGTGAAAATGATTGTGTGAATGACTGATGCTACAACAGCTTAAAGACTCCATCAAGTTCATCTTAAGGAGTTGATCTTCTTCATACAAGTGAGCAAGTGTGTGTGTCAGAGTCAAGGGTCATCGAAAGGAAGTTTGCGACATCAAGGCTCAGGTTGTAATCTTTACTTTCCATTAATATGATACAATAATATGTCCCTTTCCCATAAAGCTATTTCCACTTTATTGTATAACTCCTTGATCATATACATAGATTGACTGTTGAATAGATTGTGCTTTCTTCACTTTGGTTGGTTTGTGTTGTCTTGGTCTTGACTGCACAAGAGCACTGGAGCGAAGCAAGAGCAACAAAGACCATAGGAAGCAATTATAAGGTATGTAACTTGTTCTTGCCTCCTAGTTCATTCAATGGTCGAAATCTAGGGAAAGAGTATTATTCTGTCTTGCTTTGTTCTAGATCCATGTGGGTCTAGGGAGATCGGTTTGTGTCCGCACTTATGGATTTATCCAATAACAAATGCTCACCTCCAAGCCACTTTACAATGGAGTTTCACCGAGCCCTTAAACATGCTCCATGACATGCAATTCTATGGACACCATACCACGGACAACCAATAATCATGGACCCGAAACCCACAATTGTAGACCTATGTACAAGGTTTTAACTCATGACTCATGCCCCCCCACCCTTCTTTAGTCTACCTAAATTTATGTCTAGATTTTTTATAGGTGACTTAACAGAACCAGGGGTACGCATGCCTAACTAGGTCTTACAACAATATGCCCAATTACATGTAACCAAAAAATACAACTCCATAAGAAAAATAGTTTCCATTTACATTTACATTTACCATCCCATTGTCAATTCTACCACCTAAATCAAAATTCCACCTTTTACTCACCTTTTATTGAAAAGAAATTAGAATTCACCTTTACTTTAATTCCAAACTAAATCCTCCAACATTCACCTTTACAAAAAAAAAAAAAATTAACCATTCACCTCACGTCAAAGTTCAATGGGAATTTACTTCAATGCGAATTTCACCATGCAAATTTAAAAGTTCAATGCGAATTTACCATGATAATTTTACCATGTGAATTTTTAATTCCTCCAATACCTTTTAAAGCAGCCTCCACGTGACTTTAAAAAACACACCCCTTTAAAAAACCATACCTTAAAAACAAAATTTCAACTCCAAAAAACATACGCTGCCCTCATAAATTTTTTAAAAAAGACGCCACACCACCCGATGTGAGTGGCCTGCGTACTTCAAAGGGCCGCCGCACCTCTCGTATGGCTGGCCTGTGGAAATGTGGAAAAAATATCCGTGGAGTTGCCGCACCTCCCATTATGGTTGGCCTACAGAAATTTTGAAATTCACGCCTGTGTGAAGTATGCACCAGTGGCCGCCGCGACCATCGCGAGGAGAGACCCTCGGAAATTCAGAGATTGACGCGCCCTCTCTTTTAATTTGAAAACTTTATATTTACGGGTCTCACAGATCTCCAACCAGAAATGCTCTGATACCACTTGTTGGATTTTTTAAAGCCACATATTAATTTTGCAATAGAAAACCAAAGAAAAAACCATACACAAATTCAATCACACAGGAGACAATAGTTTACGTGGTAAAACCCTCCTTCACCTCATGAGGGAAACATCCATGGGACAATGGCAACGACATTCTTATTGTTCAACAAACCGGAGATTACAACCAGTAGCCTGGAGAGGGCTTGAAGCCTGTGGCTCAATATTCATCTCTCAGGCACACATATTTAAACAATTCTCCCATGGTTACAATGAAACTAATTCATTAATTATACATTCTAACTTAGGTTGCCTTATCTCAACCAAAAGATGAATAATAGGATCTAGATCCACATCCTGTGGGGATTTGTTGTCACCATTTCAACATTGACCATCTTTCAAATTAATCAATTGTCATTTGTATCAAATATTGGTGATGGAGGAACCGTTACCTTTTATTGTCTTTGTCCAAGCCAATCAAAACGATGATAAATACTATAATATAGAAACAATTTTAAAATAAAAATTTATTAATTAATGTATCACATTTTGAGTTAAATATGAAAAAAGAGCATATATGCCTAACCTTGACATGAGTGAAATATGCTTTATACAACATATTTAACAGGGAGAACCTTTTTTTCCCAATGTTATAATATTTTGTATTAAGGAATCATATGCAAAAGGGAAATTATCATGTGCCCACAATTTTCTCGGACTTCCAACTCGACTTGGCACACCCAAGTTGTCTTGCTCCTGGGGTCGTGCGACACCACGAAGTTTCCAACTTGATGGTTTGACCAAACCAAGAGTACTTCACCTAGAATACGCCTCGTCACTTGAGTTCTTCCCATATATATGCCTTGAGCTACTTGGCGAGTCAATTCACCTCACTTGTCTCTTGCAAGCAAGGCACACACCCAACCGTTCCCTTCACAATAATCATACTCTTATACAATTATATAGTTCTATACTTAGTCAATTAAAGAACATGTGAACATCAATACAAGATAAGAGGCACGAAGATAATGTTGGGCGACACTAGAGGTGCCTAACACCCATACACTTATTATACAATATGTTTGATACAATAAGATACAATACAATGTGTCCAATACAAGATGAGAGCACTTGGCTCATACATAAGGTACAAGTCTGCCAAGTCGCATGACTTTGTTATGAGGAAAATCTTTCTTTGGCAAGGGGTAAACCACAATAGACAAAATGACACGCAGAAATAAACTCTAACCCTAATTATGCTATATAAATGAAATGCTAACAAGATAAGGCTAAGAGCCTACCTCGTCCGAACATTCGATGAAGACCATTGTTGAGCATGCAACCCAAAGCTTTATACTTGTAACTTGTCCTCAACAATCAAGATACACAAGCATATGGTGATAATATATAGTTTTATCATATAGTTTAACATAATCCATTAACATACATGAAAAATACGCCCATGGAATAATAATTCAAATATTTGCAAGATATTAATTGGACGAGAAAAGAGTATTTCTATTAAAATAATCAACAGAAGTACATAGGTGAAAAATTATGTAGCGACACATATCAGAACCGAGAAACTAAGTCCTTCGAAATGGGCCTCCACCACTTCAATCCTCCACCAAAGGCAAGCTCATATAAAGGAGTCAATGAGGTTCTCCATCACAAAGAAGGAAGAGTTTGGGGGTTTAATAAAGAGTTCAGACTTTCAAGGACAAAGGGATGTAGACTCGATATGAAGTGAAATTTCTCCAAAGTGTCTTTGCTCTCAAAGTTGAATTGTTCTCTTCCTCAAGGCTTGTATATGGCTTAATTTATAGCCTTCAAATGGAACTGAAGGGCTGAGTCAGATCATTTCCAGTATATGGAAGGTCAAGGATCATTTATCTCGTGAAATGTCATGGAAACACAACAATATTTTTAATTTTGAGCACCAAAACCGTTGTACATGGGTTGTAGTGGAGGAACCTGCGTACATGTTTGTTGTATAACTAACAGGGCACATATATGTGGAAAAATATGGTATTTTGGCTTTGGAAGGTGCAAAAGGGGACTTCAAGTCTGCATAGGGAAATGGAATGTCCATCCAAGTAAGTTGCATGGGGTGAGGAAAAAATTGATGTAACAGATGCCCCCTAATGTGTGACGTCACATGAGTATCTATGATGGCCAAAATACATTATAAATGCCAGAAGTGGAGTAATGGAGACTTAGTTGGAAGTACTAGTTACTCAAGAGAATATTACAATCCATAATGACTTTTTACACATGGCTGCCAATCCGAATTACACTATAGATCCATGTGGAAATATATCAAATAGTTGTTCATGGCCATGAATAAGAAATACAAAGAGAACATATGCCATAGGTTGTCATAGTCACGAACAAGGCACAGAGGAACCAAGTCTCAAAATCAATATGAAGATATCTGTATACAATGGAGTACAATTGATCTCCCATGATCACTGAAGTCATATAGGTACTGGTCCAATGAAAGACAACAACAGACGAGGAATGTTGCTATTGTAAGTTAGAGGTATTCTACACTATCCACAGAAGGTTCAAGTCTACATCATGTGAATAGAGGAGTTGAGGTTGAACAAAATGAGACTTTGTTTGATTACTAGTCATTAAGGTATACCATCAACAAACACAAGACAACCCACCGATAATGAAAGTAGGTATCAAGGCACCAAGTACATTCTACAAGTGTGAATAAGGTTGTTGAGGTCGAACACTTGAACAATCCATCGACTAAGAGACATTGATGTATTCCCAACTGTCGATGGTGGGAGAACCTACCACTGACGAATGCAAGCCTCTAGGTACTCATAGAACTCTAGGTCTCATTTCCAGAATAGATGAGTTGAAGCTGATGGAAGGAGACCCGTTGAAAGGAGAGCATTAGGGAATCTCTCATCATTCAGCACGGGGTACAAAGCAATACCTTGATGATTAGGAGGAGCTCATATGAATAGGATGTTCACGAACCAACGACCTTGTGCATCCCTCACATGCACCAGATGCAAGTAGTGCACGAAAGAGACCCTATGAATAGTATCCAATAAGGAAAATTTCTAAAAAAAGCGAGGAAACCACCAATAAGGCTAATGGAATCCAATATAGTGCACAAATCCCAATGTGTGAATATATTTCTTTCCGTCAAACACAAGGGAAACTCCCCAGTCAGCGACCAATGAGGAGATGTCAACTGTTGGGTTCAATGTTACCTACCTATAATGAAATTAGGACCCGTCTGCATGGTAGGACTACAAATTCATGTGAATTTGAGAGACATTAAGGGTATGACCGACATGCAAAGTTAAGAGTTATGAGAAATGGCCAACACATGATTATAGACTTTCTTTGAACAAGAGCATGAGACATATGGATAACTCAGGAAACATAGACTCAATGATAAAACTTTGTGATGCAGGAGGCATCAACAAACTCTCCATGGGGACTGGAAGAATAATCAGTCGGAGGAGTAAAATCTAAGTAATGATACCAACTTCCTAAGGTCATGATTTGATAATGGACTCAAAAATTTGTGCTCTGTTCAAAGGTGACATGACTGCTGCTGATATGAGATAATATTCTTTTCCCACTCGTCTTTTTTTGTTTTTTCATAGGCAAAGAAATGCTATGATACAAGAGAGGAAACAAGTGTTGTGAGTAAGAAACTAGCTCCAAGCAATGAAACATACCTATGCTCAATGCAAGGAAGTGCATGCATGGCATGGACACTCGAGGGGATGTTTCCTCTTAGGGTACATGGTGTCAAGATGCAAAGGATATATAGAAGGCTCTTCTTGGTTGGTAATGCACATTGCTGAGGTAAGAGACTTATAATGAGAAAGAGGGAACCGATAATAGGCTCAATACTGCAAGCAGGATGATGGAATGCAATTATGACTTAACACCAAAAAATGTCCTTTTTCGTAGATTTAGTCCCCTAGGCCCCAAAAAGTATATAATAATACCGAGGAGAACTATTCTAGTCAATGGTGACTAGAGTATTCCTTTTTCATAAGTAGTCTACTTGGTCCGGAAAAGGGTTAAACTTATACCAAATAGATGTCCTTTCAAATCCATTTAATGAGTGTGAAAGAGATGAGTTCACTCGATAATATTTTCATTTTTTCGAGAGTCGGAAAAGAGCTTAACCAATACTTAGGGGGAGTCCCGTAGGTAACGGTCAAAATGCTCATGAGTAAGAATATGGGGTTTAAACACAAACTCATATTGGGACTATAAGGAACTCCTGGTCCTATGGAATAACTTCTGCATGGGCACTGAATGGCACAAAGGTTCTATTTAGGGCACCCTGCATGTTTGGTAAGCCTCTACCACTTAATAACAACACTTCTAGTAGTAGTAAGAAAGTTTCCTGTCACTAATAAATGGGTTCGTACCTAGGGTGTATGGATCACAGTCATAGGATGATGCAAGAGTGCAAAACGGAGTGAAAACCTATCCTATATGCTGGTGAAAGAATATACATGCCAAAGGCATGAACGGGTGGTATGATGCTGGAAACCGCATAAAATCCTAGACAAAACCACCAAAAACCAAGTCTTTCCACTACACTATTAGTCCATAAGGTAAAAAATTAGCACAAACTACAGGAAGCGGGTAAAAAATTTCAACTAATAGTAAAAATAGACCATTTTACCATACCATTTGAGTTTTTTCACCCACATAGTGCATTTTAGGCCATTTTCTCCACGATATTCAAGTGTCGATTGCGGGAGCTACGATCAATGGAATCAAAAACCGTCTAGACCAAGTAAGTGTCCATCCCTTCTACTTCAATTTCAATGGTTTAAACTTCAATTTTATGCCCCAATTTTTTAGTATTAGAGGGCGTAACATGGAAACTAGGGCGTACACGGGTGACAGTTCATCGGTCGCATATACGACCCCATATACGCGAGAAAAGCGAAGCCTGGACGCGTATATGCAGCCCTATATGCGATTATTACCAAGTGATCCCGCGTACAAGTCCGTGAACATTATTTTTGAAAGGTTTTAACTCAAAAACAATATTTATTCTTTGCAGAATGTTGATTGAATTGAGGGATATGGAGCATGAATAGATAGATGCAACAGTGGTAAGGGATGCAAAGGCCAAAAAATATTTAAATAGATGTGGCCTTTATAAATTTTGGGCCGTGAAGGGAATGAGGGCTCAATTGAGGTTACTCCAGTTGCTAGTAAATTACTGGGATCCAGAGACAGAGTCCTTCAACCTCAATGAGAAACCATTGAGGATTGAAGTGTACGATATATACTTCATCAAAGGATTGTCTCTCCGAGGTGAGGTAGTGAATCTCAAGGCTCTAGGGGCTGGGGGTGGTATGACTATGGAAGAGTACATTTCCATCCACTATGTTGCAGACATAGATAAAGTAGCGAGCCAACTCCCAATCAAGGTGATCGAGAACTTGAGCTTAAAGATCCTCGTGCTTGTACTCACATAGATTTCAGGGTCTGCCTCATTGCACCAGGCATCAAAGCCACTCATGTTCTATGTGGTGGATCTTTTAAGACCCACAATTTATGACTGGTGTACATCACTACTGGCTAACATGAAGATCCAATTGACGAATTTCAAACAAGGGAAAATGAGAAATTTTGGATTTGCATCCACTCTTTGTAGTTTTTTCTTTGAGAGGGTTCCATGCTTGAGTCTTAGAGTAGAGATTACTCCACATGGATAGCGTGATCCAACCATGTCATGGTGGACCGACGTGATGAGGCAGCTAGAAGGTGGTAGGGTGACAACCCCCTACAATGATGAGTTCTTTTTTCTGGTGGCGCCAACATGTCATAGCCCTTGACTACTACCCTTATGGTGGGATCGACTATAGAGGGGATCCAAAATTGCCTTTGACACCAAGTTCCACCTACGGTGATATTGGTAAGAAATGTTTTTATATATTTCATTTATTTTTTGTGTTTTTCAATAAAAATAAAAAATGCAAATATTTTTGTATGGTATCAAGTATTAACAATTTCTTTGTTACATAGATGTAGGTCCGCGACAACCAAAGGGATTCCCACGACATTGACAGAGGGACAGAGGAGATGAGCAAGAGGGTGGAGATGCATTGAAAGTGATGCAGAATGTGCAGGGGAACCTTTCTCGATTGACACACAAGATTCCTATGGTTCAAGTGGAGGATTTTCCAGAGGTGAAGCAATGACAGGTGGTGGGTGTACCCCGTGCATGGGTGCGACTCTTTCGGCGTCTCACAAATTCCATAGTGTGCTATCATGATACACATTCAGTGTCACATGCATAGATGCCATGATAATATTATATGCTGGACATATATGTATTTTGAAGGTGTGAGCCCCATTTTTGTTGTGTATGTGTTATATTCTTTGCACGAGTAGTAGTGCCTGAGCGTCTGTGCTGGGTGCGTAGGGGGTTTATAGGGGGTTAAGGGGCAGTGCCCCCGATTTTTTTTTCTACCTCGGGAAACGTGTCACATATTTAGGTGGTTTTTTGGCACATGGTTTCTTTGCCGATGGTTTTCTATTTCTGGTTAAGGAATTAGGGTTGTTGACTAATCTAGGTCATTGGGTTAGGGTTTTGGATGCCGCTGGATCCTATATGTATATTGTATTGTAAACAATGTATCACTATGAATGTATATATAATATGATGGTTTTCCCAATTTGGGTTTCCAGGGGAAAAATCTCTATGTAATGTTTTTATTTTCCATTGTATCTTTTCTATTCTTTTACTGAAAATCTGTTTGCAGTAAATATTGTACAAGGTTAGAATCTACATTTGGTATCAAAGCTTTGTTGGCTTCAGGGGGACGCCTTTGTGGTCAAGGGTTTGGCTTGAGACTGTGACAAGCCTTGTTATAGTGGGAGATCTGTGGTATTGATTTTTTAGGTGAAAAGAAATGGCAAGCAATTTGAAGATGGAGATCGAGAAGTTTAAAGGGAAAAGTTTTGAGTTGTGGAAGCTCAAGATGGAAGATCTATTGGTGGAAAAAGATCAATGGATCATGGTAGATCCAGGTACTGCACATATAGGAAATTTAATAGATGACTGGAAAAAGTTGGATCGGAAGGCAAAGAGCACAATCCAACTGTGTCTCTCAGATTCAGTATTATTGAATGTGTCAGAGGAAACTACAACCATTGTTTTATAGGAAAAGTTGGGGAAGTTGTATCAGTCTAAATCCCTAGTAAATAAACTATTCCTGAGAAAGAAGCTATATAACCTGAGGATGAGAGATGGAGACTCGGCGACAAAGCATTTGAACGCCTTCAATACTGTGGTAAGTCAGTTAGTATCTGTTGAGATTAAAATTTTAGATGAAGATAAAGGTATTAGTTTACTGTGTTCTTTACCAGACTCGGGGGATAGTCTGGTTGTGGCCATAGGTAGTAATACAATTGCCTTGAAGTTTGATGAAGTGGTCTCATCCTTGCTGTTGAAGGAGATGAGATGGAATAATATGGAAGGACATAGGACATACACATTATTTGCAAGAGGACGTTCCTAAGAAAGAAATAGATCTAAGTTCTCAAGTGGGAGATCTAAGTCTAATGATAGATATAAATCTCCCAGAAAGTTTCTAAGGGTATGTTGGAGATGTGGAAAAGAAGGGCACTACAAGAAGAAGTGTAGATCCAAAGTTGAGAAAAAGAAGGGATCTGAAGAATCTCCTTCTATAGAAGAAAATACCTCCAAGGAAGAAGGAGGGGATGTGTACTTGGCTTCTTCAAGCACATATGAAGATAATGAGGCATGGTTGGTTGAGTTTGGTGCGTCCTTTCATATGACTTCCCACAGGGAGTGGTTCTGTGAATATGAAAGTTATGATGGAGTTAATGTTTTCTTGGGTGATGATTCGACAACCAGAATCATAGGACGAGGAAAGGTCAAGTTGAGGCTCATAGATGGAAGGATTAGAACACATCTTGGTGTTCTACACATACCGGGTTTGGCCATAAATTTGATTTCTGTAAGAAAAATGGACGATGCATGGGTAAAAACAATACTTTAAAAGGAAACCTGCAGGATGGTTCAAGGAGCAATGGTGTTGCTGAAGGGAGTTCAGTTTGGAACTCTGTATAAGATGCAAGGAAGAACTATTAGTGATGGGTGTAATAGTTCCATTGTTCCTGATATTGGAGTTGAAGAAGAAAGAACTCCTACAGTCTCTGGAGAAAAGGTTATGCCATGGCATCAAAGACTGGGGCATATCGTAGAGAAGGGTCTTCGACTACTACACAGTAAAGGTATGGTTGAAGGTATGTCTAACTTCTCTCTAGATTTTGATTTTTGTGAACATTGTCTATATGGGAAGCAGAATCGGGTAAGATTCCCCTCTGGTGCAACGAGGGCAGAAGGAATTTTACATCTAGTTCACAGTGATGTTTTTGGACCTATGTTGGTCCCATCATTGGGAAAATATGTGTACTATGTTTCATTTATAGATGACTTCTCGAGGAATAATTGGATATATTTCCTCAGGAAGAAATCCGAATTCTTTGATAGGTTTAAATAGTTTAAGGCTCTTGTTGAGAATCAAATAGAGAAAAGAATCAAGGTGTTGAGGACAGATAATGGCAGAGAGTTCTACGGGAATGAATTTGAAGAATTTTGTAAGAAGTGCAATATAGCAAGGTAGAATATTACTTCATATACACCTCAACATAATGGAGTTGCATAAAGGATGAACAAGACGCTGATGGAAAAAGAAAGGTGCATGCTCAGTGGTGTCGGGTTAGGGAAATAATTCTGGGCAGAGGCAGTGGGTACTGCATGTTACCTGGTCAACGGATCACCCTCATCAGCATTGGATGACAAGAATCCACAAGAGGTATGAATTGGTAAGGAACCTTCTCTCACACATATCAAGGTATTTGGTTGTGATGCATATATTCAAGTTCCAAAGGAAACTAGGAGTAAGCTAGGTAAGAAGGCCAAAAAGTGTATCTTTATTGGATATAAAGATGGTCTCAAAGGTTATAAGCTTTGAAACCCAGAAACTAAGAGGGTAGTATGTAGATGAGATGTGGTATTTAGAGAAATGAAGGATGTTGTTAAACATGAAGTCTTACCAAGTAAGGAAGAATCAAAGAATATAGAGTTTGATTTAAAGGATGATGAGTCAGACTCTACAGAAGAACAAGAATAAGAAGAAGAAGATCCTCATACTCCAGTATTGAGGAGATCAATTCGAGAAAGAAGGCTACCGGAAAGGTATACTCCATCTGATTTCCATTCAAATTTTTCTTTGTCTATTACTGATGATGATCCTAGAATTGTCAGGGAGGCAGTGGATTCAAAGGATGGAAATCTCTGGAACAGGGCCATGGACGAAGAAATGACATCTTTGGATAAGAATGAGGCTTGGGATCTAGTGGATTTTTCGACTTGAAGAAATACCATTGGAAGCAAATGGGTATTTAAAAAGAAGCTGAATGCAGAAGGAAAAGTGGAGAAATACAAAGCTCGGTTAGTAGCAAAGGGTTATTCCCAGTTTGAGGGAATTGATTTTGGTGAGATTTTTTCTCTTGTTTCCAAGTTAACCTCTATAAGATTTATGTTATTTGTTGTGGCTGCATTTGATTTTGAAGTAGAACAAATGAACATGAAGACAACATTCCTACATGGGGATTTGGAAGAAGAAATCTATATGAAGCAGCCAAAAGGTTATGTTGTGAAGGGAAAGAAGGAGCTGGTATGCAAGCTTAAAAAGTTCGTGTATGGTTTAAAACAATCACCGAGGATGTGGTATCAAAATTTTGATACTTATATGCTGGGACTTGGCTTCACAAGAAGCAAAGAGGATCACTGTGTGTATTTTAAATTAATTGGTGATCATTTGATTTATTTGGTATTGTATGTGGATGACATGTTGCGCATAGGAAACAACAAGGAGATTATCTAGGATGTGAAAACTCAGTTGTCCTCTAAATTTGACATGAAGGATCTCGGTGCTTCAAATTTCATTTTGGGAATGAAAATTAGAAGAGATCAGAAAATGAGGAAACTCTGGTTAAATCAGAGAAAATATGTCGAGACAATATTGCAGAGGTTTAATATGCAGGAATGTAAACAAGTCAAGGTTCCTATCCCTATTGGTGTAAAGTTATCTACGGATCAGTGTCCCAAGACACATGAAGATGAGGAGAACATGTCTCGTGTTCCATATGCGAGTGAAGTTGGCAGTTTGATGTATGAAATGGTATGTACTAGACCAGACATTGCACATGGAGTGGGAGTTTTGAGCAGGTATATGTCAAAACCAGTGAAGGAGCATTGGACATCAGTAAAAAGGGTTTTCAGGTATTTGCGTGGCACTGGTAGCTATGGATTGTGCTACAAAGGAATACCGAGATTGGACAAAGTGGTGGATATACATGGATTTGTGGATGCAGTCTGGGTTTGAGATCTAGATCGTAGGAGATCTACAAGTGGGTATGTGTTTAACCTGTTTGGAGGAGCAATAAGTTGGATGAGAAAAAGACAAGATGTGGTGGCACTTTCAACTACAGAAGTTGAATACATGGCAGCCACTCATGAAAGTAAGGAATAAGTATGGTTACAAAGATTGTGTTCAGGTATTGGGTTGGTACATCAAGATGTAAGGATAGAGTGCGACAACCAGAGTGCAATTTTTTTGGCGAAGAACCCAACTTATCATTCAAAGACAAATAATATTGATATTCAATATCACTTTGTGAGTGACATGATTGAAGAAAAGAAAGTATCCCTGACGAAGGTGGACACTTTGAAGAATGTTGCAGACTCATTAACAAAATCTGTGAGCATTGAGAAGTTTTCTTGGTATAGAGGATCCATGGGCATTGCTGCCCTGGATTGTTGACTATGTAACCCTGTAACCCCCTGTACGCAAATAAAACAACAAGTAGGAGAATGTTGGGTATGTGTTATATTCTTTGCATGAGTAGTAGTTCCTGAGCGTTTGCGCTGCGGTCTGGGGGTAGCGCCCCCAATTTTTTTTTGCCTCGGGAAACGTGTCACATATTTAGGTGGTTTTTCGGCAGATGGTGTCTTTGCCGATGGTTTTCTATTTCTGGTTAAGGAATTAGGGTTGTTTAATTATCCAGGTCATTGGGTTAGGGTTTTGGATGCCGTTGGATCCTATATGTATATTGTATTGTAAACAATGTGTCACTATGAATGAATATAGAATATGCTAGTTTTCCCAGTTTGGGTTTCCAGGGGAAGAATCTCTGTGTAATGTTTGTATTTTCTGTTGTATATTTTCTATTCTTTTACTGGAAATTTGTTTGCAGTAATTATTGTACAAGGTTAGAATCTACAATTTTGTACTATGACACCCTTTTTTTAAATTCTAAAGGATGCAATATAAAAAAAATTGGTTGTCAGCTTTACTTATATATGTTACAGTGTGTAATTTTTTTCTTTCCTTAGTTATGTGACAAATGCCAATCTAAAACATAATTAGCTTATGCATTAGATACATGATTATAACTTCTAGGAATGTGATTATAAGTAAGAAAATCAAAGTATCATTCCAAAATTCGTACCGGTAGGAATCGTCGGAGTAGAGTAGGATATCACATACTCTAACTGTTGTTTAACTGACATATGACTAATTAGGAGTCTAGGAAAACCTTTAAATACCGAAAACCATGTGAAATGGCGTCGCGTAATAGCTCTATAACAATGCTATACTCAGCCACATTATTCGTTGATGGTTGTAGATGAATGCCACCCTAAGACACTAGTTGGCCCTCGAGTGAGTAAATGACCCAAGCAACATAAGCCACATTCTGTGTATGATGAATGGCACCATTCACAAATCCTAAGTAAACTAAAGACTCCATTGACATCTTCCAACCAAGGGAAATCTTGATAAGCAAGCCGATGACACAAAGGAAAAGATGTATATACACTAAGATACACTAGTATACAAAAGGTCACACCCAAGCTTGAGGGCTCAAGTGTAATACCTTTTAAGTTAGAGCCTATTTCTGGGCTCATCCAACATATTCCATTCATAATATTCTAATTCATAGGATCCTTTCTCTAAGACACACTGCACGATATAAGGACCATGCCACATGGGGTTGAATTTGCCTGCCCCCAGCGTCCTATGGCTTGGTCATACACAAGAACCAAGTCACCCTCAACATAAGACTGAGGACATAAAGACTTATCATACTTAACCTTAACACACCATTTATTTTCTTCAATAGTCGTAGAGGCATCCTGACGCTGCTCATCGAGACTCTCTAGATGTACGAGGCGTTCTTTGAGATTGCATGTGTTAGGTAGAAGCTCAATTTCCAACTTGAGGGAAGGGATTTCACATTCAATCAGAAGAATCGACTCCACACCATGTACTAACTGAAAAGGAGAGAAACCAATGGAAGTCTTTACCGAGGTTCAATATGTCCAAAGTGTAGGGTAATGTTGATTAAGGTTGGTTGTCATTGATGTCAACCCTTGAAGAAAGACCCATAACACAAAGGTTTGGGTAATGGAACCAATAGTGTTTGATGTAAATATGACTCATTATTGTTTTGTCATGGTTGATAAGAAGTAAATATGGATGAACTCCAAAGTGGTCCCCTTATGGTGAAAGCCCTCACGAGAAGACGCTTTGTGGAGTAATAGAACCCATGCTTAATTGTGGAATAATGAGATGAAGGAAAGTGAATTTGTCAGGGAAAATATCCTAGATGGATAGTTCTTGTCATGTCATTTCCGGTGGTATGTGGAATGTCACATAATTCCTCACGGTTAGAGAGTTATGGC
>ML803409.1:237004-262340 GCA_009831015.1 Picea engelmannii
ACTCTAACTGCTCACCACGCGTCTCCTCCGATGGACGGTACAGATCCTCCTGGAGTTTCACGAACCGATATTTCACGACTTGTGAAGATGAGGGTTCTTCCCCTTTGGTCTCCTGGGTGCCGAAACACCGAAATGATGAAACCTATTCACACTAAGTTGATTCGGAGTTTCACATATCGAGACTTTGCGACTTGCGATGACGAAGGGTCTTGCCCTTTGGTTTCCAATGTGCCGAAACACCGAAATGCCGAAATGATGAAACCAATTCACTCTAAGCTAATTCAGAGTTTCGCATACTGGGACTTCGTGACTTGCGACGACGAAGGCTCTTTCCCTTTGGTGTCCTGAGTGTCGAAACACCGAAACGCCAAAATGCCAAAACCTATTCACACTAAGCTAATTCAGAGTTTCGCATACCGGGACTTCGCGACTTGCGACGATGAAGGGTCTTGCCCTTTGGTTTCTCGAGTGCCAAAACGCTGAAATGCTGAAATGCCAATGAATGGGTCCAGATAGTCCGAGACTTTCAGGACATTGCCAAGTCCACCCTCCTGCTTATGCAAAGGCTAAGGCCAACAGAAAATAGAGCTCCGACAGATCTTTCAGAGGGTTCTTGGGTAAATTATCCCTAGGCTTGGTGACCTGAGTAAAAGTCTTCCTAATTCGCCGAGCTATAGATTCGGTGGTAGGGGTAAAGTAAACTCATGGGTTTACTATCATAGTAGTCCTTTCGAGGGACTCACTCTGACTCTGGAGTGTGAGGAGGCTTCCTGAGAGAAGTTCCTTCAGGAAATTAAACCAGGGCATCGGGCGAGCCAGGCAGATAGGACAATTGTCAAGGGAACGAACTCGTATTCTGAACCTACTCATTCCATACATAGACCGATTATGGTCATATAAGTATAAGCATGTATCCCATGTCTCCAAATCAAAACACAGGCAAACACTTCCATACAGAAACCATTTATGAGCGTATAAACATGAGCATGCATTCGATTCAAAAATACAAGACATAACACTTATTAGAAAACACCAGGTGTGACGTGACTGCTGAGAGGGGTGCTCGTTTCCACCCAACCGTAGGCTCAGTGACTCCAAACGGATTTACCACTAGCCACCCCCGAGCTAGACCATGATGCTTGAGGTTCAATTTTCTACTTCCATCTCAACGAAAGTCAAGGACGAAGGTTACTCTCCTTCTCCTCTGTTCGGAACTCCCTGTGTTTCCAGAGTTTCGCCAGTTCTTTCCCGCGATCCCAGTTGCATGCATTCTCCCCTCTCCCCCTTACCACACTTCCTCTCTTGCCTTTTCTCTGCAAGATTGTGTGTGGCGCGAATTTCCCCATCCACGGTCAAGTCTGGGAGATGTTACGGATGGGCGGTTCACCCCCATCCCCTCATTAACTCTTGAGGAGCCTCCCCACCTACCAATCTGACGGGAAATCCATTCTGGGGTCAGAGAGTTTCTTTGGTCTTTGAGCAAGTAAAACCAGTTTGGTACTGGCTCGGTGGAAGTTAACGCAACCATTTCAGGTCCCTTCCACCACCTCTCATTATCTATCGTGGTCTCTTTTAGCACATCCCCCTCCCAACAACCATGCAACACATATTCATAACATAATTTACATTCATCGACCTTTCATAAAAAGGTCCGTCAAATCAAACATTCATGTCTTTGAGTTTTCCATAGTTCTTGGCCAATATAGTTATTTTTACAGACTGGGGGAAACAGGGTGTTACAATTCCCTCCCTCTTAAAGGAACATCATCCTCGATGTTCTATCTATCAATATGACGTGTATGTACAGAAGTAAATAAAATCGGATATGCATGTTTCATGGCATCTTCCATTTCCCAGGTAGCCTCATCTGGGCCAAAACGTTTCCATTGCACCTTGACCTGTGTAATGGTTCAGTTCCTGAGTGGGGTTTCCTTTCTGTCCAGTATGTATTGAGGTTCTGGTAGGAATTCTCCCTTTGGTTCCACCTAGATCATAGACCAGTCAATTATATGATTAGAATCATGTACATATTTCTTCAATAATGAAACATGGAAAACATTATGTTCTTTTACTGTGGGAGGAAGTGCTAGCCTATAGGCTACAGGTCCTAGTCTATCTAGAACTTCAAAGGGTTAGCAATACCGAGGTGCCAATTTGGCACAAGCGCCCATCCTCAGGGAACTCTTCCTGGGCCTAACTCTGAGATATACGTGGTCTCCCGTCTTGAATTCTCTTGGAGTTCTCTTTTGGTTGGCGTAAATTTTCTGTCTGTTCTGAGCAACCTTCAGATTCTGTTTTATCTGAATCACTTGTTGTTCCATTTCTTTCATCATGTCAGGTCCAATAGTAATTTTGTTTACGGTATTACTCCAACTGTCTGGAGTGTTTCACGGTCTACCATAGAGGACTTCGAAAGGACTTGTCTTCAGGGATTCTTGGTAGCCGTTGTTGTAGGTGAATTCCACCAGTGGCAGGTAATCTTCCCACTTCTTGGGTTGATGCATTCTCATCATGTCTTCCAATATTTGGTTCACTCTTTCCATTTGTCTATCGTTTTGAGGATGGTAGGCTGTGCTAAATAGTAATTTGGTCTCCAGACCAACCATCAAGGATTTCCAAAAGTTGGAAGTAAATTTCGTGTCTCTGTCAAACACGATCTCTTTAGGCATACCATGTAGTCTGAATATCTCCTTCATGAATATGCTGGCGATATTTATTGCCTTGCAAGTCGATTTGACGGGGATAAAATGGGCAAACTTGCTCAATTTATCCACCACTACCATGATGGCGTCATTCTATTTGGTCTATGTTGGTAATCCGGTGATGAAGTCCATGGAAATGGCTTCCCACTTCCATTCCAGGATTGGTAGAGGTTGTAATAATCCTGCTAGGTGTCGATGTTTTGCTTTAACCTATTGGCATTCTAGGCACTTAGCTAAATAGTTAGCTATGTCTTTCTTTAACCCAAACCAATAAAATTGTTTCCTAGTGGCCGTGATCATCTTTTGATATCCCAGGTGACCAGTATATGGTCTTTTATGTAGTTCGTCCATTATGAACCTCTTCAAGTCGTCACAATCTGGAATATACAATCTGTTTCTGTAAGTTAGCAGACCTCCACCTATCATCTGGTAGCCTTCATACTTTATTCCTATGAGTTCTTGCTCCAGTTATGAGGTCACGGTCTGGAAGAATGTGTTTTTTTCTTGTGCATTCCTGACTCTTTCTTTGACATTCGTCTCGCAGGTGCTCACCACTTCCAGGTGAATTGTTTTCATACTTATGCTAAGGACATCGACCACCTTATTTTCCTTTCCTTTAACATGTTTGATTTCAAAATCAAACTCACTAAGGAGGGCCATCCACCTAGCTTGTCTGGCATTGAGCTTTGGTTGATCAAACAAATATCACAATCCACAGTGGTCTGTCATAAGTAAAAATTTCCTTCCCAGGAGGTAATGTCTCCACATTTTTAAAGCGTTCACTATGGCGGCCAACTCTAGATCATGGGTCACATAGTTGACTTTGTGCTCATTCAATTTTTGGGATTCATATCAGACTACACTTCCTTCATGCATAAGGACTCCTCCGAGCCCTTCCTTACAAGCATCTGTGCACATGAGGAAGTCATTTTCGAGATCAATGATCTTCAACACGGGTGCATGGGTCAGAAGGTGTTTCAGGGATTGGAATCTTTCTTCACATTCTTGTGTCCACGTGAATTTAGCTCCCTTCTTCTGGAGGGCAGTGATTGGACAACCAATCTTGGACAATCCTTTTATAAATCTCCTATAGTATCCTGCTAAGCCCATAAAGGATCTGATATCTGAAACATCCTTTGGGGTAGGCCATTCCATGATAGACCTGATCTTGTTAGGATCTACTACTACTCCCTCTTTAGATATGACATGGCCCAAGTAATGTATTTGCTTCTGGAAAAAGTCGCACTTGCTAAATTTGGCATAGAGCTGATGTTCTCTTAGCACTTGAAGCACAAGTATAAGATGTTCCTCATGTTCCTCTCTATTCTTGGAGTAAATTAATATATCGTCAATAAAAACTAGTACAGAATTGTATAGGAATTTGCTGAGCACATTGTTCATCAAGCACATAAAAGTGGCAGGGGAATTGGTCAATCCAAATGGTACTACCACAAACTCATAGTGACCATATCTCGTCTTGAAGGCATTTTTGTGGATGTCTTCACGCTTGATTCAGACTTGATGGTATCCAGATCTCAATTCAATCTTTGAGAATATGGAAGCACCTCCCAATTGATCGAACAGGTCATCGATCCTGGGTAAGGGGTACTTGTTCTTTATGGTTACCTTATTGAGTTGTTTATAATCTATGCACAGTCAGAGGGTATCGTCTTTCTTTTTCACAAACAAGACTGGTTCTCCCCATGGAGACACGCTGGGCTGGATATAGCCTCTGTCCATCATTTCTTTTAATTGTAATTTAAGCTCAACTAGCTCGGGTGTGCTCATCCTGTAGGGTGTCCTAGACACTGACACCGCTCCTGGTGCAAGTTCTATTGATAAGTCAATATTCCTTCTCGGAGGTAAACCCGGTACCTCTTCCAGAAATACATCTCTATATTCTCTTAGTGTGGGTTGGTCTTCGAGGCTTAGTTTTTCATCTTCAACTGATTCCAACACCTGTATCGCATATAGTGGACATCCCTTTCTGCAATACTTTCTCATTTGAAGGGTTGATATTCGTCTCACCGAGACAAGTTTTTGGATCCCTTGAAGGGTTATCCTTCTTCCTTCTTCACTTACACATTCGAAGCTTTTATTGTAATAGTCCAATCTGGATTTATATGTGGCTAGCCAATCCATACCAATCAATAGGTCATACGATCCTAGGGGTAATACGTTAAGGGTTGCTTGGGTGGGGAATTCACCCATAGCGAATTGGCAAGCTGGTATGACCTCCGCTACCTTTCTTTTGGTGCCAGTGGCTAACTGTACCAACCATGGCTTGGCATGTTTATGTGGCTGTAATTTACACTTATCAACATCCTTAGGGGATATATAACTCAAATTTGAACCAGGGTCAATTAGAATAGACACTAGATGGTTGGTGATCATACCTTCCATTTCCACCATTGAAGCTTGGTGGTCAGATTGTTTATTATCCACGACTGCATAAATTTGCAGCATACTCCTGGCCACGTCATTAACGGTGGTAGATTCTTGAACGTTGTAAATTCTTCGACTGTTCTGTTGTCGGTGTGGGAAATCCCTTAGTATATGTTCTTCTCCACAACCCCAACATTTTAAGGGTTCTTTCTTCAGGTTATTAATCTTTCCTGGGGTAGATCCAAAATAATTATTTCCACTTTGGGAGGGGAAATTTTGCTGGTGTACACTTCGGGTTGGGAAGCTCATCCTTGAGTCCTTTTTATAGTTTTTAAATCTTGGGTATTTAAACCCCTTTTTCTAGAATCCTGAACTATTCTTCTGCTTCCATCCTTCACGAGGTTCTGTCTGATGCCCAAGTTGTTCATAACAATATCTTGCCTTTCAGATAGTATCTTCTAGGGTCTTTGGCTCATCAAACTCAATCTTGTTCTGATAGTCCTTAGGTAGTCCACCGATGAATCATTGCACCTTTGCCTTTTCTGCTTTTATATAAGGTACGTACCACAACAATTCGAGGAATCTGCTGACATATTCCTCTATGGTGCATTGCCCCAGCTTGAGTTCATAGAATTCTTTAGTCTTTTCGTCGAAATACTTTTCTGACAGATACTTCTTCCTGAAGTATTTCTCAAACCGTTCCCAAGATAGGTCTTCTTCGTGAATCCCTTTTACGTTCTTAAGGTCTTCCCACCAAATGGAAGCCTTCCCATTTAGGTTGAAAGTGGCTACTCGAGCCTTCAAATTTTCTGAGAAGTCATGGACTCTGAAATACTTCTTTAGTCCAAGCAGCCAGGCCTCTGTTTCCTCTCACTTCTTTATTTCACAGTTGAAAGAGGGTGGTTTGGCCTTCTTGAATTCTTTGAGATTATGATTTTTGGGATGATTTCGCTTCTTCCATTTTCTTCGGGAGTAAGAACTAGTTCTGCTACTAGAAGATCCCTCCGAGTCGCTAGTTTCCTTTCCAGAGGAATCGTCCGACGCTTGTCCCTTATCTCTGGGGTGGACCTTTCTCGAGGTGCTCTTCCCAGTGTGGCCACTTAAAAGACCACGTTTCCGTATCTCAGGGGGACTTCGACTTTTCTTTGTTTGTCGTTGGTCCACTTGAATGGTGTCAGGTCCATGTTGCAATTGTCTTTGTATGTCGGATAAGCTCTGCAACAATACTGCATTAATCTCCGTTTGATTTTCTTTCTCTTTTATCAACCTCTCATTGTTGGCCTTGCAGCTCTGTAGTTCGACCATGAGGCTCCTCACAGTCATAGCTAGATCTGGAGGGATCTCCACCGCTCTCCTTTCGTCAGACTCTTCGTCTCTATTGTGGGAACCATCCCCCACTTCATGGTGCGTCACCATTCTATGCATCTGCAGTTTCCCGCGGTTGGTTGTCTGCTTGTCGTGCAAGAAAAACACTTGTTGTTAGTCAGCATTATATTCATTCACAATCAACGCATAATTCATATCTTTCAAATGAATACACACAATAGATTTTTTTTTTTCATTCTTAACTTCGACTTTTGATAAAGGGGGTTAGGATAGAGAGTTACTCCTTTTAAGAGTACTTCAGATGGAGTTTCTATGCAACTTGTCTATGAGCCCAAGCAGGCCAAGTGTTGTAGCCATGCTCTGATACCAATTTGTCACACACCCACTATGGCCTAATAGATTTTTCACCTTTTTCTCCTTTTTCTCGAGGGACAGAATCCCCGAGTTCCTACTAGGTCCTAGCACATGCTAGCTCTTCCTGTCGGAACCTTCACTAAACCAATCCACCGGTCCTTTCATTGAAAAACCTGTCGTGTACAACTCAAGCACCAAGCGTGGGCTTCACCTTCATGTGATCATCGGTTATGACCCCGGGCCAAGCCAAGAGGCGCCTTTCACAATTCCCAACTCAGCGATGCCCGAGATTCAAGTCCTTCGACTCTTCAAACCCTGAAAGCCGAAATCGTCCCTTCATTGAGATCGACGACTGTGATTCTTCCCCCTAATCCGATGGTCCTGGCCATATCGAGACTTCGGTAACCGGGAGTTCGAAATCCAAGCGAGTCGAGTCTTTCGACTCTTCAAACCCCGAAACCCGAAATCGTCCCTTCGTTGAGATCGACGACTATGATTCTTCCCCCTGATCCGACGGTCCTGGCCGTATCGGGACTTTGGTAACCGAGAGTTCGAAATGCAAGCGAGTCGAGTCTTTCGACTCTTCAAACCCTAAAACTCGATATGGAAATTTGTGTAGGAGATCAACGAACCTCGTTGATCTGGATCTGACTATCACTGTCCCTCCTGAGCTTAAGGGTGTTGAAGGACACTCAACCTTAACCCCCCCCCCCTTGTTGTCCTACGAGATCCGATGGCTTATGGGGTTTCAGAGATTTCCCCAAACGCTGACCGCTCACCACGCGTCTCCTCCGATGGACGGTCCAGATCCTCTCGGAGTTTCAAGAACCGAGATTTCGTGACTTGTGAAGACGAGGGTTCTTCCCCTTTGGTCTCTCGGGTGCCGAAATGCCGAAATGCCGAAAACTATTCACACTAAGCTGATTCGGAGTTTCGCATACTGGGACTTCGCGACTTGTGATGACGAAGGGTCTTGCCCTTTGGTTTCCCGGGTGCTCTAACGTCAAAATGTCGAAATGCTGAAACCAATTCACACTAAGCTAATTCAGAGTTTTGCATATCGGGATTTCGCGACTTGTGATGACGAAGGGTCTTGCCCTTTGGTTTCCCGGGTGCCAAAACGTTGAAATTCCGAAATGCCAAAACCTATTCACACTAAGCTAATTCAAAGTTTCACATACTGGGACTTCGCAACTTGCGACAACGAAGGGTCTTTCCCTTTGGTTTCCCGGGTGCTGAAACGCTGAAATGCCAATGAACAGGTCCGGATACTCCGGGACTTTCAGGACATTGCCAAGTCCACCCTTCTACCTATGTGAAGGTTAAGGCCGATGGGCAATAGAACTCTGATAGATCTTTCAGAGGGTTCTTGGGTAAATTATCCCTAGGCTTGGTGACCTGAGTAAAAGTCTTCCTAATTCGCCGAGCTATAGATTCGGTGGTAAGGGTAAAGTAAACTCGTGGGTTTACTATCATAGTAGTCCTTTCAAGGGACTCACTCTGACTCTGGAGTGCGAGGAGGCTTCCCGGGAGAAGTGCCTTCGGGAAATTAAACCAGGGCATCGCACGAGCCAGGTAGATAGGACAATTCTCAAGGGAACAGACTCGTATTCCGAACCTACTCATTCCATACATAGACCGATTATGGTCATATAAGTATAAGCATGTATCTCATGTCTCCAAATAAAAACACAGGAAAATACTTCCATACAGAAACCATTTATGAGCGTATAAAAATGAGCATGCATTCGATTCAAAAATACAAGACATAACACTTATCAGAAAACACCAGGTGTGACGCGACTACTGAGAGGGGTGCTCGTTTCCACCCAACCGTAGGCTCAGTGACTCCAAATAGATTTACCACTAGCCACCCCCGAGCTAGACCACGATGCTTGAGGTTCAATTTTCTACTTCCAGCTCAACGAAAGTCAATGAGGAAGGTTACTCTCCTTCTCCTCTGTTCATAACTCCCTGTGTTTCCAGAGTTTCTCCAGTTCTTCCCCGCGATCTCAGTTGCGCGCGTTCTTCCCTCTCCCCCTTACCACACTTCCTCTCTTGCCTTTTCTCTGCAAGATTTCATGTGGCACGAATTTCCCCATCCACGGTCAAGTCTGGGAGCTGTTACGGATGGGTGGTTCACCCCCATCCCCTCATTAACTCTTGAGGAGCCTCCCCACCTACCAATCTGACAGGAAATCCATTATGGGGTCAGAGAGTTGCTTTGGTATTTGAGCAAGTAAAACCAGTACGGTACTGGCTCGGTGGAAGTTAACGCAACCATTCCAGTCCCTTCCACCACCTCTCATTAACCATCATGGTCTCTTTTAGCACATGCCCCTCCTAGCAGCCATGCAACACATATTCATAACATAATTTACATTCATCGACCTTTCATAAAAAGGTCTGTCAAATCAAACATTCACGTCTTTGAGTTTGCCATAGTTCTTGGCCAATATAGTTATTTTTACAGACTGGGGGAAACAGGGTGTTACAACGTCCCAAACTGCTTCACAACTCCTTTGAAATCTGCGCCACTTGGGCTAGTCCCAAGTCTTCTGGTTTTCACCATGGAAATGGGTTGCACTTGAACCACCAAGACAACCGAATTCGCTTCAAAGAACTCATCACAACACTTGGGAAACACAAGAACTCAAAACAACCATACCTTGTTGTTATAGAAAAAAATGTCCTATGGCTATGGGTCAGGGCCACAACAAAGCGATACCCTAAAAGACCACTCTCAGACTCAAATCAAGCAGTCAATTAAAAATAACTACTTTGCAATAACTAACTTTCAAGGGAGATAGAAGAGAGCGAACTTGGACTCCGACGTTGATGTCGATCTCGCGTTAAGACTTTTTCTCCAACACTCTTCCACAACAATCCTTTGAAATCTCCTGCACACAAAGAGATGAGCAATTACAAATAGGTAGTTATCTAATAACTAACTAAAACATGAGCATTATAACTTTCATAATAGATTCAAATATAAGATGTAAAATACATTAGAAACATGAACCATCATATGAAATTGGATGAGAACGAGAGATCTTTTACTATGAATAGCATAAAAAGTTGGTTATAACATGTAATTGTTGCGACATAGTCCCAGAACTGGGCTCCAAGTTCCTCCACCCAAGGCCAGAGATGATCAACAATACCTTCAATTTTTTGTGCTCAAAAAGGTCAAAGGAAGGAAAAGGATTTCTTCTGGACAAGATAGCGAGAAAGCAACTTCTGAAAACAATGGTTTCTAAATGGAAGGGATAATCTCACATGCAAGGGGAAAAGAGGACTTATATGACTATAATGAAAATGCTAGCATAAGGATGCATTTCTCTATTCTGTTTTTCTCCACCCCAAGTCTCTAATTTATCCTCCTTTTTAATAGTTGCAGTAGTTATGGATGGGCTATAGGAGGTAGGGAACCTAAGGAACCCGTCAACTCAGGCAAAAAATTCAGGATTTATTATTTTTTTGAGCCAAATTAACATGTACATGGGTTGCTAAGTGGAACCCAACATATGTACGTGGGATGCTTGAAGGAAATTCACGTACATCAAGCGAGATGGGGTTTTTTAAAGTATTTTTGATGAGGAAAAGGGGGAAAATTTCTTGCAAGGAGGGAAAGGGATGTAGCTAAGGCCAATGAGTCATCATAAGCATATGTGGTGTCAAATGATGCTATAACACTTGCATGATGACACTCTTTTCTGCACCCATGATTCAAGACAACTTCCCCAAGCCTGCAACTCACCCAAGCCAATATCTCTCTGCACGAACTCACCTTAGTTCTGTCGAGTTTTCGGTTGCCCCAACTTGTCTAAGTCTTAACTCGTTGCATGGTCTACTTCGTGCACAGAGTCTAGTCACTACATAAATGGTGTCTCCAACTCGTCCCAACTCAAATTTTCTCAACTTTGCGATCTTCAAAATTCCGTCCTAGTCACAGTCTCTCTGTGCATCCTACCCACTCACCTTCCATGATTCTTCCATCCCCTTTATTAGTTGCTACTGTACCAAGGTGCCATGCCCACTTTGCCCAACTGTCAAGTCACTCTACTACTTACTGACTCACCCAACTCTATAGAGATTCTACTTGTCTGAAGGTTGTGGTCTACTCCAAATTTGCCCCACAACCCAACTTGACTTAACCGATTGTCTTGGTGATGCTTGGTAAGAAGATGCCAAAATGGAGCGCTCCCAACTTGATTGCATTCAAGTTTGCGACTGAAACTTTTCTCTGATACCAACTATCATGCACCCACAGTCTACTCAGACTTCCAACTCAACTTTGCACACTCGAGTCATCCAAGTCTTGTGGTTGTGCGACACTGCGACATTTCCAACTTGACGATTCAACTAAACTAAGAGTACTTAACCCAAACTATGCCTCTTCACTCAAGGTCTACCAATATATACGCTTTGAGATACATGGTGAGTCAAGTCACCTCACTCGACTCTTGCAACCAAGGTGCACAACCAACCGTGCCCTTCGCAATGCTCACACTCTTATATAGTTATATAGTTATATACTTAGTTAATCATGCAACCAAAGAACATGTGATATCAATACAAAAGAAGAAGCACAAAGATAATGTTGGGCGACATTAGAGGTGCCTAACAACTGTACATTATTATACAAAAATGTTTGATACAACAAGATACAATACAATGAATCCAATATAAGAAGGAAGCACTTGGCTCATACATAAGATACAAGTTTTCCAAGTCGCCTAACTTTCCTAACCCTATTGTCTCACATCCTCCTCACATTGTCATGACTGAGCTCGTCTCATTGTTCATTGCAAGACTTCTCACCATTGCATGCATTGTCCAACTCCAAGACCATCCTGCCATCCAAACTCACCTCAAGAGAACTGACCTCAAATCTATCCACATAGTCTCCTCGAGGCAACACAATTCCTCCTAGGTGGAGCGACTTGACTCCTTGGGGAATATCACCCCTCTTTGCCCAAATATGCCACATATGACTTGTTGTTTTTATGCCCGAGTTGTTGTTGTCTCTAGCTCACATCGTCTGCTCTTCTTATATGCATCTACGTCATTGAACCATTGTGCTAACTCATGCCTGAATTGTCACATCGTTTGGGGTGAAGTTGAGCCAACCAACCAACTCATCCTGCCATGTGGGTCACTCAAGTTGTGATGCATCCAACTGATGTGCTAGTTCGTTAGGTTGTTGTTCCCAACTCTTTTTCTCGCACAAGCCGACCTCATCTCTCTACGCCTTGAGTCATCCACACGATACACCCAAAGATGGAATTCCCAAGATCTCTGGATGGTGAGTGTGCCCATTGGTCGCGATTCACAACGACATGTGGCTCAAGGCACCATGCTCTCTTATTGCGATCTCCAAGTGGGGAGCACCCGTCCATATAAGTCTTGTTTCATCTCCTCAATTCACTTAGCCAAGTCCGCTCTCATCATAGTGCATCCAACTTACCCATATCGTCACACAACTTGCCCAACCACATGCACTCTCGTCTGTTCGAGTCGCCTAGGAAACCCCAACTTCCGCGTCTCTTCTTCGTTTATGTTGGTCGGGAAGAGATGCCGCACCCCTCCTCACCGAAGTGTTTTACATAAATGCTTCCTTGACATTTGTTAGCAAGGTGTCAAGTCCATCTCTTACTCTCATCATGAAAACAATGAGTACATAACATGGCACAATAATACATAGCAACACACATTAAACTCTTGTAGGTTGATGAGATAATGGAAATAACATCATATTAGCAAATTTCACGGTTAATTTAATTTTGAATTTGTTTCTCATGGATGAAACCCTTGACATCATGTTGAACGACGAGGGTTTAATATTCAATGTGGAGGAGATTTCAAGCCTAGTTCCAAAGAATTTGTTTGAGCATGTTGTTCAAGGATTTTGAAAATTGACAATAAAGTTATTATTTTGGCCATTCTATTTCTCTGCACAATTTCATTTTTCTTGACTATTTTCTTTGAACATTATGTGTTTCACTTGGTTCGAGCCTAGTTTATAGCATTTGTCGAAGAAGGTAGATTTGTCGAGAGTTAAGGATGTTGAAGAAGGTGCATTCCATCGACTCATTATCATACTTCTTGAATGACAATAAATCATTTTTCAATTTGGAGGAGGGTTTGATCCTAGTGCTAAGGATTCTATTTGAGCATGTATGTTGAGGATTTTGCGAATTGATAGTACAGTTTGCAATACAACTGTTGTAACATAGAAAATTTTTGTCATTTTTTTCAATTTTTTGCTTTATTTGAGCAAAACCCATCAATCTCCCATCACCTTCACACCTCCAATTCACTTAGTCTTCCCAAATTTTGTTCTATTTGTCGTATAACAACTAATTCTTCAATTTCACCAAATCTATCTCTTAGTCTCAAACCTCGCCATTATCCAAATCCAAGTCAAAACACCCAAAATAACAACTATTATTTTGGAAATGGTCATTTCATTATTCATATTTTAATGAAAGGATTATTTTCTTAAATACTAGTTTTTATTTAAATGGCCAAAGTTTATATTTAAATCAAATGACTATTATTTTATTAAATACCCTTTTTTTTTTTCATAAAACCATTATCTTTATGCATGAGTTTCAATTCCATTCATTTAAAAGGTCACGTGTTTTATTTAATGGATTATAACTTCTCGACTTCCTTAAAACTCTCATTCCTCATGCTTTTATAAATCCTTTACCTTGGTTTACCACATGACACTTCTATCCAAAGTCCTATATTCATGCGTTTGAAAGTTACGGAGGTTGAGCTTTCATTTACACCCAATGACCGAATATTTGATAAAGACAATTTTGGGAGGCAAAGCAAAGATCCATGATCCATCGGCTCGTTTAAAAGAAGATCAAAAGGCTACAATTGATTCCCCCGAGTTTACAAGATTTATTTGGGGTCCAAAATGGATTACCATGGTATTTGGCGTGTGGAAAAGCAATATGTTTTATAGGCTATTTTTAGTCTCGTGGACGTTAAAAAGTACTTTTTTTATTTTTTTCTTGGTATCTTAAAACCAGGGACCCTCCTCGAAATGAATAGATACCCTCCTCAAAATGAATAGATAACTGACATGTGGCAATGGTTCCGGGCAGTGAGCTTTCGACACTATTTCAGAAGCAATGGAGATGAATCAACAAATTCTAAAACTTGGGTTTTGTGCAAGATGACCCAAATAGAGTAAAATATGGGCATATTGTAAAAATAATGAACGGTTTTGGAGATTCTGCCGTTTTACTAAGAAAAATTCATCAGATCGTGAATGTCAGTTTTCCAAAAACGCTCAATGCCAAATAGGATGCCTAGTCATTTTAGGTGGGATCAGGCTATTCCTTGGTTAAATTATGAGAAGGAGATAATATGTAATTTGATTCTTGGTCTATTTTCGATCCAATCTGCTCCAACACATCCATATTTTGTTTAGCATCTGTAGAAGAGGGCACATTCCAACTTTATTGTTAGCATATTGATTTGAAAGATGTGGCAATTGAATTCCATTGCAATCCTCTGTATTATTTTAGCATCAAAAGGGTGATCTAAAATCAAATTCCAACTATATACTCTGTTGGAATATCTATCTATGATTTTGTAATCATATGAGAAAATCCTTTGTTGTAAATTTATAATTGAGAGTGATATGGAAATCACATGAATGTTGGGATTCAATGCCATCTTTATTGGCACTCATTTCCTTTTGTTTTGAAAACGTTATAAGAAGGGCAACAATCTCCATGGAGAGCAGAGGGGTTAGAGGTTAGGAAATTTTTGGCAGCAATAAGATTGTGTCTCTTTTGGAGTGAGCTCGTAGAGCTATAGTAATTTTCTCAGGTACAAAGGATCAATCTATGGATTCATAGCTAATCTCAAATAGAACATTGTTTTTCTTTCTGTTTCTATGTTAAGCTTCTTATGTTACATCCCTATTCTTCTCTCATTATTTGAATGAATTTGTAAACAACAATTTGGTACAACTACCACTGTTGTTAATTTATTAAAGATATTTCATATGTTTATTGCTGAATTTACTATCTAGTACTTAATTCATGCATTTGATATTTTGTTGGATTCATTTATTATGCCCAACAAACCATCCTTCTACATCTTATATTAACAATGACTTCCTTACTCATTGTTAAGCCTGAAGATCTTATGTTCTTCTTGTTTCTTCTATCTTTCATTGCAATATTTTGTGCTTTGTTGAATGAGGCTCCATGTCCAATGGATTAGGCTTCTGATCTCTTAAATTTACATCCTTTACTCCAATCAACTACCATTTAATCCTTAAACCCTATCTACCATGTGTTATATTATTTATAATTCAAATCTGGCATCTCAAGCTTAATGACTGAGAGATGTTGCTTAGTGAGAGTGGGCAGTCAAATGTCTTATATCTGAAGAGGGATCCCCCTTTGGTCCAAGAGCTAATGTGTGGCTTAAAGTAGGTTTTCAATATGTCTTGGCATTGTTCCTAAGCAGTCATGAACAATCTCAAGTTACAACAACAACCACATAATTTATTACATCCTTGTATCTTTCCTTACTATTCTTTATTTGCATTATGTGTTTGTTTTGGTTTACGCATGGTTTAGGGTATTCATCCCAGTTCAAGCTTGACTTAGGGTATTCATCCTAGTTTGTGTATGTATTCATCTATGGATTTTGAATGAACATATTGTTCAAGGATTCTATGGATTGCATTCAAGCTTGTTTGTGTTGTTGAATTCCTAGCCTTCTCCTCCAAGCCCCCCAATTGAGAAGAAACAAGTTCTTCTCAGAAGGAAGATCACATGTTAGAGCTAAGAGTGATGAGAGTTTTTCTTTGGATCCCAAGAGAAAGTCGTGTGAGATTCAGGTCTGGATATGATATGGACATTGTTCCATCTTGATGAGGAATCCAACAGTTGTATGGATCAAAACAATTGGTTCAAATTATAATATTTTCAATGGGCTATGGAGGACAATTGGAGACAAATGATCTATAGTCGATAAGAGTGGAACAAGTTGAATCTTAGAATATAGCTTGACATAGATGGGTTTAAAAAACAACTAGGATTTGGATGATATATTTTGGAGAGTGGCATGGAGGGGTGTTATACCCTTAAAAAATACCTTCAATGTAATTAGTAAAATACAGTCTTGTGGTATTGTCATTAAATTAAATAATTTGCAATGCTTTAGAACGAGTGTGAAGTCATCACGTATTTTGTTGTTGTTTTGTTTTCAATATTTATAGTAAAATAATTGATAGGTGATAATAAATAATTAAATTAAAAGGACATCATTTGTTAGTCGTTCTTTGCAATACATGATTGTGTTATTCGTTGTTTACAATATAAGATTGTTTTACCCATGTTAAATATTTTAATATTCGTTATTCGTTGTTTACAATATAAAATTGTTTTACCCATGTTAAATATTTTAATATTCTTTATAAAAAAATTACAATATAGGACAAAGTCATGTGAGATTCGGGTTTGGATATGTTGTGGGCATTGTTCCAACTTAATGAGGAATCCCATAATTGTATGGATCAAAATACTTGGTTCAAATTAGAATATTTTTACTAGGCTACAAAGGACAATTATAGACAGGCGATCTATAGTTGATAAGCATGAAACATGTCGAGCACACAACACTTGTTGCAACAATGGCAATGTCCCATAATGTCTATGAGGAAAAACACATAGAGACGGGCATATACACACACCACTACCAACTTACACCAAATTCAACAATCCCGAGCCCAATTCATAGCACTTTCCTACCCTTCATCCACAACTATTAAGCTATTGTGGCTAAGAAAGAGAGAAAATTTGAGATACATAATGAAATTGAACCCTTCATCCACAACTATTAAGCTATTGTGGCTAGGAAAGAGGAAAAATTTGAGATACATAATGAAATCAAGCAAGATCTAAAGAGATATCTCGTTGGAAATCCCACACATCACTGCCCTCCCATCCATCGTACTATACAATAATGCATTCACCACTGAGAGAACCATAAAGTGAAAGGAATACCTTTTTTTTTTTTTCCATAAAACCATTATCTTTATGCATGGGTTTCAATTCCATTCATTTAAAAGGTCACGTGGTTTATTTAATGGATTATAACTTCTCGACTTCCTTAAAACTCCCATTCCTCATGCTTTTATAAATCCTTTACCTTGGTTTACCACACGACACTTCTATCCAAAGTCCTATATTCTTGCGTTTGAAAGTTACGGAGGTTGAGCTTTCATTTACACCCAATGACCGAATATTTGATAAAGACAGTTTTGGGAGGCAAAGCAAAGATCCATGATCCATCGTCTCGTTTAAAAGAAGATCAAAAGGCTACAATCGATTCCCCCGAGTTTACAAGATTTATTTGGGGTCCAAAATGGATTACCATGGTATTTGGCATGTATTACGTGTGGAAAAGCAATATCTTTCATAGGTTATTTTTAGTCTCGTGGACGTTAAAAAGTATTTTCTTTCTTTCTTTCTTGGTATCTCAAAACCAGGGACCCTCCTCGAAATGAATAGATAACTGACACGTGGCAACAGTTCCGGGCAGTGAGCTTTCGACACTATTTCAGAAGCAATGGAGATGAATCAACAAATTCTAAAACTTGGGTTTTGTGCAAGATGACCCAAATAGAGTAAAATATGGGCATATTGTAAAAATAATGAACGGTTTTGGAGATTCTGCCGTTTTATTAAGAAAAAATCATTAGATCGTGAATGTCTGTTTTCCAAAAACGCTCAATGCCAAATAGGATGCCCAGTCATTTTAGGTGGGATCAGGCTATTCCTTGGTTAAATTATGATAAGGAGATAATATGTAATTTGATTCTTAGTCTATTTTCAATCCAATCTGCTCCAACACATCCATATTTTGTTTAGCATTTGTAGAAGAGGGCACATTCCAACTTTATTGTTAGCATATTGATTTGAAAGATGTGGCAATTGAATTCCATTGCAATCCTCTGTTTTATTTTAGCATCAAAAGGGTGATCTGAAATCAAATTCCAACTATATACTCTGTTGGAATATCTATATATGATTTTGTAATCATATGAGAAAATCCTTTGTTCTAAACTTATAATTGAGAGTGATATGGAAATCACATGAATGTTGGGATTCAATGCCATCTTTATTGGCACTCATTTCCTTTTGTTTTGAAAACGTTATAAGAAGGGCAACAATCTCCATGGAGAGAAGAGGGGTTAGAGATTAGGAAATTTTTGGCAGCAATAAGATTGTGTCTCTTTTGGAGTGAGCTCGTAGAGCTATTGTAATTTTCTCGGGTACGAAGGATCAATCTATGGATTCATAGCTAATCTCAAATAGAACATTGTTTTTCTTTCTATTTCTGTGTTAAGCTTCTTATGTTACATCCCTATTCTTCTCTCATTATTTGAATGAATTTGTAAACAACAACTTGGTACAACTACCACTGTTGTTAATTTATTAAATATATTTCATATGTTTATTGCTGAATTTACTGTCTAGTACTTAACTCATGCATTTGATATTTTGTTGGATTCATTTATTATGCCCAACAAACCATCCTTCTACATCTTAGATTAACAATGACTTCCTTACTCATTGTTAAGCCTGAAGATCTTATGTTCTTCTTGTTTCTTCTATCTTTCATTTCAATATTTTTTGCTCTGCTGAATGAGGCTCCATGCCCAATGGATTAGGCTTCTGATCTCTTAAATTTACATCCTTTACTCCAATCAACTACCATTTAATCCTTAAACCCTGTCTACCATGTGTTATATTGTTTATAATTCAAATCTGGCATCTCAAGCTTAATGACTGAGAGATGTTGCTTAGTGAGAGTGGGCAGTCAAATGTCTTATATCTGAAGAGGGAACCCCCTTTGGTCCAAGAGCCAACGTGTGGCTTAAAGTAGGTTTTCAAGATGTCTTGGCATTGTTCCTAAGCAGTCAGGAACAATCTCAAGTTACAACAACAACCACATAATTTATTACATCCTTTTATCTTTCCTAACTATTCTTTATTTGCATTCTGTGTTTGTTTTGGTTTACACATGGTTCAGGGTATTCATCCCAGTTCAAGCTTGACTTAGGGTATTCATCCTAGTTTGTGTATGTATTCATCTATGGATTTTGAATGAACATATTGTTCAAGGATTCTATGGATTGCATTCAAGCCTGATTGTGTTGTTGAATTCCTAGCCTTCTCCTCCAAGCCCCCCAATTGAGAAGAAACAAGTTCTTCTCAGAAGGAAGATCACATGTTAGAGCTAAGAGTGATGAGAGTTTTGTTTTGGATCCCAAGAGAAAGTCGTGTGAGATTCAGGTCTGGATATGATATGGACATTGTTCCATCTTGATGAGGAATCCAACAGTTGTATGGATCAAAACAATTGGTTCAAATTATAATATTTTCAATGGGCTACAAAGGACAATTGGAGACAAATGATCTATAGTCGATAAGAGTGGAACAAGTTGAATCTTAGAAGATAGCTTGACATAGATGGGTTTAAAAAACAACTAGGACTTGGATGATAGATTTTGGAGAGTGGTGTGGAGGGGTGTTATACCCTTAAAAAACACCTTCAATGTACTTAGTAAAATACAGTCTTGTGGTATTGTCATTAATTTAAATAATTTGCAATGCTTTAGAACGAGTGTGAAGTCATCACATATTTTTTGTTGTTTTGTTTTCAATATTTATCATAAAATAATTGATAGGTGATAATAAATAATTAAATTAAAAGGACATCATTTGTTAGTCGTTCTTTGCAATACATGATTGTGTTATTCGTTGTTTACAACATAAGATTGTTTTACCCATGTTAAATATTTTAATATTTTTTATAATTTTTTTTACAATATAGGACAAAGTCATGTGAGATTCGGGTTTGGATATGTTGTGGGCATTGTTCCAACTTAATGAGGAATCCAATAATTGTGTGGATCAAAATACTTGGTTCAAATTAGAATATTTTTACTAGGCTACAAAGGACAATTAGAGACATGCAATCTATAGTTGATAAGCATGAAACATGTCGAGCACACAACACTTGTTCCAACAATGACAATGCCCCATAATGTCTATGAGGAAAAACACATAGAGATAGGCATATACACACACCACTACCATCTTACACCACAATCAACAATCAACAATCCCGAGCCCAATTCATAGCACTTTCCTACCCTTCATCCACAAATATTAAGCTATTGTGGCTAAGAAAGAGAGAAAACTTGAGATACATAATGAAATTGAACCCTTCATATACATCTATTTAGCTATTGTGGCTAGGAAAGAGGGAAAATTTAAGATACATAATGAAATCGAGTAAGATCTAAAGAGACATCTTGTTGGAAATCCCACACATCACTGCCCTCCCATCCATAGTACCATACAATAATGCATTCACCACTGAGAGAACCATAAAGTGAAAGGGCTCCCATGATGATATTAAATTCCATTCAACTTGATGACGTGGCAATACACACGGACACCATAAATCGTTTCACACGGAGCTTCATTAATATCAATATAATGTTGTGGGGATGGAAGCCCACCCCCATTTAAAATCAATGATCCTTGTTCCATTGACACTCTAGTGTTGGCCTGAGTGTTGACCTCATTGTTTCGCTTCCTTAGGACCTAAAAGAAGAAGATTGATTTTAATCGATGACATAAGGCAATCACCCTTTGGATGAGGCATGATAGCTCAAAGTTATTCAATGTGGTTTGAAGGAACAATGCAATAAATAACAATTGATAAATCCGCTATCACCATGGTCTATGATACCCCATTCTCTTGGAGGATAGATAGTCATTGGATAGCGACTAGAATCTACACTTTGTCGTTGAGCGTGTGTTTTAATCCTCATGCATATATTATGTCTTTTTTTTTTTTTTCATTTGAACCATATTTATATCCTGTTGTGTTAATTGGATTTAATTTGGATGGTTGTGAGAAATGATTGTTATTCTCCCCACCCAAGTTCAATTCCCATAAATAACATGTTAAACTCATAATAAATATGTTGTAATGGCTTTAAACCGACATATATTGAAAAATTGTCTTTAATTCAATTAAATAACAAAACAACTATTTTTTCGAGTATATATATATATATATATATATATATATATATATATATATATATATATATACCGCTGTAACACCAACAATCCCTTCCACATTAAATGTTAGACAAACTACTTTTCTCGTATTTCCTCATAACAAGTCTATGCCGTAACTTTGTCCTTATATTTTATTAACACTTTTTCAAACAATAGTTTACTATACATTTCTTTTTTATTAATTTAAATGGATTTATTTTTTTTATTTTTTTTCAATTTAACTATATTAACATTAAAGTTTAATTTAAAATCTCTAGATTTGCTTTGTTTATCAACAAAATATTACTCTTACAAAGTACGACTGTTGTGAATGCTCTTTTTGCTTTAAAATAAAGATAAGAGTTGTTCCATGACGGCTTAAAGTGACATAACTCAACCGTTGGAGGAATCACACTAGAAAAGTTAGTGTCTTTAACAATGGGATCGACAGTGGAAAAGTTAGCCGAAAGGGCTCGTCCGCCTTGTTTCGACCAAAAAAAACAAATTTTGTAAAAGTTGCGTAACACAATCGATGCTTTACATATAAGCATCATGCAAGTCATTAATATTTTGAAAGGGTAAGGGTTCCTCATTATACATTACACTAATTGCATGGTAATTGTTGAAGATATTAATTTTATTTAAGGAAATATTTTTAATATATATTTTAATAGTTAAGAATATGTGTTTCCTTTTAAGAGGGTATAAGTTCAAATCCAGTAAAGGGTAGGGTAGGGTAGGATAGGGTAGGCACATCTTTGTAGACTTTAGTAGTCAAATCGTTGCGTGGAGTGGGTCCCTTATCCCAAAACAAGAGAGTCTCTTACACCAATTTAGTATTTGGCTTAGATGCAACCTTAAAATTAGTGCTTGATAATAAGATATAGAAAATGGGGTTATAATTGAGGAAAGAAATAAACAGGAAAGAGAATGCATCAAATAAAGATCTTACCTACCCAACTAAATAATAAAGAAGAAAAGACAAAATGTACGAAAAGCAAAGATGGAAACAAAAAGTATGCAAATAATAAGCAATAAAAGTAAAAGTAAAATAAAAACACCTAAAATAAATGAGAGAAGCAAGTAAATAAAACATAAATTACCAAGCGATAAGGAAAAAAGACACATAAACTCTTAGACTCAAATCAAACTCATCAAAAAGGGAGGAGCTAGAGGAAGAGGTAAGAGGTTAACAATGAAGAATAGAAGAAGTGAGAGACCATAATGAGAGAGAGAAAATATATGATGAGAAGAGAGAAAAATGGAGGGGGAAGAAGGGAAAGGTACAAAAAGAAAAAGACTCAAAAGGTAGTGGAGCACATAAAACTTAGGAGAAGGAAGAAAGCTTGAGATTGAGAGAAAACCCAAAAACAAAGGGAGGAAGATCAAAACTTAGGGTCATAGGATGAAGGGGTTGGAAGGAAAAGAAAAATGTACAAAGAAAGGGAAATCAAGGAGAGAAAGAAAGAAAGGGATAAGGGCACAACATAAAACAACACCTAGGGACAAGGAAAGAAAGTTAGCGAGGAAGAAAACGAGGGTAAGGGAAACAAGATTAAGAGAGGCGAGTGTGGTTATGAAGGGAATACATGATCGGTTGCCAAGATTGCCTTAGTTTATAACCATCTTCTTGATTAATGTTGTTGGGTTCTTATCTATCTCCACAAAGATGTTACATCGAGACTACCTTAGAGATCATTTCCCTTTGTGTGCATAGCTTAAATTTTATTGACAAAATTAATGAAAGAAGGAGAATGGCCTATTAAAGATTTTTTAATTTTTTTCTCTCTCTAAAACACGAGCTAAAGCATAGGGGAATTGTTGGAACTTATGATGGGACTAAGAGAGACACCCTCTTTGTGAATTTTGGGTTCACCATATATTTTGGGTTAAGAGGGTTGTGAGGAAACATTTCTTTATATTTGGGTCAAGGATATAATCACTAGCATACCCCCGAAGTGGAGGATAGTGAACAACAAAGTGAATTAGGGTGGTTTTGTTATTCAAAGATCGAGGATTTTCTTTTGGAATGAATACTTCAAAAAGTCTTCTAGCAAAGTTAAACATGAATGGATGCATGACAAGAGGATGTGATGTAGGAGATCCTAAAATACCCATTCACCATTAAATTGACCACAATTGGCGTTTCTAACATTCCAAGAACTATTGGAATATGAGGTAATGGAAGATCGATGTTATGTATCAAGATGTTTTCATGCATCACTGGTACAATTCAATTAGAGGTTGAAAACCACTAGTTCATAATAGTAATAATAATAATAACAATAATCTAATTTTAAGGTCACAACCAAGCCAAACACCAAATTGGTGTATGAGACCCCCTTGTTTGTGGGACAAGGGATCCCCTTTGCACAACGATTTGACTGCTAAAGTCTACAGAGGTGTACATACCCTAGCCCACTTTGGGTTTGAACCTGTGACCTTTGAGGAGTAAACACATGTTCTTAACCATTAGGCCCATATGACATCCATAGTCCAAAGTCCATGAGAGGGTCATTACCGCAATAATTTGTAGTAGTAAAGACTCATTAACTTCCAATAGAAAGATCTCAAGATTGGATTTCCATCTGCAGTGCATGTGAAATTTACCCATAGAAGGATGAGGGAAAACCTTCCAGTTGAGATGACCATTGAAGCACCAAACCTGCCAAGTATTCTACGTATGATTTCTCATTGTAATCAATCTATCTAGATAGATTCATTTAGAATATTCAAGACATGAACAATTGAATGGTTTCTTGCCTTTTCTATTTGGGTTATAGAAGTATGAACATAGCATGAGAAGCACGTTATGGACAAATAAGTTTTTGGGCTTGGAGTCAATATATTCATTTCCGGTTTTCATATTCTTTGTTGGTATTTAATGACATTATAAATTTGGCAACACATAGCATGAATAAGTGTACAGGTAGATGAAGTGTTTAAAAGTTTATTTAATAATAGGAACAAATAAGAAATTTAATATATTCAATGATATTTTCCATCTCTATGTTTCTGTCGATTATTCTCCATTGGCTCTTATTAGTTCACGCCCATTCAGATGTTACAACTGCGAGAAAATGCAAGAAAGAGGAATTAGAGGTGAGGTAGGATACCACCTATTAAGAAAAAACAATTTGGGATGGGAAAACCTTATGTAAAAGGCAGAACACTAGAACAAGTAAACAACAGAATTGTAGGACATGTCAGCGTTTAATATGCAACTAAAGGAGAAAAAGCACACCCTCGAAGTGGGGGAAAGGAAATGCCAAAATGAATCAATGTTATACGGTTTCAAAGATAAGAGAAGTGTTTTGGATGTTTTTATTGAGGGGAGGATTCCCCTTCGCCATTCGTTGTCTGTCAAGACCCACTTGCAACTGCCCATGTGTTCCTATCTTTATTTTCCGTTGTCAATTCTTCTTATGCTTATCTTTCATTGGGTTTTCAATTCCATGGTTATTGTCCATCGAGGGATCATGAAGGAAGGGGAGTAACAACGTTCACTAGGCTCATGGAATTCCAACTTGATCGCCATTCTAATTAAATGGAGAGGAATATGAATCAAATAGTGCACATAAACAATCAATTGGTGGGCCGAATCCCATAATTGGAGGTGTTGAAGTCCATTAAGGATAAGTTGATTGAATCCACCTAAAAATGGGTTGCAACTTTTTCCTTTATTTAGATGAGGGAGATGATCATGACATATCTAATAGTTTGGATCCAGATTGTTGATGGGAGTTCGATCCTCCTCTGTTAGAGGCATAAAAGCTCCCGTGGATGCCTCTCACAGGGCTAGTTCCACATAGGGCACCCAAGCATTGAGCTACAACATACAATATGACATACAACACGAGGAAAAGAGACCATAAAACACCAATGCAAATAAAACATACATTTTATCTTCATATATCTTTCCTTTTCTTAGTCCCTCGCCATGGTCGTGAGCTTCAATATATTGGGTTTTTTCACAATTTATTTTGAAAAACAAGAAACAAATTCAATGGGGGCTATTTTATAGAGCATTTGGACTCGAATCGCAAAAGATTGAGCTCTATACCCTCTTTTCTAGATGTGAAGGCCTTATAGTTTTGGTATTTTCTAACTTCTGTGACTCCAAGCGATTCATGGATCGAATCCACTACACACAAACATACATTAAATGAAAGCATGTGCACACTCAAGAGCTTTGCAGAGAAGTAGAGGAAATGATGGTGACTATAAAATAATCGTTGATCACATGGCAACCTTTTTTGCTAATTTTTTTTAACAATTGTTGTTTGGTAGAGGAAATGTGAGGTGGTGGAAACCACTTTAGGAATATTATGTATGATACAAAACTTTAATCATGCACTCACACTTTTCTTTGTTAATTATGTAGATGGCGGGCCATTGGATGACAAAATTTTTGTTTATTACATGGTGAAAATATAATAT
>ML803409.1:266382-285041 GCA_009831015.1 Picea engelmannii
ACATAAAACTTAGGAGAAGGAAGAAAGCTTGAGATTGAGAGAAAACCCAAAAACAAAGGGAGGAAGATCAAAACTTAGGGTCATAGGATGAAGGGGTTGGAAGGAAAAGAAAAATGTACAAAGAAAGGGAAATCAAGGAGAGAAAGAAAGAAAGGGATAAGGGCACAACATAAAACAACACCTAGGGACAAGGAAAGAAAGTTAGCGAGGAAGAAAACGAGGGTAAGGGAAACAAGATTAAGAGAGGCGAGTGTGGTTATGAAGGGAATACATGATCGGTTGCCAAGATTGCCTTAGTTTATAACCATCTTCTTGATTAATGTTGTTGGGTTCTTATCTATCTCCACAAAGATGTTACATCGAGACTACCTTAGAGATCATTTCCCTTTGTGTGCATAGCTTAAATTTTATTGACAAAATTAATGAAAGAAGGAGAATGGCCTATTAAAGATTTTTTAATTTTTTTCTCTCTCTAAAACACGAGCTAAAGCATAGGGGAATTGTTGGAACTTATGATGGGACTAAGAGAGACACCCTCTTTGTGAATTTTGGGTTCACCATATATTTTGGGTTAAGAGGGTTGTGAGGAAACATTTCTTTATATTTGGGTCAAGGATATAATCACTAGCATACCCCCGAAGTGGAGGATAGTGAACAACAAAGTGAATTAGGGTGGTTTTGTTATTCAAAGATCGAGGATTTTCTTTTGGAATGAATACTTCAAAAAGTCTTCTAGCAAAGTTAAACATGAATGGATGCATGACAAGAGGATGTGATGTAGGAGATCCTAAAATACCCATTCACCATTAAATTGACCACAATTGGCGTTTCTAACATTCCAAGAACTATTGGAATATGAGGTAATGGAAGATCGATGTTATGTATCAAGATGTTTTCATGCATCACTGGTACAATTCAATTAGAGGTTGAAAACCACTAGTTCATAATAGTAATAATAATAATAACAATAATCTAATTTTAAGGTCACAACCAAGCCAAACACCAAATTGGTGTATGAGACCCCCTTGTTTGTGGGACAAGGGATCCCCTTTGCACAACGATTTGACTGCTAAAGTCTACAGAGGTGTACATACCCTAGCCCACTTTGGGTTTGAACCTGTGACCTTTGAGGAGTAAACACATGTTCTTAACCATTAGGCCCATATGACATCCATAGTCCAAAGTCCATGAGAGGGTCATTACCGCAATAATTTGTAGTAGTAAAGACTCATTAACTTCCAATAGAAAGATCTCAAGATTGGATTTCCATCTGCAGTGCATGTGAAATTTACCCATAGAAGGATGAGGGAAAACCTTCCAGTTGAGATGACCATTGAAGCACCAAACCTGCCAAGTATTCTACGTATGATTTCTCATTGTAATCAATCTATCTAGATAGATTCATTTAGAATATTCAAGACATGAACAATTGAATGGTTTCTTGCCTTTTCTATTTGGGTTATAGAAGTATGAACATAGCATGAGAAGCACGTTATGGACAAATAAGTTTTTGGGCTTGGAGTCAATATATTCATTTCCGGTTTTCATATTCTTTGTTGGTATTTAATGACATTATAAATTTGGCAACACATAGCATGAATAAGTGTACAGGTAGATGAAGTGTTTAAAAGTTTATTTAATAATAGGAACAAATAAGAAATTTAATATATTCAATGATATTTTCCATCTCTATGTTTCTGTCGATTATTCTCCATTGGCTCTTATTAGTTCACGCCCATTCAGATGTTACAACTGCGAGAAAATGCAAGAAAGAGGAATTAGAGGTGAGGTAGGATACCACCTATTAAGAAAAAACAATTTGGGATGGGAAAACCTTATGTAAAAGGCAGAACACTAGAACAAGTAAACAACAGAATTGTAGGACATGTCAGCGTTTAATATGCAACTAAAGGAGAAAAAGCACACCCTCGAAGTGGGGGAAAGGAAATGCCAAAATGAATCAATGTTATACGGTTTCAAAGATAAGAGAAGTGTTTTGGATGTTTTTATTGAGGGGAGGATTCCCCTTCGCCATTCGTTGTCTGTCAAGACCCACTTGCAACTGCCCATGTGTTCCTATCTTTATTTTCCGTTGTCAATTCTTCTTATGCTTATCTTTCATTGGGTTTTCAATTCCATGGTTATTGTCCATCGAGGGATCATGAAGGAAGGGGAGTAACAACGTTCACTAGGCTCATGGAATTCCAACTTGATCGCCATTCTAATTAAATGGAGAGGAATATGAATCAAATAGTGCACATAAACAATCAATTGGTGGGCCGAATCCCATAATTGGAGGTGTTGAAGTCCATTAAGGATAAGTTGATTGAATCCACCTAAAAATGGGTTGCAACTTTTTCCTTTATTTAGATGAGGGAGATGATCATGACATATCTAATAGTTTGGATCCAGATTGTTGATGGGAGTTCGATCCTCCTCTGTTAGAGGCATAAAAGCTCCCGTGGATGCCTCTCACAGGGCTAGTTCCACATAGGGCACCCAAGCATTGAGCTACAACATACAATATGACATACAACACGAGGAAAAGAGACCATAAAACACCAATGCAAATAAAACATACATTTTATCTTCATATATCTTTCCTTTTCTTAGTCCCTCGCCATGGTCGTGAGCTTCAATATATTGGGTTTTTTCACAATTTATTTTGAAAAACAAGAAACAAATTCAATGGGGGCTATTTTATAGAGCATTTGGACTCGAATCGCAAAAGATTGAGCTCTATACCCTCTTTTCTAGATGTGAAGGCCTTATAGTTTTGGTATTTTCTAACTTCTGTGACTCCAAGCGATTCATGGATCGAATCCACTACACACAAACATACATTAAATGAAAGCATGTGCACACTCAAGAGCTTTGCAGAGAAGTAGAGGAAATGATGGTGACTATAAAATAATCGTTGATCACATGGCAACCTTTTTTGCTAATTTTTTTTAACAATTGTTGTTTGGTAGAGGAAATGTGAGGTGGTGGAAACCACTTTAGGAATATTATGTATGATACAAAACTTTAATCATGCACTCACACTTTTCTTTGTTAATTATGTAGATGGCGGGCCATTGGATGACAAAATTTTTGTTTATTACATGGTGAAAATATAATATCTGTGCTATAAAAAACTTGAGCTTATCGTGATTGTAGATTTGGGTCATTTGAAGGCCCACCTATAAATTCAACTGTTGAATTTGTAGTTGGTGCCTTCAATGATCCAAATCTACGATCGAGATAAGGATGTCCATACTTTTATTGCTAAGCGTAAGAAGCAAATACATGCATAACATACAAGTCTATGTAAATTCACCACAATTGATGCTCGATGTTTCAAAGAGTGCCACACCGTTAAGGAGGGAAGTTACTTTAGTTGTATCCTTGTTTTGGATTACGATCAAGTGGCTGATTTTATGGTGGGGATAATAAATTACTTCTCGACGGAATGCTTTGAGAATTTCTGAAAAAGTTGTGGGGATCAACCTCTATTTTGGCCTTCACAAGTCTATCAAAATTGTTGTGGAAATACTTCTTACCCCATGCTTCAACTTATTTGACTATGAAAGTTCCATTCACTACACTTCCCATATTGAGATCCAAATAATTAACATAAGCAACTTTGGGAGAAGAAGAAACATAAGGAGCCATGTACGCGCAAATATTTCATAGCTAGTTAAGGTAGTACTCATTGTCACTACTCTTGTTCCATACCACCTCATACTATATGTCAAAGATGTTTCTATCTCTGTGAGGGAAGGGTAGTGCAAAGGAAGGAATCATGTAAATTATCCTTCCTAGAGGAGAGAAAATTGCATACGCGTTCACCTCTTCTTCCATGATGTCCGACAATCCTTGGAGGCCTGATTTGGGTAGTGGGTTTCTTGCCATATCTAATTTTATCTTGAAGTAGGTTTCGTTGGAATATTATTTGTCTGTTAATTTTCTCACATCGGTAGTACCTAAGATGAAGGACGTAGAGTCGATCTGGTTCATTTCACTGCACTCATCCTATGCCATATTCAACTTTGGGAAGATTGTGTTCACAATCTTCAAGAACTGCCCATTATGACCCAGATACATCCTTTGGAACAACACATTCATATCCTTTTACATCCCTTCTTCCACTTTAATGCCCAAGAACTGTACATGCATGAACAAATCCTCTTCCACGAAAGGAAAAAACTATTTCCATTGGCAGATGATATATATAACCACATCTCACCTAGTTCTTGAGACTTCAAAGGCCATGGCAATGGTGGGAATGCTCACCACTTTTATTTTTCTAGGAAATCACAATGCCCAATTTCCTCCTCCACCTCCTCCCAGTGCCCAAAATACATAATCACCCATTTCCTTCTTGTCCATAATCTCACTAGAGACGTTAATGAGCAATGCGTCAATCACATTATCTACATATGGCACGTGTGGATACACTGCAGACAAATGACAAAGGGATAAGGGGAACCATCCCCTTTAAAAATGGCCTTTGATGTAATTAATAATTTCAATAACCACTTTCTAGACCTAAATAATGGGATTATCGTTTAAGAAACGATAGGTGGTGGAGGAAATAAGGTTAATCATTTTAGACTCATTGTCAATTTCATTTATAATAATGATGACATTTCGTTTTGAGAATGACAATGCTAGAATTAACATTAAGATGTTTTGAATTTAAAAATGTGCCTTTGGAGAAGTTGTATTTAGGTGGTTTGACAACCTTCAGATGCAAGACCAATCTTGGTAGAATTATTAGATAGGAAAGGAGGGTAGTTAATCACAATTTTAGTGTTATAAAGGATGACTTCAGTGGGAATGCAATAGGGTCTAGGGGGAATTCAAAGCCTTATCAAGGAGACTTTGGTTAGGGAAGTCAACATTGATATGGGAGAGGTTGCAACCATGCAAATCAAATTAAATTGGGAATGGGGTAAGGAATTACAAAAAAAATGGCGAGGGGGTATAATGGAGGGATGTGCCTTTGGCTAAAATAAGCTTCTTTAAAGATAAAGAAGGGTTAAAAGATGGAGGAGGGAGGTTAGAGTTAGGGTAAGAAAACTCTTTAGTAAGGTTTGGATATGGGTTAAGGTTAGAGGTAATGAGAGAAGGATCGAAATGGGGAGAGGAATAAATTTAGTTATATTTTGAATGGATTGAAGGTGAGGAAGGATATGAAAGAGAAAACATGGGGAGATGAGTGTTTGAATTTTGAGAAGAGGACACCCAAAGTGAAAATAGTTAAAGGGAGAAGGATAAATAATAATGGGAAAGGTGTAATCAAAGCATATAATAAGAGATAATCGGTTTTAGTGAAAGTATTGGAAGTGTTATTTCAAGGAAAATTTGGAGATGGGGGAGAATTACTTTTTGAGTTCAAATTTGAGAAGTAATTAAAGAGTAATTGGTTAAAGTAGAGTTGTGGGGGATAAGTTGAATTGTTAGGATACATAAACGAATTCAAACTCCATTGGAAATTTTAATGGGCCATTTTTCTTCCTTCATTAAAGACTCCACCGATTAAATCAATAAAATTCAAGCTCTCCATGTCGAGGGAAATGATATCCAAGCTAGTTTTGATGTAGTATATCTTTTTACCAAAATACTTGTGAAACAAACAATTTTCATCATTTGCAATGTTGTTGATTATGAAACCACTAACCTTGTTAAAATTTTCCAAAAATCCACTTTATTCACCTTTAGAGACAAATTCTATGAGAAAACAAAAGGAGCCATTATGGGTTCCCCCTTATACTTGACTGTGGATAATCTTTAAGGAACATTTTGAGAAAAAAAGTACTTGTAATATTTCCTTTGCAACCCAAATGATAATATCGTTTATTGATAATACTTATTTAATATGAACCCATGGCCACCCTTAGCTTAATCATTTCCAATTTTTAGTAGTTTTTTCTAGATTAAATTATATCAAAATTTAATCTAGAAAACTACTACAATATGACAAATTGTGAAAATATACATACTCAAGAATATAATTTATTAATGATATCCAAAACAGGGACACCCTCCCCTTTTTGGATGTCCTTGTTTTTAAACAAAGTGACAATTCTTTATACCACCGAGTTTACATGAAGAAGACCCACACTGACAAGTATCTTCATGCATATTCCCATTGCTATCCAACCCAAAAAGATGTTATTTTGAACAATTTAGTCATTATGGTGTCAAAAGTATTACTCCAACACCTAGGTACTTTATTATCTAGTGATTTCCTTACAACAATCATATTAGCATCTCACAAAACAATAATACACTACTGAAATATTCAACTCAACATCATGCAGTAGAAGCATAAAATAGGAAACAAAATCAAGCACACATGAACACGAGAATTTTTGTGTAAATACCCCTGGAAAAAAAACGCCAGAGGGAAAACCAGTAGTGAGAATGATTTTATTATGCTAAAATCAGGGCTCCCATAATAGGGATAATGGCCCACTGAGAGAAATACAACTGCATACTAACTTGGCAAGGGCCGACGTGTTGTACAATTAATTCTGGCACACTTTTTTAAGCATCCAAGATTGTCTCTTTAGTGACATGTGGATATTCGTGACTTTCCCCACTGTGACCTACAGATGTCCATGATTGTCTCCTTTGTGACTCGTGGATGTGTACGAAAAACCTGTATGGAAAGATCTGTACCATCCAAGACTCTCATGTGGCTTCCTTCTGTTGAAACTCACCTGTGTATGCTTATGTTCTCTCTTCTCCTTGACCTCTATGATCTCTAGATAAAGGTCCTTCTTCACCTATCCAATATCTTGAACCACAGTCCTTCATGATCCAATAATTTGTGTCGACTCCCTCAACACCTATCAAGTGTAATACTTGGTCCTCTTGAATCACCATTATTTGTGATCCAAGCACTCGAGTAGAGGCCCTTCTCTACTCCTAAGTGTGACCTTGGAGACTCCACATTAGCAAAGGTCCTCCTTTTCTATCTGTGTGAATTGTGTCTTCCTCCTTCTCTTAACCTTGCTTTTATAATCATGAGTTACAATCTATTTCTAATCTCCAAAGTGATCTACGGTTGAGATTACTTCTCACACTCACTTTTAGATTTAGATTACATGCTACATGCTAAGTACTTTTAGCATGTCTCATAAATAACTCAATTAACTAATTACACAATTAATTAATAAAATAAATTTACTTTAATAATTCCTTTAACTAAAGTAAATTCAAGAGTAGAAGGCTTTGGACGATTTCCACATGTCCAGACACATAGACCCGTGCGAAAATACCTTTCCAATGCTACCACTAATATCAACATTCCCTCTTAGCAATGAAGGTATTTCCCAAAGAGCTACCTGGAACTAGTTCTGCTTCCTGGCACAATGTCATACACATCATCTTGTATACTGGAATTCCTCAAACTCTACCGGTCAGTTGCTCCCTGAATACTGGAAGTATTGGAATTGATGACGCTACATATCAATGCCATGAAGTTTGAAAACTTCATCAAAGGTCTGCTCTCCCTCAATGTGATCCTAGAAGCTTCCTGCTCATGAGCATCCATCAATTGCATCTCATACCAAATTGGTCCCTTGAAAGAACTGGAAGGGGCTTACTCCATCTTCCCCTCTAAAGGTTCACTATTACACACCAAAATGTCACACTTAGGTGTTGCGTATATTACACGCCTTAAGTGTCGTATGCGCCTTACTAGTGTCGCATGCACTTTATCAAGCATCGTATGCACTTTATCAAGCGTCGTATGCACCTTACTAAGTGTCGCATGCACTTTATTTAGTGTCACAACCTTCACACCATGGAAGAACATTTGTCACAATCCCTAGTTAGTATGGAGGATAAATTTATCATATTAAGGTCAAAATACTATGTGTGCATGTATTATTAATTTTTATTGAAAAAAGGAAATTAATTTAGTGTGAGAATCCACCTCACATTTAATTTCCTAATCTCAAGGAGAAGTTGAGAATCTCATGGATGGTTGAGAGATTTTCTCAAACCAATATCCTAATTTGATGGATCTTGAGAGATATTTGCTCCTTAAAATCCTTGAGAGATATTTTCTCTCTAAAATCCTTGAGAGATATTTTCTCCCTAAAATTATTGGAGATCCCAATTTTGTGGATCTAGTGAGTGATCTTCTCCATGGTGGTTAAGCCTCCAAAACCTATATAATGAGGGCATTCCAAGGTGAAAAATGGGGGAGGAGAAAGTGTGTATATGATACTTATGATCTTAAGATAAACATCTTTAGAGTGCATTCAAGGATTGGATTGGAAGCTTGGAGGGAATCTAGTGCAACAAGGTTGTAAGTTCCCATGTTTTCATTAATATAACTTGGCCTATTTCCTTCATATTGTTGTTTTCACATGTATGTCTATATAGATAGATCCATTCTTATATAATGATATATTGTAGAAGTAGAAGGTATTGTTCCGTTCCTTGCAGACTCTCTTCATCTTGATCGTGGCTTCGACAACAAGAACAAAGATTGGAGAATATCAAGGACAACCGTTGGAAAATGAGTGAGTCACACTTCTTTCTTATATCTTATCTGTCCATAGACATCAAGAATAGATTTAAATGAATGTTAGTGTCAATTTTTTTTTTTTTCTTGGTCAATAGGGGTCTAGATACCCAAGGGAGATTTCACCTATGTGCAGGGGAAATATTCTGTAACATTCACTCCCCACACTGGAAGTCTGTGAACTCTACTCATCATTTGATTGCTCAACCTTCAGAGCCTCGTGCTCCTCGTCCTCTATGATTGACATCGATCCATGATCCAAGATCCCCTTGGATCCTCTTATAGACTGTCCCTTCAACCTGTATAACCTTCCCTCTCTGACACCAATGCTCACTATTGTTTTAGGGATAGCTCCCTATGAACATATGAGTACTTTCCCTCTATGAAAAGTAACTGCCATGTCCTCCAAAACTAAAACTGAGAGTAAGTTCTTCTTCAGTTTTGGTACACAAAGCACATCCTGGGCCTCTAACAAACCTCCTGAATCAAGTAAGAACATGAAATTTCCCTTCCCCTTCATTGCATACTTGGAATCATCACCAATATCCACATGGGTCCCTAAGTCCTTCGTCATACTGTTGAATAGCTCTTGTGCTTCTAGCTCTAGTTGATTTTATTAAAATAAAATCCTGGGCTCCCTTCCTGGGATAATGGTTCTTTGGAGGAATACAAATCAACGAATATCCAAGCCATACAAACCTTAAGATCAGTGCTTCGATCTTGTTGGTTGACTTCTATCTCTCTTTCTTCCCCTTTGTTTATTTTCTCGAACTCTTCCCTACACACTTGGATGAAAGTGCTTCTCCACCCAATTCAATGATATCTTCTATCTCACTCTGTGTGTATTTTCCGTCCATTGAGAAACAACTAGCACTTGCAACTGAACACCTCTATTGCTATTGTACGATCTTGTACATGCAACTACTCTACTGTTTCCCTGCTGACTTCTCTTCTCCTTTGGACTGAATAGATCTCTAGGTTAAATTTCTTCTTCACCCCATGCTAAGATCTTTGTGAGAAAAAATCCTTCTTTGCTTTATCTATGAGTTCTCATGTGGCTCATTTATCTAAATGGAAGTATTTCTCCACCAATATGAGATATCCTTACTCATTTCCTGGCCTCCTTCCATTTCTCAGTGAACCACCATACTGATATTGCCTCTGTACTGTCTTGTACCCAGAAATCAGTCCTTTGATTTCTATCTGCCAGTTTAAAGATTTGTAAGATCTCTTGCAAATCTAACTGATCTGCTACAAAAGAGAGTGGATCCGTTCTTAGTCCTTCAATCACCCACCTCGGCACTCCTGATCTCATAGATTTTCTCATGTAACCATATATCTAACTTGATCTCCCCCTTGGTCACTCAGATCTCCTAGATCTTCTAATACCACGTGCACTTGATTTCCTCCTAGAGGAACCTTGCTATGATACCATGTCGAATTTCTTACTCCAACACCTAGGTACTTTGTTATCTAGTGATTTACTTACTGCAATTAGTTTAGAAGATCACAAAACAATAAAAACTAATGGAATATTCAACTCAATATCATGTAGTGGAAGCATAAACTAGGAGACCAAATCAATCACACATGAACACCATAATTTTTGGGCAAATACGTCTGGAAAAAAAAACTGAGGAGGGAAAACCAGTACTGAGAATGATTTTATTATGATAAAATCAGGGATCCCATAATAGGGATAATGGCCCATTGAGAGAAATACAACTACAGACTAACCTGACAAGGGCTGACCTGTTGTACAATCGATTTTGGCACACTTTTCTAGGCATTCACGACTATCTTTTAACTAATTACATAATTAATTAATAAAATCAATTTACTTTAATAATTCCTTTAACTAAAGTAAATTAAAGAGTAGATGGATTTGGACGATTTCCACACATCTAGACACATAGACCTATGCAAAAATGCCTCTCCGATGCTACCACTAACATCAACATATGGCTCTTAGGATCTTTGATAATAGAACCTTGAGCATGATAAAACTCATAATAGAAAATCAACGCAAAAAAATAGTGTTATCACATAAAGTTTTCAAGGGCCACAGGCCGCAGCCATGACCGCAAAGCACAACACTCAGAGCGACTCATTAGAGGCCCCGAAATAAATACGAGTCGTTAATTTTAAAGGGGACAGGTGGCAGTTGATCCAAGCCTTCGAGGAAATGAGCTTCGAGAGATTTGAAATGAGAAGTTCTTAGAAGTCCCGAAGACTCGAAGTGGATCTCCACCATCCAAATCCGGAATGCCACGCGTCATCAGATCCTCAGCTCCAAAGGTTTTTCTTAGAGGGAAATGTGGTTTGAGAATTGAAATTCCCGAAGGCCGATTCACAAAGCAGATCTCAGCCATTGATTCGAAGAGGGAAGATCTGATCCATCGATCTAAAGTGCTAGAGCTGGGCCATTGATTAGGAATCCTAATCTCATATCACAAGATTAACGATCACGCTCCATTGCAGGGTCGGAAGGTGCGCACATTTTAAAATTTTAAGGGCAGGCCGCAATCAAAACCGTGGTTTTTGGAAAGGGACGCGTGGCGGTTCATGGTGAATTGCGGGGACAAAAGCGGTTTTCTTTCAAATCACCCTTGGTAGCCCCCTCAATCATGCAATCGCGTAGGGTCACGACCTGAGGTCACAAGCACGGAAGAGTGACGAAGAAGGAGTTGGCGCCTGAAGCTTGAGTTTCCGAAAATGCCCATAATGGTCACAAAAGAAGACTTGCAGGGCCTCGAGGCATCAAAATTGACTCACATAAGTCGTTGGCACCATCTAAGAACATTCATGGGTGTCAGACCTCATCCTGATCCTGATGAAGGCAGTTACTGAGAATGAGAGCGGTGGTTGAGACCTCGTCTCAGCACATAAATGGAAAGCTAGAAAGGATTGGTAGATTAGAGCTCACATCTGACAACAAAAGATTGTCTGCACAATATGACAGAGCAGACACTGACTGAAAACTTTGAATGTAGCAATCCAATCACACTCCTGATGGTTGCAATAGTTCTGCTTATATATAGGCTGTTTTGATATTTTGTAAAGGGGGGATGGTTAAGCTAGGCTCCCTTATTGTAATATTTTGATGAAGAACTTTGGTTCTCTAGTTATATAACTTGATTTGAGACTTCTTGATTAATCTAAGTCATCTTTCTTCTTCCATCTTATTTGCCTCTGATACTGAGAGAGTTCATGATTGACTGATTCACATGGATTGTTGTAACTGTATTATGATAAATGTTTGATTATAGTACTGTTATGATTTCTTTCAGCTTCCTTGAAATTTGAATCCAAGCGGACCTTGTGTTTAAGTTTTTCCTCCTTAGGCTGTTGGAAAATCTGATGTTCCTAGAGGACCTCTACACTTTTCTCACTAAATCTTCCTCCTACTCACCCTTACTCCAACTTACTGACTGGAGATGATTCAATACCTCAATGGCTGGTGCATGCTAGTTCAAATTTTATGAGTTAGAACGTTATTATCTTGAGTCTTATCCATTTGACCCCTTTAAAACTCATTTACATTTACTGTATAAATTGATGGGTACTGGGCTTATCCTCATTAGAGTCTGAGGGTGATTCCTAGTGCTAACATAAATGGCGTCGTTGCCAGGGACAGATTTGAGCAGATTGAAGAGCTCCCTAGGAAGAACTACATGGATCCAACTCTTGATGGTAGACAAGAGAGGGATACAAAAAATTGACTGTAATCATCTACCTGGCGACTCCACAATCAACGACTCCACTGGGGAATATCCTATTGACAAAAATATGAAAGGAATGACTAGGTACCAGCTTATGAGCTTTCTGCATGAACTTTTGTTATTCTTTATCAGCTCATTTTTGTTTTTCCCTTCACATATAAAGAGGATCATATTTTTCTTTGTTTATTCAGTTGATCACCAACCTTCCTTTATATATCCATCCTTGGAGGAAGAAGCCATACTTTTTGCCTGTGTTGTAGATGCTGATCCTATATCCTCAACTCAACCTATTCATAAGGATAAACTTCATACAAAGATCACTCCTAGATTCAATCACCCTTGCATCCCTGAGGAGGTTGAAACGGATCCACAACCTCCTCAAATCTCATCACATCCTACTATTACTGTTGATCCTTGCAATCAGTGTGTTAAGCCTCATATTCATCCCACTAGTTTTCAAACTAGAATCAGAGACAGGTTGTTTAAACCTTTAAAGCTTCCATATCATGTTCATCCTTATCCTCCTGATTTCTTTAAATATCTTCCTCATTTTTCTGGGGAAGATCATGTTACAACTGAGAGGCATGTGGAGGCCTTCGAGAAATTTGTTGGTCAATTTGAGATTGCTCATGATGATGTTGCCATGATATTGTTCTCAAATTCGTTGTTTGGAGATGCTGTTGTGTGGTTTAAATGTTTGGGTGCTGACTCCATTGGTTCCTGGGTTGAATTATGCAATGAATTTTTGAAGTGGTGGAGTGAGAACAAGTCCCTTGATCAATACTGGGATGATTTTGATGCTTTGAGGAGAGGGGAAGAGGAAGCCATGGCCATCTTCAACAAGAGGTTTTACCATGTGTATCATAATATGCATGTAGAGATTAGACCCATGGAGACTACTGCCATGGTGTACTATGTCATGGATCAACATTCAGAGCTTGTCCTTCACCCAAGAGAAAGGAAATCAACATCTTTATCTCAGTTATTCATGGATGCTGGGGAAGTGGAGGAGAACCTCTGAGCTTGTGGTAGGATTCAAAGACAATATCATCTCAACTCTGAGCGTAAGGTAATTTTTTCTTGCTGTCCATATGAAGGAAAAGATGCGGATGGTTTTGTCTTCGAAGCATGTATCAATGAACAACCCTGTATTGATAGAAATCATGTGTATGAACAGTGAAGAACAATAGTTACTACTGTTCCTGAAATAAACATTTTTAACAGTTATTTTCCTGATAAAATTATTGATTTAAAGGCTGATCATAGATATGAAAGACAACCCCCTTTTGATGAATATCCTAGTGATGATGAGCAACAAGCTTATCTTGTATTTGATCACTATGAAGACAATAAGGATGATGCAGAGGTTGGCCTTGTCACGAAAGACATAAAATTTGACCAGAAGAAACCCTTAGTTGAGGCACATGAAGAGGTCATTTATACACAGCCTGAAGTAAATCCACAGTCATCAGTGGATCAACAACCACCTACGTCCATCCTTCTTCCACTTATACCTATAGTTCACAGTAAGTAGCTTTTGGACACACAAATTCCTGTGGCCGTCTTTCAATCAAATGTGTCTCTAGGGGACATCAAGAAAGTTGTCAACAACTTTGAAATAGTGAAGGTAACCTTTCATAAGTTAATCATGCGTTGCCTTTAGTTTCATGAACTTGTCGATGAGTACAAAGAGTTATACTTCTCAAATGCTTTGGAGCATGCAGGCTTGATATTTTTAGTAGCATTTGAAAGTAATATGGGCGATCATAAGAATGAAATTAGTCAACTACCACACTCTCCTTGTTTTTTATGGATCACTTGTAGTGAAGCGAAGGATTCGATTATCAAACAGTTTGAATGGCTCTGGTGGAAGTTTTCCTTCACCTAGCCCATTGTAAAAGTCAGTTAGCATAGGTTTTGTACATATATAAGCTCCTTCTGGAGCATGTGTGTTTGTTTTCCTTTCCTAAGTAGAATAGTGTACATTTAGGCCTTCAACGAAATGTTTTGAGCCAGACTCCATAACCCAACAACTAAGGCACTAGAACTACTTGTTCTTGGCAACTCACAGGGAGCATGCCATCCCCTATGGAGCCAAATGTTATCACATAAAGTTGTCAAGGGCCATAGGCCGCAGACATGAGCACAAAGAACAACACTCAGAGTGACTCATTCAAGGCCCTGAAATAAATACGAGCCGTTAATTTTAAAGGGGACAGGTGGTAGTTGATCCAAGCCTTCAGGGAAATGAGCTTCGTGAGATTTGAAATGAGAAGTGCTTAGAAGTCCTGAAGTCCCGGAGATCCGAAGTGGATCTCGGCCTTCCAAATCTAGAATGCCATGCGTCATCAGATCCTCAACTATGGAGGTTTTTCTTAGAGGGAAATGTGGTTTGAGAATTGAAATTCCCGAAGGCCGATTCGCGAAGCAGATCTCAACTGTTGATTCGAAGAGGGAAAATCTGATCCATTGATCTAAAGCACCAGAGCTGGGTCGTTGATCAGGAAGCCTCATCTCAGATCACAAGATCAATGGTCATGCTCCATTGCGGGGTCAGAAGGTGCGTACATGTAAAAATTTTAAGGGCAGGCCACAATCGAAACCGTGGTTTTTGGAAAGGGATGCGTGGAGGTTCATGGTGAATTACAGGGACAAAAGCGGTTTTCTTTTAGATCACCCTTGGTAGCGTCTGCAATTGCACAATTGCATAGGGTCACGGCCTGAGTTCACAAGCATGAAGGAGTGACGAAGAAGGAGTTGGCGCCTGAAGCTCGAGTTTCTGAAAATGCTCGTATTGGTCACAGAAGAAGACTTGCAGGGGCTTGAGGCATCAAAATTGACTCGCAAAAGTCGTTGACACCGTCTAAGAACATTCATGGGTGTCAGGCCTCATCTTGATCCCGATGAAGGCAGTTACTGAGAATGAGAGAGGTGGTTGAGACCTCGTCTTAGCACATAAATGGAAAGCCAGAAAGGATTGGCAGATTAGAGCTCGAGTCTGACAACAGAAGATTGTTTGCACAGTCTGATAGAGAAGACGTCGACTGAAAACTTTGAATGCAACAATCCGATCACACTCCTGATGGTTGCAACAATTTTGCTTATATATAGGCGATTTTGATATTTTGTAAAGGGGGGATGGTTGAGCTAGGCTCCCTTATTGTAATATTTTGGTAAAGAACTCTAGTTCTCTAGTTATATAACTTGATTTGAGACTTCTTGATTAATCTAAGTCAGCTTTCTTCTTCCATCTTATTTTCCTCTGATACTAAGAGAGTTCATGATTAAATGATTCACATGGATTGTTGTAACTGTATTATGATAAATGTTTGATTATAGTACTGTTATGATTTCTTTCAACTTCCTTGAAATTTGAATCCAAGAGGACCTTGTGTTTAAGTTTTTCCTCAGGCTGTTGGAAAATCTATTGTTCATAGTGGACCTCTACACTTTTCTCACTAAATCTTCCTCCTACTCACCCTTACTCCAACTTACTGACTGAAGTTGATTCAAGACATCAATGGCTGGTGCATGCTAGTCCATATTTTCTGAGTTAGAACGTTATTATCTTGAGTCTCATCCATTTGACCCCCTTAAAACTCATTTACATTTACTGTATAAACTGATGGGTACTAGGCTTATCCTCATTACAGTATGAGGGTGATTCCTACTTCTAACAAATAGTTGCTCCATATCCCATATCAACAAAGCCTTCTTTAAGGGTTGCTACCCCATAACACATCATCTCCTTGATTCCCATACCACCACAACCCAAACTTACTTTCCCTATATCGAAGGTGTCACTAACAAAATTCTCAAATTTTTAGCAAAAAAACATCTACACCATATTTAAACCTCACAAAGCCTCGAAGAAGCTCTTTATTAATGTAAAAAACATAGTGGATCTTGTCCTACAACAAGGCATCTAGCAAATTCCATGTTCTATGGGTTGTCATGTATTCACTAAACTAGTCATTATCTAAAAACTAGACTAAAATAACTTATAACATATACAAACCATAATCGCATCTATAAATCTACCATCCTCGAACATTCCTCCTTTACTAAACACTCCATTTTTTTTGACCAAACAAAAATTATAACTAACACCCAAAACGATTCTACCAAACTTATTAGAAAAGCAACAGATATTGAAAAAAAACCCAACAACATTAACCAAAAAGTTGATTACAAACATAACTAATATTGACAACTGATTATTGATTCTCTTCATAACCATACTAATCCCTTATAATATTGTTTCCCCGTGCTCATTTTCTTTTATCTCCTCATCTCTTATTGTTATCTTAAGTTGTGCTTCAATTCAAAGAGTCAAGGTAGGGTTTCATTGCGGGCTTTGCGGCTAGGTTTCACTAGCTGCAACCCTGGATTCCTTGGAGTTGCTCGGGTAAGCCCTTCCAGCGCGAGCGGGAAAGAGTTATTGCGGGCTAGAGGAGGAGGGCGGCGGTGAAGATGGAGGATTTGAGGACAACGATAGAGTATAACTTTTGAGGCTAGCAATGCCATTTTGTTGGATGCGACATTCTATGGCGGTGTCTAGAGGCTGCGACGGAACCTGCGAGTGTGTATTTCATGGGATAGTGGTCGGCGACGGCGACAACAACGGATGTTTTAGTGCTCAACGGCTAGGTATCTATTGCAAATAGATGCTACCTCTCTTTGGCGGTGTCTAGGGGCCGAATCGACGATTGGTGGCCGAGCTTCGGTTGCGCCTACTTGCCTCTTCATGGACTGGTGTAGCTCCTTTTTTCTCGCTGCTTCATTCTTCAAGTTTTCAAGGGCTTCTTTCCGGCTACACATTGGTGTCTTCGGGGTTTTGTTGGGGTTTTAGTCTTGTTTTGTTTTTTCTCTTCGAAGTTTTGATGGGGTTTTTAGCCTTGCTATGCGTCTCCTTTTACAGCCTGCGTGCTGGAGCTTGTGTTCTTTCGGGGGATGTATGTGTGTAACACACCCACTATGGGAACTATGATTTTTCGGCCTTTTCTCCTCTTCTTCGAGGGACAGAGTTCCCGAATTCCTACGAGGTTCTAGCGTAAGCTAGGTCCTCCAATCAGGACCTTCACCACACCAATTCACAGGTTCTTTCGTTGAAGATCCATCATGTACAACTCATGCACCAAGCGTAGGATTTACTCCCATGTGTCCATCGGTTGTGACCCCAGGCTAAGCCAAGAGGCGCCTTTCGCATTTCAAGACTTAGGGAACCGGGAGTTCCAAATGCAAGGGAGTCGAGTTCTTCGACTCTTCAAACCTCGAAACCCAAAATCCTATTCACACCAAGCCGCTTCGGGATTTCACCTACCGGGACTTCGCGTACTGGGATTTCGTGATGTATGAAGATGGGGGTTCATACCCTTCGGATTTCCGGGTGTCACAATACCGAAACCCATATATCTACTAAGTTCCTTTCAGGGTTTCGCAAGTCAGGATTTCGCGATGTGCGACAACAAGAGGACTCACACCTAGGATATCTGGGAGCCTAAGCTTCGAAGCTCATATACCCTCTAAACTCTCTTCGGGGTTTCGCAAGTCAGGATTTCACGATGTGCGAGGATAAGAGATCTCGCATCTGGGTTTCCCGGGAGACGAAACTCCGAAGTCCATATATATACGCTAAGCTCATTTCGGGGTTTCGCGAGTCGAGATTTCGCGATGTGCGATGATAAGAGGTCTTGCATATGGGTTTCCTGGGAGCTGAAACTCCGAAGTTCATATATATACGTTAAGCTCGTTTCGGGGTTTCGCAAGTCGGGATTTCGGGACTGGCGAGTACAAGAGACTTTCCTTTAGGTATCCTAGGCGCCGAAACACCAAAACACCATATCTCATCTGCACTATTATCATTTCGGGGTTTCGCAAGTTGGGACTTCGGGACTGGCGATTACAAGAGATCTTACCCTTAGGTATCTCGGGTGCCGAAACACTGAAACATCAAGACTCTAATCGCGCTACACTATTCTGGGGTTTCGCAAGTCAGGATTTCGGGACTAACGAGTACAAGGGACTTACCTTAGGTATCTTGGGTGCCGAAACACCGAAACATCAAAACTTATCCACGCTATACTTATTTCGGGGTTTCATACTTTGGAATTGCGTGATATGCGCAAATAGGAGGTCTCGCATCTAGGATATTCGGGAGCCGAAACTTCGAAGCTGATATATCCACTAAACTCACTTCGGGGTTTCGCAAGTCGGGATTTTGCGATGTGCGATGACAAGAGGTCTTGCATCCGAGTTTCCCGGGAGCCGAAACTCCGAAACTCATATATCCACTAAACTCACTTTGGGGTTTTGCAAGTCGGGATTTCATGATGTGCGATGACAAGAGGTCTCGCATTTGAGTTTCCCGGGAGTCGAAACTTTGAAACGCCGATATATGTATATATATA
>ML803409.1:303315-314057 GCA_009831015.1 Picea engelmannii
GTTAAGATCGAGGAGAGTATGAACCGTCGGATCACTCTATGTCGGGAACATATCGTGACCGTCGGATTTCCTAACTACAAATGCATACTAATGCATACTAATGCATACTAAAGAAACACACTTTTACCTAACGACATATTAGAACAAGTAGATCTTAACTAACTCCTAAGTGTCTAAATATCTTAACAAGCACCTAGTCATGAAAGAATTTAGATTCTTGACAACCCACAGGGGGTTATCATCCCACTATTGGAACCGATTGTTGATACCATTTCCCGCTTCCATAATTTCTCTCCCCTTCTCTATTTTCCCAACTCCTTTTGTCTTTTTCTTTTCCCTCTTCTATACTTACCCTAATTCCCCTTTTCTTTTTTCCTTCTATTCTCCCTTTCTAGTTCTTATACTTAGTCATTTTTCCAAAATGGAGGGTTCACAGGTTGGCAGTCTCGCAGATCCTCATTTCCATCCACACTCTCAGATCATGAGTCCGACCGATTGCCACATTATTCTATACTTAACCATTTTTGCGGTCGCGGGTTCCCAGGTTGGCGGGGTCAAACTCTCATATCCCATGTTCTGTGATATGCCTTTTGCATCCAAAAGATCCATGATCTACATTTTGACCCTCAGACTCCTTGAGCTTCCAAGTATCTCATTTCTCCTATACCGAGTCCGTCCGACTGCATCACAACACTTAGCTAATTTTTGACCTTCTGCATTCACAGGTTCGCGGGTAGACGGGTTCATAAAAGTCCCAAATTCTATTTTCTTTCGTCTGTGCCTGCCACCTTAGTGCTATTCCCAATACACATTTAGTATGGTTTAATGCTAATAACTTATCATGAAGGTCCCGTAAATATTATCATTAATAGGTGAAGGGCTCGAGGAATTTCCTCATTAAATCACATTAAAGCATGATTTACGGAAGATTATATATTATCTCTCAAGAACTCGTTTCTAATATTATTTGGATCAAAAGAATGCTCTCATCAACTTATGGTAGCAACAACTTGACAACATTTCTGTGGAGATACTTTGAACATTTTTGGACGAGAGGATCATAATTTTCATTGGTCTAGATAATACTCTTATTATTCATCCCATGCTGCTCAGAAGGATGTAATTTGGACGTCTAAAATTGCACGTGCAGGTTGTGTTCCTGAAGTTTTTTACTGCAAGGAATTGGTTGCCTGGTGCGCCAAGAAATACATACCGAGCCAACGGATGATTCCACTCCAGGACCATTCTCTCATCGATCTTTCACCGCAATTGTGCCGTAAAATGCTGAAACTCCCAAAGACGACACTCACCTTCAAGGGTGAAGATTGCAGGGACTTCTTGAAAAAACATGACAACAGCCTGGATATTTTACCTGAATTATTGGAGAATCCCGTGACCATCCTTGAAGATATTACCATATTGCAGGTCAGCCTTTTCAAAAACCCATTTCGGGAAATTACATGGTTATTTACCAGAGTTATGGGCCAAGAAAATACTGTCAACATTTCCCGTATGATTATTTACATCTTATACTTTACTATCAAGGAGCGACCATCATAGTAAGTTTACGTTGATTACATATTTATTTTCTTTATCAAGTCCCTCATCCAATTACTCCACCTATTTCACTAGAAAGGTTTAACCGAAGACTGATAACTCCTTTTTTCTTCTTACCAAGTCTTGCTGATTCTTCTACCGCCCACCGTCTTCTCTCTAAAAATCTTATTTCTTGTATTTTTTTGCTTTATGGTTCGCGGGAGCCCCAATCCAAGTCTTTAAGACAAAAGCATTTACAATTTCAAGAATATGTAATAGACTATATATTTTTTGAAATTCCAAGAGAACTATTTCAGGAACAATCTCAATTGTGCTTTGTAGCCCTATTTTCAGAATATAAAGTATTTGGGGTTGATCTATCATTATCTTTATTTGAGATGCCCATGTGTCCACTCTATTAAAGTTCTCTTATGCATGCATATCATCTTATTTTTTATTTTATGTGATCATTAATCTTTATCCCAAACTATGATGTATGTGAGGAAATTTTTCTTATTTGCTTTAAATGTGTGATTCCTGGTCCTTTCTTAGGAGATTTCTTTAAAAAGAAAACAAAAAACATTTTTCTTTTACCTTATTGCAATATTTCTGTTTCTTTGAATTTACTATAACAAACTTCTGTCAAGTCCCACATTTTGAACATTTTAAAAAATCTCAAGAAAATCTAAAGATGAGTACCACCTCTATAAAAACGTAGGGGGATTTTCATCCTCGTGAGGTTTTCGTTTTGTTCCTAATGGATTCAAGTGTCAACAATCCTTTTATGAGGGAATGTTAGAAATAAATCAAACTACTGGGTATGTTAGAATGATAGTTGTTGGCATGGATAACAGGTTATTTTAGGTGTTATGTAGTGTTGTTAGTATGGAACATAGGAATCCTAGGAGATGTCCATTATGTGAAACGACAAACATCCATAGAGTTTTAAGAAGACATGAGGAATATATCACTCATAATAGGAACTCAATTTTCACAATTACTGTTAGGATGCAGTCCCAAGAAGGGATTAGAAATATTGAATCTGCCTTCATAATGGAAACCCGACACAGTCAAAGGATACAAATTGAAGCACTTCAAGTTGATTATGTTGATATTCGATAACTGGTTGTAAGTTTGGTAAGAAACACTACTTTAGTTAATTCAAATGCTAGGCTATCAATACATGTTCTCCCACTTTAAAATCTCTAAAAACTTTGTTGTCACACTTTCCACTTTACACCAAGAGGGGGGATAGTAATGAATGTCTTTGTCGATGGAACAAAATCGACTTACATGCCTCCAATCCAATCATGTTCTTCTTGTTCCAAAAACCCACTATTGCCGCCTTCCATCCCTTTGACTTGAATCACTTCGGACAATAAACTATGGGCCTTACTGTTAGCACTTTTGGTTTTTGTATGGGAATGTTGGAAGATAGCCTTATTTCTTGCAAGCCAAATCTTGTAGCAGATGAATTTAGGCACTGACATCCATAATCTTTTGGAAATTGGCTTTATTCAGGAAAGTTCCTAAATATTTTTTCTACCAATTTATGAAGATTTCTTTCCAAGATTTCATAAGAGTGGCATTGTGGATAATTTTTTCAAAAACATGATGCCAAACATGAAAAGAGTATGAACACTTAAAGAATACGTTTCTTTGAGTTTCACTTTCTTTCTTGCACAAGGAACATCTGGATAGACCAAATATTCCTCTCTTTTGAAGGTTCTCTATTATTAATAGTTTCCCATGGACCATGATACAAAAAAAAATATTGATTTTTGGTAAGGAATCTCCCTACCAAATATGATGCCAAGGACATTTGAGTTCACAATTTTCATTTCCATATGATTGTATTTCATTTTTCATGTGTGTCTCATAAACTTGTATGAATTATCAACTTATCTTAACACTTAGATCTATAAGACTATCTCTTCCGCCTTTTCAATTTTCTAAATATAATGAGAAACACAATGGTGATAGTTTATAAATGATTTATGAATATCTAATTATTATGTTACATTTTTATATAGAGGATTATAAAATTTCGATGATCTATTATTTATGTTTCTAGTTTCATATACTTTTTTTTTTAGTATTTCAATTAGGGTCCCTTATATTGAAGATCTCGACGTCCTCTATGACATTACCTAAAATTTGGGGGTTGCTTCTACACATGCTTCAGAGGCATTTTCCGACTATTAGATTCTCGCGACTCGAAAACTTGGTGGAACATTACTTTTCTAGCTATAATGAAAGTAAGTTTTAAAGGGTTTATCCCATCAACCATGTCTATACTTTTTGAAAACCTTGTTCATGTTCTATCCTAGTCTTTCCATCAAATTATTAACGAAAAAATTGACAAGAAAACAATTCTTTTGACTCGCTCCATAATAAAAATGCCCATATTGGAGTGACAAAATTCAACCTTTTAGTTCGCTAGGTTTTCCATTCCCTAATTTGTGGAGCTTTTCATCCTGGTACATGCTCATATAATTGTTCAATAAAAAACAAAATTTATTTTGTTATCTTTTTGGGAACCTAAACACAAAGTAGTTAAGGGAAACATTTGGACCAAGGATATGTTAAATGAAGAAAACTGCTATTTTTTTAAATTCATGATTGTCTAAAGTAGCTAAGAAATAGATAAGGATGTGACAACTATGGTGTTTTTTTTTGGTTTAATTTGTGAAATTATTTATATATTTATGGAGTGATATTATATTAATACAAAATCGAACGAAGATGTTATCATATTAATTTATAGATTTGTACTTAAAGTCAATATGTGTACTTTATAAATCATCTTTATCTCATAATTACTATATATTTGGAATTAATTTCATATATATAATTAAAACAAGAACATTAACATGTAACAAAATCTCAATACAAAGATATGCCATCATAGTAAGATAATCTATAACATCACACAAATAACAACCATAATATAAAGATTGTTACATTGTCACTAAAATCATTGATAATGTTAGTATAGAGTGAGGGAGGATGATGTGATAGAATGAGGGAGGATGCTATCACATCATTAATCCAATGCTAATTTCCAAACACCAAAGATTTTGATAATGTCGTATAAACTATAGTTATCTTATAATTGATATGCATACTTATTCACATCATATACATACTTTATCAATTTAAAAAAAAAAAATCATTTTATAAATATTTAAACAAAAATATATTATATTTAAATTAATAAAATATAAATATTTACGTTGAAATTAATAATATATATAGTGGGTTTAATGGTTAAGAACATGTGTGTCCTCCTAAGAGGTCACAAGTTCAAATCCAGAGGGGGGTAGGGTATGTATACCTCCGTAGACTTTACTAGTCAAATCACTGGGCGGAGGGGATCTCTTGTCCTACAAACAAGGGGGTCTCATACACTAGGTTGGTGTCTGAAGTAAAACTTATGTAAACCTTCATTTCTACATAGGTGATGATCTCTAATTTTAACTTTAATTGGTATCTTATATTATTTAACATTTATGAAATAATTGTCTTTAAAGTAATAATATATAAATTAAATACCACTTTAAAAAAAAAATTTATTAATTAAATTAATAAAAATTGATCTCACCTTTAAAAACCAATAAAATCTATAAATTTTATAATATTTAAAAACTTATGTTAATATTTTTTCCCATTACCTGGTTAAACATTAGATATAAAACTTTAAATTTATTCATTTTGTTTATTAAACATAAAACTTTACTTAATAAACATTAAATATAAAACTTTACTTTGTTAAACATTAAATATAAAACTTCAAATTTATTCATTTTATTTATTAAACATTAAACTTTAAATTTTATTAATTTTGTTTATTAAATTGTGTATAAATATCTCTCAAGATCTAAACTATCATCACTTCTTTCAACATTATTATCCAGATATTAAATATTTTTCTATATATTTTAAATTTCAATTATTTAAAATTACATATATTTAAAATTTCAATTATTTAAAATTACCTCAAATGAGAAGACCAAAGTTAAAATGCTTCATGAATTCTTGTGGTCGCTTCACCCAAATCCAAGGATGATTGTCACCCAAATCTATTGCACTATCTTGTATCGATGTTGTTGCCTTGGTGTTGTGTGGTTTTACTGCGGCTGCCACTACCTACTACAACTGACTGCTGCACACTTCTTAAAAAATGACCTAAGTGTTGAACTCCTTGTGACTCACTATTGCAATCATACTACAACTCAAGTCCATGTATCCACAAACTTTCGACCCCCATGTCTCAAACTGGTTGGGTAGCTAATCCATCCATCACACCCAATCCCTGAGCATGCACATCTCCATGTCCTTGTACTATTTTTTTTCCACAACTTCCATCACTCCATCCAACCTCAAAGACTAAGGCAAAGTTTTGCACCTTGTCCCTAGCTACCAAGTCACCTCACCAACCCAACGTGTCAATTTGTTGTCAATATGCCTCTCTACAACCCAACATACCATCTATTTTCTTTACCATGCCAAAGTGAGTTCGCCTCCTTGCTCCAACTCAGTAAGTCACACTCACATGAAGTTGTTGCTATTCATTCCTCCAAAGCGCCCCACACTACAATACCTTCTTCATGGAAGTGCATATCTCCAAGTCTGCAACGACACCTCTTCATGAGGCACCCAAGGCCATGTTGCTTGCTTCCTAGCAGTGTTCCATTTCTTTGTCTTCTCAGTGAATGGAGTGTACCCAATAACATCCACCAAGGCTATTGGCATACATAGTGTTAGACTTGTGCTCCATGCTGAAGTATCTCAACACCAACCTGACTTCCTTCGGCTTGCATCCCAACTCCTCAAGTCATTTTGCACTCAGTTTAAATTCTTATATCTCCATGGCTTTCCTACAAAAGTTCCCAATGGTTGTGGGGTGACGATCCTCCATCCCCACTTCTTTTGCATCTGACTCCAAGTCTAGATGATTGAGTGCCTCCATGCACTGCTCCATCTTAACACTTAGATTTTTTGTCAAAAGTGAGTCTTCCAACCGATTTGCCTCAACCCCTTCAAAAATTTGCTGACAACAAAGTCACTCGAGCTGCATCTCCTATGCGATGTCTTCAACAAGTGTTGCAATGGTCTACTTGAACTCATCCTCACATTATTTCTTATGGCACTACAGGATTCACAACTGATCTGTCTTCTCCAAGACAAAATTTATCGATGTCTCCCTTGCTGTCAACCTTTTTTTTCTTTCGCCCAATCCTCCCAAGGTCACCATGGTCGAAATCACCCCTCGCTATGCGTCATGTCGCAAGGTTTGTCCGCACTTGCGTCGACTCCCTCAATCAACTTGATTGCAAACATCTTGGGTATTCCTCCAAGCTTCCTCTTCGTCATCATGGGAATACTTGGTGTTTTGACTTTGTCCAAGAACACCAATCAACCTACATGCGGGAGTGGAACTACCTTGGAAAATATGAGAAAGTCCTACCTCAAGACCAACACATGATCATCCAATGGAGCAATTATCAAGTCCTAATTTCCAGACCAACTTCCAGCTCTCAAAGGTGCAAAGTGAACCATCCCAACCGTCGGTTCCACTGCTGAGTTGACCACCTTGTACATGGTTGTGTTGCTCTCAGGCTTACAATGGAGTGAATTTATGGTCCGCTCACTCACAAATATGTGGGTTTCACTGGTGTCCACCTTCACCCCACTCACCATCACATCCACAAAGAAAAGTCCTTGTCCTTCACCTTGAAAATGGTTTCCACGACCTTTATCCCTGAACTCATCTAGGCGTGCTTCCAAAGTATCCACTACTTCCAACATCTCCTTTGAAGGTGTGGGTGTTTGGAATACTTCCACTGTGGCGACATGATTCTTGTCTTTCAGATGCACTTAGTCTTTTTCCAACCATTCCAACTTATTCTTCATCAAACAATCTATTGTGAAGTGGCTTTTGTCACAAAGATAACACCAAACAAGTCTTCCTATCAAGCAAATTCTTCCTTTTTAGGACATCTTATTTTTTCTTGGGTGTCCTCTTTGTCAATTGACCCCAAACTTGGCATCTTCCTATACTCGATTCCATCCAAAAAGGCCCTCATCTCATTGTTCCATGATTCCCACTGTGAATTGATCTCCCTCATCCACTTTAGACTTTGGTTCACAACTTCGATCACGGCTTGCCAAGTTTTCACACTTGTTATACTATTGTCCCGGGTCAAGCTACCTCATGGTGCATTCATGCAACTCTACTATGCTTGCACACACCTAAGGTTGTCTTGTCCCGTAGATATGTTTGGATTCTTTACTTGAAAAAATATGGCTAAGTCCTGCGGTTGGTCCACTGACATGGTCACTCATCTATCCCAAGACTTTCTGACTTGCCTATGATTCAGCTCAAGAGACTTGCATGTTCTCTCTTCGTCTAAAGTGCACCTTAGTTACCTGTTGTGCCAAGGTCTCGAGGCTACACGTGTCTCAAATATTCATGCCAAATATGCGGTTCTTCATCACTCTTCACAGATCACCCCCACCTCCCATCGAATTGAGCCAACAACCCCAACTTCATTTGAACTTCAACTTTTCTATGAGTTCTACAGTCATTTTCCCTGTCCAAGTGCTTTAGTTCACCCATGATCTCTACTCTTGGTCTAGATAATGCTCACACTTAGAATTTTCCATAAGTTGCAACTTCATCTGCAACTCGACCTGTCAATCAACACCAACGTCTACCACAAGCTTGATACCAACTGTCCACTAAAGTTTGTAACATAAGTTGTCTTATTGATGAACCAATCTGCCTCACCAAAATCTTCCCCAAGTCTTCTATGATACCATTTGTCATGAAGGTATCAGTGGTGAATAACTCACCGAGTTGTCTTCAATTTCACTTTGCTACCATTTTTCACACACCCACAGTTTTCTCGGGGATCCAACTTGACTTGGCACACACAAGTTGGCCGACACCTGGGGTTGTGCGGAACCACAACATTTTGTTTCGACGACTTGATCAAACCAAAATTACTTCTCCCAGATTACACCTCTTCACTCAAGGTTTTTCCATATCTACGCCTTGAGCTACTTGGCGAGTCAAGCCTCAACACTTATGTTTGTCACCAAGATACCCACCTAACCATGCACTTCATTACATACACTTGTGTTCTTTACACTTAGACAATTACATATTTCTTATACGTAGCCAAAAGTGCAACCAAGAACATGCAACCATTCATACACAAGAGACAAAAGTATGGTTGGGTGGTACTAGAGGTGCCAACAACCATATAAGTCTTATTATTCAAATGTTGTTACAATTCTTACAAGGAGAAGAGCCTTTGACTCAATACACAAGAGACACAAGAATTTATCTAAGTCACACTTGACTTGCCTACTAACCCAAAAACCTATCTCCTTGTTGCAACCTGACTCTGAGTGTCGCAATATTCTCCCCATCGCACCCACTTCCCTGCCTGAAATTTGCACCTTTCTGTCGTGCACCCTACCCAAGACGCCCCAATGAGACACTAAGGCCAAAATTTTCACTTAGCCTTCATATTCATCACCTTAGTTTGAGTTGTGCCTTCTTCAACTCGATTTGGTTGTCTCCCTTCGTCTTCTTCATCGAATGTTCTCTTAGATACCTCCACCTCCATCCATATATAAGCCTCATGACACCCCCAACCATCGCATCTCCTGGTGGGGTGGGTTGATCCAAATCACAAGTCACCATATCCACGTGCCTAGTGGATTCATTGTGCCTCCACATGGGTCACATCGACTTGTCTTAGCACATACATGTTCTAGACACAAGTCCACACCCCATGAAGTGTCCATCGACCCAATTCCTTGGTTTTCTTCATGTCTTGGATCGCCCCATCATGTTAGATTTCCCAACACATGGCTCACTCTAAATCTCATATGTTTGTCATGGCACTCCACCTTGTCGCAACTCACATCTGCAAGTATGGGCATGGGTCCACTTGGTTGAGCTCGCTCCCAAGTCTCCCCACTCCATGTCTATATAAATATGGGGTGCGCTCATCTTTTCTCAACAACCCCAACTTCCATAGTCCGCCCGATTCCAAGGTGTTCTACCAGTTGGGCACACACCTCCTTACAATATGCATGTCATAACTTATATGAATGTCATAACATAACTTAGTAGGTGTAATTTCCCTTCAAAAGAGGTTGTATTTTATGTACTCTGCTCTTGCACATATATTTATGTCATTAATTGTTTAAATGAGATATTCTTAGTATTTAGTAGTAAATACTAGTATAGATTCATCTTAATTTTGGATATATCATACGTCAAGAGGGATAAAATCCTTAGAGGTGAAAACTTTTTTTCGAGTTTTTCAGTCTAAAAAACGTTTTCACCTCAAGGGACTTGATCCCCCTACATGCATGATATATCTAGATTTAATATGGATCTACATTCTAAACATAGAGTTGACACGTGCCTCTCGGTGCAAAAAGTGCCTCTCGATGCAATAATTGGCAAGCTGACAATTTTGAGCAATAAATTATTGATGTGGATACATGTTTTGTGTTGTATTGTTAAGGTGCGTATTTTAATTAATAATGTTAATTTTTTGATGTTATAAGGTGTATAACAGTTATGTAGCAGTTTTATAACATCGATAGTTGCATGTGTATGAGCTTCATGTGATGTTTCAACATTATGACATATGACACTCATGGACTACGGTCAAATCTATGCATGTAACACAAAATCCTTAGTAGAAAACATATGGAATCAAGGGGTTTATGAATGAGGTTCAACCTCAACTCTAAATTGCATGCGTTGTATTATGTGGAATGGGAGAACTACATTGTATTAATGTCGAGTTGGGGTCATAGATCCTAGAGATTAAACAAGGAAGATATGATTTGACTCTTAAATTGTAAAGCTAGTATTGTTATTTTACAAAGTAAGAATTGCTTTCTCCTAAACTTATCATTATTTTTTCTAAGGAAAACCTTATAAATGGAGATGGTACCCCATGCAAACCCGTCAGTATTCATTTCAATTCCTATCCTAGAAAGGACATCGAGTGTGACACACAATAGAGGCAACGAGCTCGAGGAATCAACATCAAGATTTCCTACATGAAGCTCAAAGCACTCAACCACTCGAGCTAACTTCACAGTGACCAAGAAGCAATCAACCCGCGGTACCCTCACACACTTGGATATCAAAGATGGAGTAGGCTCAT